>CM050890.1:8550000-9050000 GCA_027726005.1 Juncus effusus | reverse complement strand
TCATATTAATGAAAAATTTACTCAAATTGTAAGAAGATAAAAATAAAATAAATTAATTAAAAAAAGTAGCATAAGAATAAAATAAATATTTAATAAAAGTACAATAGTAGATGATAAATTGAAGCACAACTCAAATAAGTATTTATTTAAATAATTCTTAAACGCTCTTCAATTATTGTTATGACGTTGTATATATTCCCAACACATTTTTAATAGTCGTTCGAAGCAAAAAAAAAGGAGCAATCAACATATTATGGCCAGAGAAATGAATAACGAGAGTAGTTGATACATATCTTGTTAAAGAGAGAAAAAATAATTTATTTTTAATAAAGTAAAAAGAGAGTAGTTATGTTACGTAAGACATAGTTGGAATAGATAAGGATATTTTTGTTTTAAATTTGGACTTAAACCGTGGAATAACCAATTCCATCTCAACCATGGAATACAAAATTTCACTATTCTATAGCTTTAATCCAACTTATTCTTACATTGTTCGGCTGGAAATAACTCGGAAAAGAATAGTTATTTCACTATTCCTCCCTATTATAGTGTTGCCGAACAGGCCACTTATTTAAAGGATATCATGATCATTTATAGATCGATTTGTCATGGAAATAACGAAATATGGACATTTCTCCTCTTTTTTCTCCTCACCGGAAGCACACCCTTAAATGGCTAGTAATTTGTTGGTATTTTCTAGGATAGGAAAAAATTCCTAGAGGTATAAATAGCAAATAAAAAATAATTAAAATATAAATAACTCAAAACAACAAAAATAATAATTTTAAAATTAATAAAATTAAATAAATTAATAAATAATAATTAAAAAATAATAAATAGTATTTTTGAAATAATAAATAATAGTTGAAAAATTAAATGATTAATATATAAAAATCATTAAATATAATTAAAAATAATAAATAGTAATAAAAAATTAATAATAATAATAATTATTTAAAAATCATAAATAATAATTAAAAATTAATAAATAATAAGTAATAATTAGAAATAATAAATAATAATTAAAAACATAAAAATAATATTAAGAATATCATAAATAGTAATTTCAGATAATAAATAATAAAATTAATAAATAATAATTAAAATAATATATAATAATTATTAAGTTAAATATTAATATTAAGAAAACTAAAAATATTATATTATATTATATTATATTATATTATAGAAAACTCATATAAACACATTTCCCACAAATTTACTAATTTACATCTAAACACACCACTTTTTCATACTTACTAGAATTTATAATCCTCTAGTATTTGAATTTTGCAAATTCTAATCCCTAGAAATATTCTAATCCTATACTAGAAAATTTTATACATCCAAACAAGCCCTAAAATGTTTTCGCACTCGAATTTTTTTCTTGAGTAGTCTATTTGACCAGTATAACTTCAAGTTTGTAGCACAATATTAAGGCAACAATGAGTTGTGACTATATTCCTCATGCAAAAATGTACAGACCTACACAGTTATAAATATCAACGAGGGCATTTTAAGGAGTCAAAGTACCTTTTTCCTTATAAATATACACACATACCCATAGGGACAAACACCACATAAGAAACTTAGCTTCTAAATCTCCATTACCAGTAAAAAAGGTAAAGGAAGAACAGTCTCCAAATTTTTTTTCACTAAGCAACCACACTAGAAATAACAACACATCTACTTTATTATTGAACAATCTTTGTACTTAAAAGATGCAAAGAGAAACCAATCCGTTGATTGTTGGTCGAGTCATAGGTGACGTGGTGGATCGGTTCGTGCGGACAGTACAACTTAAGGTAACATATGGATCAAGAGAGGTCACAAATGGAAAAGAGTTCAAGCCCTCTCAAGTTGTGAGCCAACCTAGGGTTGAGATTGGTGGAAATGACCTTAGAACTTTCTACACTCTTGTAAGTAAGATATTTATGTGTGAGAGGATATAATGTGTATGTTAATTCTATATTTTCCAAAAAATTTTGAGTCATATATCCAGATCTTGAATTAATTTTAGTGTAAATACTAAGGAAGAAACAATTCTTTCTAATAGTTTTTTCTCTTCATCCTTGTTTATACTTTTGGGGTAAATATTAAGGAAGACGGACGAGCCTTGATTTCTAGAATTTATGTTTTTTTGCTTTTGAATTTAAAGGAGGGCTAGTTTATAATATAGAAGGAAAATGAGAAATGTGTGTGCATAGATATATGTTTTGTTGATTCCTATTCTGATAAAATGATGCAGGCGATGGTGGATCCTGATGCACCAAGTCCAAGTAACCCAAACCTTAGAGAATATTTACATTGGTATGGAAGTCTTCCTAAGTTAATTTAATTAACGTTTTCCATATATATTCATACATTCATTAGTTTGTTATATGCTTCTTGTTATATTAACTCAACATTGAAATCTATTTCTTAATTAGGTTGGTCACAGACATCCCGGCTACAACACAAACAAGCTTTGGTAAATACTCTCAAGTATCGATAAATTATAATTTTTTGAAGTTCCTATATAAATTATAAATTACACACTAAAAATGATATAAGATATAAGAAGAATGATGTATTATCAAATCGACTGAATTTTCTTATGTTGTAACATATACATCGACGATTAGGACATGAGATTCTTTGTTACGAGAGTCCGAGGCCAAACATGGGCATCCATCGATTTGTCTTCATTTTATTTCAGCAGTTGGGGCGCGAGACAGTTTACGCACCTGGCTGGCGCCAAAATTTTAATACTAGAGAGTTTGCGGAGTTGTATAACCTTGGATCTCCCGTTGCTGTTGTTTACTTTAATTGTCAACGAGAGTCGGGTTCCGGCGGAAGGCGAATGATACCGTAGTTAGTTTTGGTTTTGAACTTCAATTAATGCTAAACCATGTCTATGGAAATTTGAGGACTAGCTGCATGTGTGATACAATTTTTAAAGATCAACTTGAGATGTCCCTCAATTAAGTTCATTATTTTTGAGGGAGGAGTGAGAGAGAACTTTTAGCCCATGAAATTTTTGTTATTTTTATTTAATTTTTCATCTTTTTTTTTTTTTTTTTTTTTTTTAACTTTGGACTCTATTTTTCAACAAACAAAGGAGAATTGAAGTCCTTTTTGTATTAACTCTTTGTTGAATTATTGTTTTAGATGTTCTTGTGCAAGGCTTTCCTTTTTCAACAAACATAATTGGGGTAGTGTTTACTAAACATGCATAATAAATTAAAAAATGTATTAAAATATCTCATTGTTTAAATAGGCCTGAACACTAATACATTAATCCATATATGAACCAAAATGGGTATAACAAAACACCAGCATGAACAGAAAGTTCCTAGTCATTTTGCACCCAAAAAAAGGAATTTGATTTTCATGGATTCAACTAGAGGATGCTCGCGCTGTGCACGAACTGTTCAGTCTTTGTGATAGATATCAATGCTCACTGTGCGTGAACTGTTCAGTCTTTGTGATAGATACCATCAATTGTGCAATATGTAGCAAAGCTTGTTATATGTAATGTAAATAATGACATGCAAATATACAATCAAACTAAAATCAGGAAAACCTAAATCCGCATGAACTCCATACAAAATAAATCCAAACAATCTTGATTTAAAAAAAAGACAAATAATCTCAAACATCATAAATTGGAAGTTGTGATGTATCTTATATGATGCCAATCTTTTATTACAAAAGAATAACAATATTTTTATTACAATAAATAAAATCTAGCATTATGGGCTCTAATAAAGCCGTCATATGCACGACTTATTTCCTTGCTCAATCTTCTCACTCACAGCCCATAACTTACAGCTTCAAGAAACCTCCCCTCCAATCCGAATCTAGTCAAAATTGTCCAAAAATAATTATAACGAATGTGCAATATTGGATAACGCATGAATTTAAAAATAGCTCGTACAGATACCAGTAATTGTAAGAGTGGAAGATAATTTTGCAATAATCAGACTTGGCAAATATTTCAAATACAGTAATTAGAATAGTGGAAACAAAATCTACAATAATCATATTTTGCTAAGATCAACTCTTCATTCTACAAAAATAAAAATAAAAGTTAAAACCTATCAGAAAATAAAACAAAATGCTTCAAAAAATGAATTTAAATTTGTATACCAAGATTATCATTTTTGCAATTTATATTGTGAAGTTCCATCTCTAATTTTCTAGCCTTTTGTATCTTCTACTGTGTAGGAGAAACACCCGAATGTGAATAGCACTTGCTACGAATCAAATTTTCAGCCTTCATTTCATCCTCTATTATGAAGTTATAGAAAAAAACAAAAGCTAATTATATTGCATATTATACCAAATATTTAAATAAAAAAATTAGGGATGAAAATGTAAAACTTACCTGGCAAGGCTAAGGCTTTGCGGACTGCAATCCAAGAATAGTAATCCTTGATCTTCCTGAGTGAATTGACAAAGCAGAACTGATAGGTCAAAATTTTGATTCACTTTCAGATCGAAAGAGCAATACTCAAATTTTGTCCAGAAGCTTAATCAGAAATCAATTGCAAGTAGGTTAAATAAACCTAGCGCATAATTCATAAATGAAACCGATCAAAATAATTAACTCAAAAAAATCAAGGAAAGAAACCTGAGTAGGGTTTGGAGTATGGTCCAGTGCCAAAACAGACATCCGAATTCGTCTTCTTTAGCCCTAATGACCCTTAATCAAACCTCAATTTAACAAATTTCCCTCATTTAAAGTTCACTCCTTCAATTAAACCTCTATAGAGTCATATTTTGCATCAGCTGACCTCAATTGTGCAACTGTGACCAATTTTAGCTTCAATTACCTCTTCTATTATAGCTACTTGTGCACTGGTGAAAGGTACATCAACACCAGTTAGTCTTACATGCAAGCATAACGTACCAATCATAAAGTCTTTACATGTCATTTATCACTCCGAAAATTTCTTCACTGTCAATCAGAAGAATCCCAAGATGACATCAATTATCTGAACAGAAGAAAAGAATAAAAAACAATTAATTACATAAAAAACAAAGTAAAAAAAATCACAAACTCGCAGCCCTGAAAAGCATGCAAGTGCATTTGGCCCTAATTTATCTTCAATACTATAAGTTCACCCAGTAAGCCCTGATTATAACCCCTAATTCACCTAAATTCTGCCTTCACATTTTCAATCAAATAAAAAAAGAGAGCTTTTTGGAGAGTAATTTTATTGAAAGATCAAGAGGCATCTTCAGGCTGTTCTGGCGATAAATTGAGAGGGGAAGTGAATGTTTCAGATGGTAAATGAAAAGAAGGATAAACTTGAAATGAACAAATAAAACACTTACATTAGGAACAGAAAGTGGAGAGTGGATCAGCCATTCCTTGCTTTGGCTCTCTTGTACTTGATTAAATCTGAAGTATAATTTGATACATGAAATGAGAAAATCCATTGAGAGGGTGGAGGGAAGACCAGCACTTCCTTTCTTCCTCAATTGAGAGAGTCTAGATCTAGATGAGGCGAAAGAGCGGCGAGCGGATCCCTAGCCCAGCCCTAAAGACGATGATTTTGCGCGGAAGGGGTGGTGCAGGTGCAGGTGCAGGTGAAGGTGAAGGTGCAGTGCATGGGTGAGAAGAGACGAGAGAAAGATGAGGGCTGAGAAATGAGAAAGCAAATGCAAAAATAATATATTTCATATTGATCGGCCCATTTTCGGTGATCTATAGGCCCAATTTAGTGAGAGGCGTTAGATCATCATCTGACGAACAAAATTAATCGAAACCCTATCTCACAAAAGAACTTATGTTTCCAAGTCAAAAATATGGAAAAAAATTTGAGAATGTTAATTCTAGTCAGAGCTTCTAAGTTTAAGAATTCACAGAGTTTTTTATGAAACTCAAAAAAGGATCCTAAGAAAAAAGGATCCCTCCAAAAAGACAAAATCGCAGAAATTTATTACATTGCCTTCTTGTGAGCCGAGTGAAATAATAAAGACTCGTCTCTACTATCGATTCACCATCCTTAAAAAATACACCTGCAAATAAAAGAAATTACATTTCATTCAAAACAAAAAAAATTCAAGTTAAAAAAAACAAAAATAAAAACAAAATTGGAAACTACCGGTAAGCAATTAACTACGCTCAAAGCCAAAGAGACATGAAATAATGAAACCAAAGCTTTCTCTATTAAATATGGAATATACGCGCTCAAACTTATAAAAAATTTAATTCTAGGTAAATATGATGATATTTTTATATTTCTGGCCATCAAATATGTGTCACCAACATGCACAAATGAACCGCCACACGAATCTTGATTCGAATCTGAATTTGAATTTGAATTTTGAGTCGGATTTAAATTTAATACATTTATTTTGTTTTGCACGCATTTTGATGCGTCTGGTTTTGAATAAGAAATCTCGGTCCAATACATGCCTGGAAACTGGACAGGTGTGACGCACAATTCTTCATGCGACAAAATAATTGAATTATTATTAATTTTTTTAATTAAAAAGGAAAAATTTCAAGAACCCTCTATATTTTCTAAAATTTATGATAAAAAACTATGACTTTTGGAAAGTTAAAACCCTAATTTTGACTTCCCATTTTCCGAAAACCCCTCAACTTTAATTTTTATATAAAAAAACCCTTACATAATATTCAAATAATATATAAATAATGATAAATAATATGTAAACACATTTTTAAAATTATATATCTCTTATTTACATATTATTTCTATTATTTCAACATCAATTAAAGAGTTTTTTCTGAAAATAAAATAATAAGGTTAAGGGGGTCTTCTGAATATAAAAAGTTAACATTCGAGTTTTGTACTATTTAAAAACTAAAGGTTTTTTAAAAATGGAAAGTTTATTACATTAAGTATGTTTTTTTAATATTCCAAAAGATAGGGGTTTTAAATTTTTTCATAAACACCAAAAAATACAGCCTTTTTCAAAAATTCCCCATTAAAAATATATGATTTTATCATCTAATTGTACCTTCAAACAAGCGCAATTATCTCCAACATAACACTTCATAACCCTCGCAACATCCCCTGCAATCAAACAATGCTTCTTATCCAATTGCAAATTTGTAGAATTATTCCCGCAATTCAATGTCTTGAACAGAGAGAATTTCTCAAGACAGTCTCCATTATTTCCCTTTGTTAAAATACTACTAGCATCGATCCAAGAATTCGGCACGCAGAATCCAAAAGAAGGACTGATTCGCAATTTATTTTGGGAAATTATCGCGAAAACGTCCTCTGAGTTTTTTATTTTTGATCCGTCGATTGAGGTTATTATACTATGTGGAGGTATGTAATTAGATAATGTTGAGTCTTTTGGAACCCCTAAAACCTGTTTAAATGATGGAAATATATAAGTAATTAGTTGTAATTATTTAGTTATTAGTTAATGAAATTACGGAATTAATGTACTTCTTACAAGTTACAATAAGGCCTTGATTATGTGTGTAAAAAGGGTAAAGGATTGAAGGGAGTAAGGAAATTGCTAAAAGACACCCTGCACAAAACTATAATCACAAAAACATATTATTTTAAATAATAATTTCAAAAAATATTTAAGAGGATTAAAATAAAATAAATCACATTATTTGAATAGCGTACCACTAAATTATGCCAAATGCCAGCGCAATATATTCTAAGGGAAGAAAAAGGAGATGAATTGTGAAGAAAATCATAATTTAAAGCAACCGAAGCTCCTGGAAATAGTACAGCTAGAAATATCGCGATATATTCTATTTGTAGACCTTCACTACAAAATTAACAATAATTACTAATTAGGATAATATTAATACTAGTGTTAATAATCGTATATTTCACCAACTACATATTTCAGTATTTTCATTTATATTTCAAATTTTTGTTGGGTCTTCAATTTTTTTATACATAATGCAATATTTTTTTTCTGTTAATAATATATTATATTGTTTAGATACCTTGAAGCAGAAATAGCATGGCCAAATTCATGAAAAGCGATAGAAATTAGTGTTGAAAATATCAGAAGAACAAGGTCCAAAATGGAAATTCGCTCTGCACTAAGAAAAACAATGTTAAAATCATACATTTATCAAAAATAAAAATAAAAATAAAAAAAATAATAATAATAATAACAAATAATAATAATTTAAGAAATTGTGAATTAATAATAGAATTGATGAACTACGCACGAAAAAGGTGTCGAGCCAGAAAGATCCGTATTTTTTTAAATTAAAATTGCCAGTTGAACTAAAAATCAGCAACTGAAAAAAGAAAAGAAATTAATGGGAGGACACAAAAGTAGTTATAAAAGCATGTTTGGTTTTTCCTTTTGCAAAAAAGAAATAAAAAAATTAAACTAAAAGTTGGTTTTATTAAATTTTTCGAACCGTTGATATTACGACTAAAGCAATGAGACTGAAGCAGGCTCCAACAGAAAACCAAACTTTTAAAAATCTGCATTAATAAATTAACAAAATTAGTTGAAATTTAAATTTATCATATCTTTTTAAGTTTTAACATCTCAAAATTTTAAGAGTCTTCACATTTATTTTTTGTATTTAATATGTAGAAAGGAAAATCTAATTTCATTTCTTACATACCTAGAATACCGCCAACCAAGATTAAATAGGACCTCATTGAAGTAATAAATTTTAAAATCACAATACCTGAAAAACAAGATGATGGAAGATATTATTAACAAAAAACACCCAATTTTGTTCAAATTTATTAAGTAACTTCTCAATTGAGGTAAATTAACCCTGAGCCAAACAAGCCAACAGACCCAACAGTTCTCAACTCGATTTTCATTTGCGCAAATTGGTGCACAAATTGCAGAAAAAAATCAAACCAATAAACTGACATACATATTCAAATCACTTCTAAATGAAACCATGAAGTCCAAAAATGAATTACCAACGCAAAATCTTCTTTTCTTTAAACAGTTTAGTTTACTTTCGCTAATTCATAGTACTAAGCGACATATAGAAGAAAAAAATAATTATACCAGAAGGAACGAGAACCGGAGCGGCGGTAAGTCGGGCTGGCGGGTACGGACGACGACTGAGGTCGAGCTCTCATCCTGCTCCGGCGGCCCGCCATTAGAGAGCTCAGTCTCAGAATGGTGAGAATGGAAGAAGAGGGTTTAATGAGTGAGAGACTGACCACTGGGCCCTACGCATGTTGATCTATTAGTACTTGAGATGAAATCCTAGATTTGGGAATATAAATCTTTGATTATTCAAATCCTTGATTCTTGAGAAAGAATTGCAATGGCAATTTATATGATCTGAGATTTCAATCTTGTTATATGGTTCAAGATATATATTGATATACAATCATGATATATATACATTCAAATCCGGTTGTAATGATATATACACTTTTTTGTTTCAATTTTAAAGTTCAACTCTAATCATATCTTCTAAGTGTATGGCAACAATAAAAAATGTTTAACAAATGATTTATTGACAATTGACGAAATGACTACTAAAGCTTCGATTGGATTAAGAAAAGACATAAATATCATGCACCTTGTGAATTAGTGGTGCCTAAAGATACAGAGAGTGGCAAAGATTTTTGGATCTTTTTCCTTGGCGGAAAGTCTCGCGTCTAAATTTAAAACTGCAGAGAGCTTCACTTTCTCATCCTCTTTGAGCCTTCTCTAATTCGTACACACAAGTCTTTTAAAAACTTGACAATATTGGAAAATTTTTTGATAGCATCAACGATGAGAATATTTAACTCCACCTTTTCGAAAATCATAAGCATGTCTTTTTTAGCTTCTGTTTTTTTTGTTCACGTGTCTTTTGCATGTAAACTCTCTCTTTCTTTTTTCCTTTTTCATTCTCATCTTTTTCTTTTTCTTTTTCTTTTTCTTTTAATATTTACAATCACATTTTCATCACCCAAACCTAATTGCTCATCTTTCTTCACTTGTTCTTTATTCTATTTCACAACAATCTCTTGTTCTTTTCTAGGAAATTCAACTTTTTTCCCGCATCTCAATTCATGCTCTAATAACCCAAACTTATCCCCATATCAATCAAATCAGGCTAGAATATACCTCATTTATTCATAAAATAATAATTAAAAGAGAAATTAAGAGCTGAATACCGTTTCGTTCCAAGCTTGACACACAAGAGGCTTGGATTGTGCAAAAGGAGAGAGCTGACCCCAAATCCATCAGCCTAAATGTGATAATCCTTCGTTTCTGACCAAGGGAGAGAGATCTTTTGTTCGTTCGTCCGAGAAAGAGAGAGAAGAAGCGATGGAAGTTCCTTCGCTCGTGCGAGAGAGAGATGGGATCTACTCGTTCGTGCGCACGAGAGAGAGGAGTTCCTTGCCAAACAGAGGAGAGCTTCTTCAGATTACATCGCCAAAAACAGAAGAAGAGGAGTTCTTCAGATTTTCTTCTCGTGTGGAATCTATCGTCAAAGAGCAGAGGAAAAAGACGGGTGCAATTCATTAGATCGGACGAAAGGAGGAGAAGGGTTAAAGAGTCATTCTACCTATTTACCGTTAAATTTGATGAAAAAGTTAAGTTTAGATAAATTTGATACTAATTGGGTTTAAAAGGGATATATTTGATATTTAGCATTTAAGAGGGATAAATTTGATATTTAAAGATTTAGTAGGGATATGCCCGAAATTCTCCCATATATAAAAAGATATGATGAGTAAAAATAAAAATATATTTTGTCATTCATATGGAAGTTGTAATATTAGAAAATTGTGTAACCATACATATAGAAAGGTATAACAGTTCTATAAAACAATATATTGGCTTATTGGTCATTAGGATCGCCGAACTCAGAAAAACAGAAATTACAAAAATGTATATTGATATACCAGAAGGTAGAATAAATATATAAAAAATATGAGTAAAAATAAAAATATATTTTGCCATTCATATGGAATTTATATTATTAAAAAATGTATAACATACATATAGAAAGATATAATAGTTCTATAAAACAATATACTGGACAACCGAAAAGATATAAAATAAATTTGGATGGGGGAGACAAGAGCCCTCTCCAAAACCTTTACAAAAAAAATAATAAAAAACATACAGTGGAGCAATGTTTAGGGGATGACTCAATTATCAATATATGAAAGAAAGTTTGTAACATCAACAGCCACAATTCAAAAGTATTTTTATGCCAGATATTAACAAATATTTATATTATTAGAACAACCGACAAATAATAAAATTTAATTTAATATACCAGTAATTCAAACATAAAAATTATAGTATTTTGAACTAGAAGTAAGTTATCATTTACATACTAAGTTGCCTCAGTTAATTTTATATTAAATATTAAAATTTGAACATAAAAATTATAGTATTTTGAAACTAGAAGTAAGTTATCATTTACATACTAAGTTGTCTCATTTAAGTTTATATTAAATATAAAAAATCAAACATAAAAATTATAGTGTATTGACCGACTTGTGTAGTTTCGAAGCTTGGTGCGATGAAAAATGTATGTGTTTTTTTTGCAGCTTTGATTAAAAAAAATTATATTAAAATATTGTTTATTGAGTGTATTGACCGACTTGTGTAGTTTCGAAGCTTGGTTCGATGAAACTGAAAGTGCATGTGAAACTGAAAGTGCATGAAAGAAAGTTGCATACTAATTAACTAACTTATATTTATTAATTAATTACACGAAACAATTCATCCATAGATACAAATAATTAATTCATCCATTGATACCCACTTCAATACATAATTTATCATGATCTATTCCATGTATTACATAAATAGATACCATTTCATCTATTCATCCATCCTTTTAGTATTGAACTAGGTTCTGGCCCGTGCTTTGCACGTGAGTGCCATTTTCTAGTTTTAATAATTTGAGTATAACATGATTATATTTTACATTATTAGTATGACTTTATATGTTTATCTATAAATAATCAATCTATATTTAAATCAGTATAAGTATAAATACAAGAAATAGTTTTCGTTTAAATATAAATTATTTTAGTACAAATATGTAATGACCAATCATTAATATGTAAAATATATTAAATATCTAAACAATTATATATTATGTCCCTTAATGTTGTATTGGAAAATTGAGATAAATTAAATTCTTTGTTCCATGAAATTTGCACTATCACAAAATCTATTTAAATTAACTTATAACAATCTTAAGTTAATTAATAATTGTAATAATTTTTTATAATATTAATTGTTTGTAGCTTTATTATTAACTATAATAATTTGTTATATTGCCATATGTACTTTGTAATAATATATAATTTTCTATAATTACAATAATGTGTCATATTTATAAGATTTAGTTACCATTACCTTTTTTATAATAAACGTTAGCTATCTTCAATGGCATATAAAGTAATTTGATTACAACAAACTACTCCATATTATGTGGAGTTTAAATTATTTTCAAGATCTTATGCTATGAAAAATATCTAAAATATCTAAAAAAATTAAACTCAATACTTCAAGTATTTAAAAAAAAATCAATGAAAAACAATACTGAATTTCATTGGTTTGGTTTAGTTCTGAAAAACCCAAACCGGTTGAACACCCTACGTAGAAAATAATTTTAAATATTTATCAATTTGTGACAGTCATAGTTGCAAATAGCGCGTTATAGCTTCGCTATAGCACTAAACGCTACGAGTCAACGACAAAACGCTGCACGATGTGAGTTTTTTGTATGCTACAACATGTTAACTCTAAGTATCATCTTTTGGGCAATAAAAATAAGATATTTGAATTTAAAAACTTTCTTAATGAAGAAATAGTATAATTACGATAATTTTTGATTAAAAATAAGTCAAATTGTCACTCTTCTTTTACAAAAAAATATATTTCCTCTAAATGATATTTAATGATATCATTTGCTACATACTATAGCATCCGCTATATCGTACGCTATAACGTTCGCTAGGTGCTATACGCTACAAAAAAATGACCTCAACGCTGCAAACGGCTAAACGCTTGCGACTTTTTCCAACTAAATATTTGTTAGGAACATGAAAAAAGGTCTAATTTTTTTGGTATAACGTTTGTTCAACTGGATCAGTTGTTGGTATTTTTGTCACTTTACTCCGCTTATTGTCCCTAAGGATGATACAAAGCAATAAATAAGGTTCATTAAATGGTCATAGTGTATTTGTATTCATATTATTTTCTGATACTAAATGCAAATATAAATGGCATTCGGATACAGATTTTGTTTGAATATTATACGAATACAAATTAATTAAGATATTATATGATTAAACATCCAAAATGATTCTGTTTTCGTATTTGTATTTGTTAATTTCTGAACCGTGTTCATACCGTATAATATCCAAACTATATTCGTATTGTATAATATCTTAACCGGATTTATATCTGGATGATATTCGTATTAGTAGAATGCGATCTATTTGCATATTAATATATCTATTTAAATATCCAAAATGAATTCGTATTAATACCATGTAATATTTGAACCTTATTCGTGTCTGTATAATATTCGGACCGTGTTTGTATTCTGATGCTATCTTTAGTCGTAACCATATTTGATAAAATAATACAAATACAGATGATATATTTTAGATTTAGACTCATAATATGAATGTTATTCTATGTTTAAATTAATCAATTGTATTGCAATAACAACTATCAACATAATCAATAATAATGTTAATAGTTTTAAATAATTTTTCCAAAATGATTTCGTATTTGTATTTGTGTTTGTTAATGTTTAAACCTTATTCATATCATTATAATATCTGAGCTTGTCTGAACCGGGTTCATATTCGGATGCTATTCGTATTAGTAGAATGTGATATATTTACATATTAATATATCCATTTAAATATCCAAAATGAATTCGTATTCATATTAATACCTTGTAAAATTTGAACCGAATTCGTGTTTATCCAGACTAAATTCATATTCAGATGCTATCCATATTCGAGCAAATAATATAAATACAAATGATATATTTGAGATTTAGATTTATAATACTATTGTTGTTCTTTATTTAAATAAATTAATTGTATGGCAATAACAACCATCAACATAATAAATAATAATGTTAATAGTTTCAAATTATTTCTAGTTTGACGTAACACAAAATATTATCAATGATATTATTATTAATCAATTGAGTAATTAATCCTATAAATATTTTTTTTAATTTATATTATTTTTTTAGAAATATAACATTGTTGAAACAAATATAATATTGAAATAAATATTATAGTTATATGTGTGCTTTAAATTGGCACAAGCTTGACAATTGACATGGTCTCCATCCACCCTGTACAACAATGTCAAGTTCGGTCTAATTATTTTGGAGATGTCTATTTTGCCTTGTAAATGGATGCTAAATACAAATGAACCTGCATATCTCCCGCCAAGTTATGGATAATTTTGAAGGGCAACATTCTTTGAAAGCAAATAAGTTATGTTGTAAGAACTTGGCTCGTGTAAACTACTGCTATTACCGAATGCTGAAATATAAAATACAAAAATAGGAAAAAATCAGACACAAGATTAAATACTCTCTTCAATCACCCGTTCTCCTGAAGTTCAAGCACCAATTCTCCAACTCTTAGTTTATTGAACTTACTCAATTTCAATTCATGCCTAAACCCCCTCAATATTGATTTCAAATTGAAGAGAAAGAGATGGAGAGTATTTTGACGTTATTTGTTTGTTGAGATAATGTAAATGCAAGGAGAAATATTAATTTTAAGAAGAGGAGAGTGAGAGGGAAAGAAGAATAGGTGGGGATGAAGATGACGTGTCGCCTCGTAATTGGTCTCTCAAATGAATAAAATGTGGGTGAGAAGTTGGGTTAATTTATTGCCGTAACCTAACATAATTTTTTTTTTCTCTTTTTGAATCTGGACCAACGGATCTTGATCAAAGGGTTGAGAATGAAAATCAGGAAAGCAAACAGTAAAACAACCAATGATTTGTAACGGGTCATTCCATTTATCATTAAATGACTTTCTACATAAAGTACGTCATAATTGACACTACAAATACCGGAATAAATAATAATCTTTATTTAAATTCTAAGCCCATCAAATATTTTGTCTATGCTTGTTTTATCTGAACCAATGTTTTAATAGACCCTGGTGTTTTTGAAACAGGTTTATATGCACAAATTCTGTTACAAGATTTGTTCACACTTCACGCGTTTTATTAATATGCACTGGGCCTATATGAACCTAGTTAATAGAGTTAATGGTCGTCTACGTGAACCTAATCTATGGATGCAAAACAATTTTTAAATTAAGTTGAAAAAATAATTGACCATATAGACCAGCTTATTTTAAGAGTTGGTTTATATGAACCGAATGTAGTCAATAAATTATTACATTGAGGTGGATTGTTTAAATATAGCAGTTGGCTTATTTTCTTTGGGTTTAGTTTGGGCTCCACACACGTGGCAGGATTCAACTGGCTGTGGGTACAAAAAGTGCACAAGGCACTTACGTTTTATATGTAGTATAGATATCATCTTTCTTGTAAGGATACAGCCGTCTTATCTCGAGATCTAACTGTCTCTTTTGCTCGAGTTTGTGCTGTTTAGTCTCGAGTTGTTGTTTCTTGACAAAAAGTTCCAATATTTGTCTCTTCATCTCTTTAATTACTTTCTCTAGCCTCTCTATTGTTCTCTCCTTATCAAGCATGTCCTTTCTGGTATGCAGTAAGCCGGTCATTATTACCAAGCAATAATAGAAGTAAATAGCGATTAGCCTACGCCTTACGTACTCAATATTCTGCATAAATACATTTATGGGAGTTTAGTTATCAAAACGTTGGAAATTGAATCAAGTTTTATATCACGGCAGTCTTACCTCAAGGTATGGCAATGTGATGTCTGTTCCACCCGTGCCCATGACCACTGCTACCAAATTTGAAAATGCAATTATTAGTTCAAACTGGGATATCTTCCATTCTGTTAGGATTACAGAACTGACGACCGTTCAAATACTGGAAAACAAATTTGTGCAGACCACAAATATTTGGTTTGTTGTATTTGCATACTCCCAATGACGGAAGATCAACCATTTCAGATTGATAGCCGGGACGATGCTTATAAGTACACATGGAATTAGGACCTGCAATGCAAAAGAGAGAGTTTATCAGTTTACAATCAAAACACACACAATTTATGACTATACATAAAATAGGATCAAATGTAGAAGAGAGAGAGAGAGAGAGAGAGAGAGAGAGAGAGAGAGGGTTACTATAATGTTAGAACCCTGAAATTTTTATAATTTCGCAATAAAGATATATTTTGATAATTGTTTTCATTTTATGCATGATAAAAAAATTTCTAAGTTTAGGCTTACCATAAATGAAGAACTTTAAAATCTGTTTCATAAAATTGGCTATTGTAATTTAGAAATTTTATTATTTTGTAAGGGCTAAAACAAAAAAATTCGCATAATGCCTTTTTGTTTTCCGAGCTGTTACCTTTTATGAATAATTAAGGGTGTAAATGAAAGTAATTGAGGGGAGAACAAACGCTACATTTTCTGATGGCTGCCGTTTCTGAAGGAGATCCATAAAACCGCTCTGAATGTTAGGTCGCCTGGGGGGAGGATATACATTCTCCTTTCTACAAAGAAGTGTGGGCGAGAGAAATTGCTGCTAGGGAGCAAAAGGGGTCACGTGCAGGAAGGTAATGAGTCTGACTCAATTTTATTTTGATTCAAGTAGTATAAATATTTAGTGAGATCTTGTCAGAATGAAAGGAGGCATTGAACTGATGCATTTTGTGAGGGTTTTATTAGTCTATATGTTGCTGTTTTGTTTTTATTACCCCATTTGATGCTTAACAGGGAACTTAAGCAAATTATGTAGTTAAGGTTCTGATGATTATTAATTTTACATAATGAAAACTAAATAATTCTGTTAGAAAACAAAATCAAATGACAAGTCACTACGATTCTTAAATTTTGGATTATGCGTAATAATAACCGAGTAAATACCGCACGTGACTCGAGATATCATGGCTGTCAAAAAAGTAGAAATACCGCATATGGCTCGAGATGCCATGGCCGTCAAGAAAATAGAAGTACCGCATAGACTCGAGATGTCATGGCCGTCAAGAAAGAAGTACCGCATATGGCTCGAGATGCCATAGCCATCAAGAAAATAGAAGTGCCGCACACGGCTCGAGATGCCGTGGCCGCCAGATAATTAAAAGTGCCGCACACGGCTCGAGATGCCGTGGCTGCTAGATAATTAAAAGTGCCGCACACGGCTCGAAATGCCGTGGCCGCCATATAATATTAGTGCCGCACACGGCTCGAGAAAAGGATTAATGCGTCATGGGTTATAAGTTCAAGGAATCATAATTATTGAGCAACGAGATTAGTTTATTATTTTTAAGTGTATGTTAAGTTATAAATTATATTTTATTGGTATATGTCGCTTAGTACGACTAATAGGTCGTGTCGCGGTTACATCCGGGTTCAGGATGTAACACATAAGGTGACTAGATTCCGCGATCTTTGGCATTTTCATGTGATAAATAAAATACATTACATATATTAGTAGATTTATACATTTTAAAACTCCTTCCAGGTCATACTTAACTCCGGCGGCGAGTATGGAAGCGATTATTCCTGTTACTCCAAACGCACTCACACATAAGTGAACAAACTTCTGCTTTTCCGCGTGATCCTTCTTGCACAGCAATATAGATCTGCATACATAAAACCAGTGTTCTAAAATGCGGTACAGGCGGCCGCCTAGGCGCTAGGCGGGAGCAAAACGCCTAGAAATTGTGCAAGTCGGCAGTCTGTGCGTTTTGTCCACCCAGCGACCGCCTAGACCCGCCCAGACCGCCTAGAGCGGCCCATTTTATTTTTTTCTTTCTCGGCCCGGCCCGGCCCACCTTTCTTTTCTTTTTTATTCTTTTTCTTTTCCTTTTTGGTCTGGCCCAATTTTTCCTTTCTTCTTTTTTTCTCCCCTTTCCTTCTTTCTTCTTTCTTCCGCCTTTCTGTTCTTCCTTCCTCTCTCTGTTAATGTTAAGTCGTGAATTTTATTTTATATTTTATTTGTATATTTTGTATGTTGTGTTAATGTTATTAAATATAGTATAAATAATACAATGCAAAAATTGTATATAATATATAAAAATACTAAAAAATATAAATCCGCCTAGGTCCGATTAATCTCCGATGGTCCCGACCGCCCGACTAGCACCTAGCGCATTCTGTAACATTGCATAAAACAATGAAAATTCAATAGAAGCTCTTGATAATTTCTTTTCTAGTCCTTTTGTAGTGATATTTCATATTAAGTTTCTTGAATAAATAAAAAAGGAAGGTTATATAAGTGAATGTAAAAGTTAACAATAAAAGCAATGCTAAAAGTAAAAAGATCCCTTCTGTAAAAGTTATTATTTTTAGTACAAATGTAAGAAGAAAAAAGAAAAAAAAACCATTTCTAGTACAAAGAGTAAATACAATTGGTGATTATTGTGGCACCTCAATGTTAATCATATTATATGTTTCATTATGGCAGTATATATAAGATATTTTATTACTTTTTTTTTTAATTTATATATATCTTATTATTTTGTGTACAGTCTAAATATTTTTTATAGTTTTCTCATGAAATTTTGACAGATTTTATGATATTAGTTGCAAGTTTGTTAAAATATCAAAGAAATGCATCTATAGCTCAATTTTAGTTATTTACAAAAATATTACTTTTATGATTTATCTAAAAAAAACTTAAAATTAAAACTAATAATAAATATCACATGAATAATGCACTTAAAATGTTAATAATACACAATTGTAAGAGTGCAAATATAAACTAAAATTGAGTGATAGGGGGAGGCCCGGCCCCCCCTACAAAAATGAAAATTCAATAGAAGCTCTTGATAATTTCTTTTCTAGTCCTTTTGTATTGATATTTCATATTAAGTTTCTTGAATAAATAAAAAAAGAAGGTTATATAAGTGAATGTAAAAGTTAACACAAAAAGCAATGCTAAAAAGTAAAAAGATCCCTTCTGTAAAAGTTATTATTTTTAGTACAAATGTAAGAAGAAAAAAGAAAAAAAAACCATTTCTAGTACAAAGAGTAAATACAATTGGTGATTATTGTGGCACCTCAATGTTAATCATATTATATGTTTCATTATGGCAGTATATATAAGATATTTTATTACTTTTTTTTAAAATTTATATATATCTTATTATTTTGTGTACAGTCTAAATATTTTTTATAGTTTTCTCATGAAATTTTGACAGATTTTATGATATTAGTTGCAAGTTTTTTAAAATATCAAAGAAATGCATTTATAGCTCAATTTTAGTTATTTACAAAAATATTACTTTTATGATTTATCTAAAAAAAACTTAAAATTAAAACTAATAATAAATATCACATGAATAATGCACTTAAAATGTTAATAATACACAATTGTAAGAGTGCAAATATAAACTGTATTTTTTTTTGTATGAATAATAAACTGTATTTAAAAAAATATATTTCTTTGTTTTGTCTAAGCCTAAGTCAGCCGTCATTCGGCCCCCTAAGGTTAAATTCTGATTCCGCCCCCGATAATGATCTTGAACAAGCTCTTCGCAAGCGACTGAGAGAAATTAATAATTACATCCCTATTGATCTTTCGAAATCACCATACTTAACATTGTGGTTTATATATTTGATAAATTTTGATTTCCAAGCTACTTTGAATGTGATAATATTCGTCTTACCAACCCTTTATGAAAAGCTCTGGCCGACAACCCTTATGTAAAGCTCTGGCATTGTCTTCTATCGTTTATGGTTTTTATCATTATCAAATTTGTTTCAAGACATATTACTGCTCATATTTATCTTTATAGTATAACTTCAATACTTTTAATTGTTAGTTAAACATGCTTAGTAAATTTGTATGTTGTTTTTGATCCAAACTTCCAGGGCTAAAGGATCTCGAAAAGAGTTCTACATTGGTCAGTCATTTTTCCAAACTTGAAACTGCCAAAGCAAGAGAGAGAGCTATAAAGAAGATAGCCGCATAGCTGGTTTTATCTGCTTTTTTACGAGTTTCCTCTTTTTTGTTGTTGCCGTCGTGATTGCGTACAACTTGTATCCGGAGAAAGATTCAATGGCGTTCGCCACAATTCTTTTATTTCCTCCAATCAAGTTCAGAGTTTTTGGCATGTTATGTTTTGAAACTAATGCAAAAAGACAGAGGCGACTCGCGATAATAGATTCCATACTAATTACATTTTTCTCATGGTGTCTTGCGTATGCGATAATATCAAAAGTATGGTCTTGGTGTTTTACCTTGTCATTTGGAGTATCATTAGTTGCATCTTTTACGATCGGGAGCGTGGACTACTGTATACTCTTGTGAGCGATACGAGCTGAAGAGAGACTTTTTAAGGATTCTAGTGTAGAAACACAAGATATTTGAACATATTATTCTACTTTTTACTAATATGTTACATGCTAGAATTCATGAATGCATATTCATGGGTTACATTAGTAATTAAAATAATATTTCAAGATTTATATATTATTTTATTTATAACAAAATAATACAACAAAATCATTCAAATGAAACAAAATTAAGAACATGCAAGTTAAAAAAAAACATATGCATGGTCTCAAAAGAACCAAATTGATCATTTAAGTATAAGAAATTCATTATGGATTTCAAAATTTAACAGTACAAGAGCTTTGAAAAATTGCCTAATTGGTTATGCATCCAGTTTCTTCTAATAGAATACCGAAATTACAACAGTTAGCTTTTTTTTGTTTTGGAAAATATACATAACTAGATTGGACCCTCGCTCCGCTTCGGAGAAAAAATTTAACCAATATTTGTAATTATTTTATTTTTGAATTGTCAATATTTGTAATGATTTATAAGGATATATACTTTGTGTCAATTTCACTTGGTATATAAATTTTTTAAAGATACAATGAAACTATGTTCTTGTTTGAACATTGAGTTGTTTCATTATAGTATCAAGAAAAAAGTTAAAATATATAATAAGAGTAATTTCATCCAAACAATAAATTAGAATAATCCATAAATTAAGCTAAAAACTAACTAATCAATCAAAAATTTCAATAAGGTAAGAATTATCTTGAATTACATAGCTCTCATTTTCCTTTTTTTTTAAAGTATCCAGCCTAAATTTAATGAAAACTCTCTATCTTCAATTTTTTTTGGGAAACTATCTGTAGAAAGTTTTTTGAATAATTTTCTGAATTATGTTAACTGAAAATAATTTTTCTGAAAAATATTTGTATTGGAATTTTGTGGCAAAATATTATTTTTTTAAAATACTATCTATGATAGATTGTTTTATTTTACATTTTTATATTTCTGAAAATAACAAAACAAAATATTATATCATAATACTTTATTTTTTATTTTTTATTTATTGGATAAAATAAAATGTGAAAAAATGATGAATTTAAAAAAAAATGGTTGGAATGATAAAGACAATCAAGTAGAAATATCAAAATTAAATTCATTTACCTTATAGGAATTAAAAGAGTGGATTTAGAAATATATAAGTGGATTAATAAAAATATTTACTATTTTTTAATTGAGGGTTTATAAATTTTCTTGTACATATTGTTAGTTTGATATCATTGGGTACATGTGTTTTAATATTATTGTTTCCTTTACATGTTCTTTCAATATTATTATGTGTTATGTTTGAAAATATAATGAGTCATTTAAATATGTTTGACAATATGCTTGACACAGACCCGCTACATGAAATACAACAAAGAGTCAATTTAATATGTATGGCATATGGGATAAGGGGTGCACTTTCTAATGTTGCCATATGGCATACTTGAGAAAGTAATGGGTCACTTGTCAATGTGAGTGTGCTTGGTGGATGACTCGTTACACGGTTTAGAACATAGATGTATTTATATCAATTTCTCAAATTAGTGGGGTCCTTGTGATTATTTGTGACATGTAATGTAAATAAAATTTCTAACGAGTTGTATTGAAACTGATTTGTCTTATTAAATGACTCTTTACATAGACTATATAACACAAAAAATTTGCAAAATTACACGTGTCATCATATCACCAAATTTACAGAATTGTATATAGGGGGAATAAGTTTGCCACTCCAAACTACTCAAGAAATATATGTGCTAGATGACACACCAAAATACAGTGTGCATGATTCAAAATAATTGAAGCATGAGTAGTTTGATTTAACTTCTTCATGGAAACTTTACTTCCCGAAAAAGAAAATGAAAGTCACACAAATTACACTTCAGCTAGCTAGAAAATTGCCTAATTGATTATGCATCCAGTTTCTTCTAATATCTCAATTGAGTTATTCATACAGAATACCGAAACTATAGCAATTAGATTTATATTGTTATTTGGTAAAATATACATAATAAGCTTATCATTCCAAAATACTCAAGAAATATGTATGTGCTAAACGACTCGACAAAATACAATTGGCATGATTCATGAGTCGTATGCTTCAACAAATTCATGGAATCATTTACTTCATAAAAATCACACAAATTGCACATGGACTTGAGCCCGAATGGTTTAACGAATCAATACGCTTCAGCTAGCTAAACAATGACAATGTTATATGAAAATAAACAAATAATCAAATATGTAAATTCGTAACATGTAGGTTAAAAATCAAAAATCGCTGCTAAATGATATTAATTAATTTGAGGATTATTACAGCGGTGGCCTCTTTTTTTTTAGATTAGTCACATATATAAGTTTAGCTCCAAATCCAGAATTTACCTATTGTCATCAGAGAAATGAAGAGACCCCATTCATCTATGTATTTGTTTAGTCTTTAGGAAATAATTCATTAAAATATTTTTATATGCCAATATATCACTCATATTTTGCACTGAGATATAAAAACAAACCAGATTCAACATCAGAGATTTGAAAGAATTCTAGGTAACTAACATTAATTTTCATAGCGCAAGAACAGTTTACTTCCTCTTTATTCAAAGCCATTCAAATTCAAATCATTTCGGCTCATAAAACCAGTCTTGTAATAATCCACAATGCAAAACAAGCAAATCAAAGTTTCACAATCTAAAGTACTGAACCGAATGAAGATTCAAAATGCGAATGAAAGCCTTTAATTAAACTTTCATTTAATTGGCTGAGAGTCTTGCTCTCAGCTCATCCGCCACAGCATCGATGAATTCCTCAGTGTTCAAATAATCACTCCTAGTCACCCTAATAAAAATAAATAAATATAATAAATTAATGTAAGAAAGGAATTTAGCATTGTTCCAAAATTTAGATGAATAAAGATGATATTTTGACTCTGGTTCTACGAGGCTATAACTGAGAAATTCTTCCAATGAAATAAACAAAATAAATCAATCAATAAATAAATAACGTAAGAAATAAATTAAGTATTGCACTTGATAAAAAGTCAAGGGTACAAGAGAAATCGTTCCATATATTTTGGGGTTTTAGAAGGGTATAAATAACAAATTCTTGTGAAGAAAAAAAAAACAGAAGGATAAAAAAACATACTTAGAGCCGTGAATGAGAAGGGCGAGATCCTTGGTCATCTTTCCAGACTCGACGGCTCCAACACAGGCCGCCTCCAGTTTCTGAGTGAATTCCAGTAGTCTCGCATTGTCGTCTAGCTTCGCCCTGTTATTTTTCATAAATAAATAAATGAATGAATAAATCAGCTTTTAATTTGATAAATTAAACTTTAGTACTGTTTCCACACAACTTTTTCTTGAGTATTTGGCATGTTGGTGGAGCTTGATTAGTTATATCAGGTTTGCTCTATTGTAACAAGATTTATATTCAAAAAGCAAAAAAAGATATATAAGAATGGGGTCAGTCCCTATATTGAATGAAAAGAAAGGATAAATGCACGCACGGGTTAGTCCCTGAACTTAAATTCAATTGCAAATTTGGTCCTTGTACTATTACTGACTTGAAACCTTTTGGTCATGCGCTTTATAGATTGTTGTGCATGATTAGCGCCTGAAAGGACTCATCATGTATGTACGTTTTCACAAGTACACTCATCAAACAGTTTCAATCAATAGTACATGGACTATACTGCAATCCAATTGTAGTGACCGACTGCATTTATACCTTATTACAACGCTAAAATTTCTCAACAAACTATTATAATCAGAATAGTTCATTAAGATTTATGACTGCTCCGCCATTGTATAGAGGTAACTAATGAGAACGAACTATTCTAATTTTATACAATTCAAAATTCCAGATTCTTTTGTATTATATATATTATATACAATTCCTCTATTCTACTACTATAGCAGGACACAAGAGAGAGAGAGAGACCTGTGAGCGAGGCCTCTAGACCAGGCGAAAATGGAAGCGATGGAATTGGTGCTGGTCTCGCCTCCCTTTTGGTGGACTCTGAAGTGACGTGTCACCGTCCCGTGCGCCGCTTCCGCCTCAATAGTCTTTCCGTCAGGGCAAACCTGATTCATAATTGATCCCCCAAGTCTTGTATTAGAATAAACATGCTTTAATTAGTTATTTAATTAATTATAGTGGGTTGATGTGATTATCGTACCAGTACTGATGTCATCAGTCCTAATGATCCAAATCCTGCGAGGGGGAACAACAAGGAAAAAAGATGTGGCTTGTTAAGTTTTCATAGAATTGGTCATTTATTTTGCAAAAGGAATTAAACAAGGGACTTTTGCAAAAAGCCCCTGCGTTAATAAATTTGTGAAAAAGTCTTGCATTATTAAAAATTGCAATAAAAACCTGCATGGGTCTTTTTTGCAAGTTCAATAATAATGCAGCATAATGCAAGGGACTTTTCACAAATTTCCAATTAAAAAATTATACTTCGAACCTTGAGCCAAGAAATCGCTCTGCACATCACCGTCGTAATTTTTACACGCCCACACATACCCTCCTTCACTCTTGAGCGCATAAGCGACCATATCATCGATTAATCTATGTTCATACCTAAAAATCATTACAAAAATAATGAAATTGTTAAAATAATATAATATTATTTTGAAAAAGTTAATTAAATTTGGGAAATGTTGAGATAGTAACCAAATGCCGGCAGCTTCAAACTTGGATTTCCAGTTGGCTTCGTACACCTCTTGGAAAATATCCTTGAACCTAATAATAATAATAATAATAATAATAATAAGTTGTTTATTCACATTATTTTGTATTAAATTTGAAAAATACAAGTAGGTAAAATGATTTAAATAATAAATTAAAAATGTACCTTCCATCGTATTTTTTGAGAATTGTGTTTTTAGTGCTGAGATAAAGAGGCCATTTCTTCTCATAAGCCGTGTTCATGGAGGCCTCAGCAAATGCACGGATTGACTATAAAATGATATAAATATAAATTAAAAAATAAAAACAATATTTTTTGTAAAGATCAAGGTGGCTTTTATATCGAATATAGAAAATAAATGAAAATAATAAAATAAACAGGTGAAATTTTGATCAAATCAACAGTACTTACGGACTTAATTGGCACATAAATATTTTCAGTATGCATATTGATTGTATACTAATTACCGAATTATCATCCAATAAGAAGTGTTAATTAATTATTATTAAATTACATTAAATACCTCGTCAGTATTGTACATAGCAATCGCAACACCGCCCTCTCCAGTGAAGTTAAAAACTTCAAGATCAATCGTCTCTTCTTTTCCCTCTACAAAAAAATCAAACCACAAAAACCAATTAAGTATTCCATTATTCATCTTTTTTCTCAAATTAAAATTCAAAGAAAATCAACAACCAAATATTATAATTAATAGAATAAAATAATCGTACCAAAAACTAATCTGAGCTTGCCAGGTCCCTTAATTACTGCATCAGTAGCACGATACTGGTCTCCAAAAGCGTGCCTTCCAATGCAAATAGGCTTGGTCCACCCTGCACCACAATATTATACTCAATTAGAATATTACCGTTTTACACCTAAGCAGTATTAAGTTCAAATTTTTCGATTGATTTGTACCTGGAACGAGTCTAGGGACGTTTTTGCAAATAATCGGCTCTCTGAAAACAGTGCCTGAATGAGAGATAAGTGAAAAAAGGTTAATAGAAGAAAGATTTATGCAAAATAGTCCTTTGGAAATAATGAAATTATTAAATTAATGTACCGTTTAGGATGTTTCTGATTGTCCCGTTTGGGCTCTTCCACATGCTCTTGAGGTTGAACTCCTTCATTCTTGCTTCATCTGAAATTACATTTTCATATTTCATAAAATTTCTGTGTCTAAATTTTAACAAATATTAATAAGAATAAATATGTAATTCTGTTCTTGTTATGTTAACGTTTACCAGGAGTAATTGTAGCACACTTGATGGCCACATTATATCTGAAATCCAGCAAAAAAAAGTCAATGATTAGTCAACATCTCAACTGACATGAAAAAGATCAAAGGATAGATGTAAAATAAAATAAATAAATATGAAATTTGTACATAGAGTGAAAAAAAATAATCTTACTTCTTAGTTGCCTCTGCACTTTCGACTGTAACTTTGTCGTCAGTAGCATCACGGTGTGGAAGCCCCAAATCGAAATATTTAATGTCCAAATCCAAAAATGGCAATATAAGCTGCACAATAACCAATTAAATTTAGGTTAAATTACAAATTCGAACAAATATTCCACATTTCAAATTTTTTGTAGTTAAATTTTAGTTCTATATTAAAATGTTCTATCATATTGTAATGCTTAAATGAAAACTTCAAAAGGAGTACAAAAAAGGGGTTAAATAATAAATTAAAATACATGATTTAGTTACAAGTTAGATTTATTACCTTATCCTTGATGGATTGCCAGAAGATCCTAGTCATCTCGTCACCTGCACAGAAAATCAACTAAATCATTATAAAATCAGCAAAAATATTTATTTCCATCATTATAAAATCAGCAAAAAAAACGTTCATTTTCTAGTCTCTAGTCGATTTAAACACTAAAAGGATTTCAAAAAAATCACATCTAAATCCAAACTACATTCTAAATCGGAGCTAAAAATGGAGATCTCCATTCACTACTTGAATTTTTTTCTACTAAAACCAGAATAAACGGGTACAGATTCAGATTCGAGATCCGATCCGATCCATACTGATCCTCATCGAGAGATCTAAATTCCAATCAACAGAGAAGAAATAAAAGAAAAGAAAAGGATAAAGAGGGATGAGATCCAGACCGTCCATTTCCACGATGGGATTGGCCACCTTGATCTTCTCAAACGCCATGGCTGACAAACAAAGAGAGAGCAGAGGTTTTTCTTTCTCTTTCTTTGTGTAATGAAGAGCCGCTGAAACGGAAAGAGAGAAATGAACAGCACTGGAATCAAGTGGTTTTTATAACGACGACGAAATGAATAAGGTTCAATACATCTTCGTTTCGAATTAACCGAAGATCTCATAGATTTATATATCGCATAAGTTTTGTGAACTGTTGTGTATACTTGAGGCGAGTTGAGAGTAAAAGAAATGGAGAGGATGAGGAGAAAAAGTAATAAAAGAGTTCTTTTTTGACGGATAACTACACTAAAAATATCCAAAAGGACGGAAAGATATTTTGAATATTCTCTAAAATGAACGAGGAAAATTATATAAAATGAAAATATGTAATTATGAGGGTTTTTTGTAAATTAAGAAATTGTTCGGTGGGTGCGGGTGCAGTTGTCAACATTTTTCTCACCTAATTTTCGACATATTTCTGTTCTGTATGGACATGGTCTATGCGATCATAGCTTGATTAGTTGACTATGATTTATGATGGGTAGATGTTTGGTTTACAAAATTGGGTTTAAGGATTATGGGGTCCAGACCAGACCAGAGTGGGGGAATAAATGATGCTCGTGAAATAAAGTCAGAGTGGCAGGTAAACCCATTCTTTAATTTAGTTTTTGCAAATATTTATTAGGTTATTAAAGTTAAAGATCTTGTGTGGTGCATATAGTATAGCATTTTGTGTTCAGAGGAGTAGATAACAAGGTAAACGGGGCATATTGGATTAGTGAGAGAGAATATAGATGATGTGTCATTTAGTATTTTTTGCGCATCATCAAATTTATATGGAATAGAAGAATAAACAGACTATTTCAAGTTATTCCATCCGAACAGGACTAAAATATGTTGGATTAGAGCTATATAATAGTGAAATTTCTAATTTCATGGTTGAGATGGAATTATTTATTCCACAGTTTAAGCCCAATGTCTCTATTTATTACAACCATAACTACTTTATTTTTCTTCTATCTTTTATCTATTCTTATGTGCCATAATTACTCACTCATTATTCTATCTTTTAGCGTGTTAGTTTCTCCGTCGTTTTTCTAGTGATTCTCCAGTGAAATAATCAATCAAATAACTACACACAAATATACTTTTTTTTCTCTCTTTAATAAGATCCGTATCAATTATATTTCTCGTTATTCATTTCTCCGTCCATATGTCGTTTGTTTCTTTCTTTGCTTCGAACGATTATTAAAAATGCGTTGTGAAGATATGCAACGTCATAACAATAATTGAAGAACATTTAGGAGTTAGTTAAATAAAGACTTATTTGAATTGTGCTTCAATTTATCTTCTATTATTGTACTTTTATTGAATATTTATTTTATTTTGATGCTACTTTATTTTAATTAATTTATTTCATTTGTGTCTTCTTATAATTTAAGTAAATTTTTCATTAAATACGATTCGTATAAATCCAAATTATGAACAAGGGCATTTTAGTCATAAGCTTTTTTCTATATATTTAAATCAAATTCTTCATATAACTACATTGCCGAACGTACATGGAATAAAGTGAATTAGTCGTTTATTTTAAATTTCGTTATTCTTCTATTCCATGTGTTGCCGAACAGGCACTTAATGATTATTGAAGGAATAAGCTCATGTATTGATAAGGTGTAAAGAGAGAAAATTAGATGGATATCATTCTCATTTGAAGTTTCATACCCCTCTCTCAAATTTGAATATTTGTTTTCTTTTTCTACAAAACATGTAATAAAATAAACATTAGTAGAATCATACTTCTAATTCATAAAAATGCACCAAAAATCTAATTATATTATATTATGCTTATTAAATGCATTATATATGATAATAAAATTTTGTTATTTTATTACGCCTCACAAATTAATATTTTGTTGCTATACCCTTGTAAATTGCTATATTTTATTAACTTTATCATCATGAATAATTAACTATTTAAAGAATATGATCCATTTACATATTAATATATCCGTTTAAATATCTGAAATGAATATGTATTTTTATTCGTATCCAATAATATATCCGAAACGTATTCGTATCCGTGTATATATCCGAATTCGTATTTAAAACTATCCATATTCATATCCGTATTCGAGAAAATAAAACGGATAAGAATATGATATGACCACTTTCTGAACCATATTTGAACCGATTACATCCGTAGGTGGTGTCTAACCACTCCTACTTGGTGTGTAATGATGTTTTGAAGAGATGAGTATTTTTTTTCTTGCTTATTGATAGAGGAAATAAATTTTGTTAGGGAAAAGAATATCAAAGTCATATTAATTGATAGATAATTATAAAAAAAATAATTAATAGAGAACATAATTACAATGTGAGAATTTCATTTCGAAAAATAATTAAATTTGCACCATAATTTTTATGATTAATACATGAAGAATTTTATCAATAATGCCAGTAATGAAAAATAATAAAATATTAAATTCTTGTTTTTTAATTTGCATCCAAACAACAAACTTTTGTAATTAGTAATTATCTATCTCTAGGCATAGAAAAATTACAATCACAATCCCTACAAATACACTATCCTATCCTACAATTTTTTTTTGCACATCCAAACAAAACATATCATATGCCATAGCTTAGCTTCCTCTTGAGCTACTTTTCCCACCAACTAGATTGGCTGCGCTTGGGCGTTTGAGGACACCATCGTTCCTTACTTTCCACACATTTTAGCAAACAGTTACCCACGTAGCATCCCAGTTCTCAACTCTTCTTTTGCATTGTCGGGTGACTATTTTCTCTGAATCTTAACCAACTAAAAATTTGTTACCCCGTCTTGGATCGATGACCATAGTAGATGGTAGTATAAAATCCCAATCATAGAAGTCACTGCTGCTGTGACTCCAATTAACAAGTTAAAAGACAAAGAGAATATTTGTATAAATAATACACAAGTGAACCACAGCAAAATGCTGTTATTATGCAATCTAATATTACAAATCCCATTTTCATTCGCACATTAGTTTGAAGCGCAAACATTCCCAAAACTCCGAATTTGATTGTCAAACATAAAGAAATTGTAATGTATGTGACTAGATCTTCATACCCATAAGAAAGGCATCCAATCAAAGCGGTAAGAATGAAAAAACGTCGTAAGAAAGCTGAAAATAGCAAATGTTCGAGTTTCTTCTTCCTTGACTGTTTTTGCTTCGACAGTTTCATGTTTGGAAAAATGACTTACCAGCGGAGAATTCTTTTCAAGGTCCTTTAACCCTATTTTGGATGATTAAGAATAACATATAAATAACAACTAGAAAATACTGAAGATATAATGTAGATCAATAGAAAGATAAACAAGCTTACAAGAAAATTGAAGTTCTCTCTGCCTCCTCATGCTAGCCTTAACTAGACCTCCAATATAAATTAAGATGATCAAAAGGATGAACCACACGAGACCCTGCCAGAGTCCTTCATAGAGAGGTGGGGCGGATATTATTACACCAGCACCTTGGAAAAATAAATTCAATAAAAATATATACCATAATTTGTTATATGGTGAATCCATATACTTAATAGGGGTATTATTCATCTCTCTCAGCCGCTTACGAAGAGCTTGTTCAAGATTATAACCAATGAGTGGTTCTGGATGCATGGGCACATCAGATAAATTCTGGATGGCTAGTTGAAGACTAGAATCACTGTATGATTTCGGATTCCTTAAATTTTTGATAGATCGTTCTTGTTCAAAAAAAAAAAAAAAAAACAATTTCAAGTGAGTTAAACGTACCAAACAAAAGTTGTCATAATATATCTTATTGATAAAAGAAAATCACCTTGGAGCTGTTTAATTTTTTTATCTATTTCTTTGATTATATTCTCGAGCTCTTCAATCGACAAAATTAGATCTTCTTGTGGCTCTTGTGATGCCTCTTGCATTAATATAGGTGATATATGAAATTCATCGTTGATCAAGGGTTTAGGATCCATGTATATATAATTATATACTTTCGAGATTACAATCTCTAGAAACCTGCAAGACCTGAAAAAAAATCTTGTTTGATTTTCTTTTTCCTCTTATTTGTATTTTGTTACTCGGTTTCTTGTTCTTTTCCACATTATTTCTTCAACTAACTAACTAAATCAAAGTTCTTGAATCTTTCTCGACACCCTAAAGAATCCTTGAGATAATTGGATCGCGAAAATTGATGGATCCTTCAAGAAACCAGGTCATGAAAGACGAAATTATTATACCACCAGAATTGATGCAGAAGATCTCAGAAATATCGTTGGACGAATTTGTTATATCAATTAAAGAGCTTGGTGAAAAGATGGGTCTGTCGCTTGATCAGCCCAAACGTGATTTCCGATCAGTACCATCCCAAGATGAGCATGAAGATATTGAAAGAGCCAAATCCCAGTACGAACTAGCTCTTGTCCTGAGACGGAAGTATAGAAGAATCAATGCTTATATTCATCCTTTGGATTCTCCCTCAATCTATTTATTTATTATATATGTAATAAATATATTGTCCCATGGCATTTTTGCTATAATTAATGCTTCTGATCCATATGAAATGGTTTGGCATGGTGGTCTCCCTTTTCTGCTTTTGATCCTTGCAGTGTTTGTTTTGCGTCACATCCATGTTGTAATTAGAAGGAACAGGGAAAGGATATATCTTTCATGTAATAACATATTCAGTGCTCAAATACCATTTTATTGTTTAATATAATTCATAACTTAGTTTCTTAACCAGTTATTCTCAATTTTCAGGTTTAAAGCATCTTGAAGATCGTGATATTTTAAGCGCTCTTGCTGAATATGAATATTCCAGCCCATCTGAGATGCAAGAGAAGTATGGTTTCAATTTTATCTTATATACTGCAATGTTTACATTCTTCTTAGTGGTCACCACCATGACTAGATATGCAGCGATAATGGATGCATTAGAAATGGCATATATCGTTCTTCCTTTGTCTATCATGGTGATGGGTATTAGACATGGAGCGGAACTTATGTGCGAAACAAATTTTAGTAGAAAGAGGCCGATTGTGCTAATAATCTCCGTGTTGATATCAATTTACAATTCATATTATGCATATGCAATCGCGGATATGTTGTCTTGGTCTTTGAACTTGCGTATAGGAATGGTAGCATTTGCATTCTTTACAAATGGGCCTTGGTGGTATCACAAGTGTTGCCTAGCGTTGAAAAGCAAAAAGGAAATTTATTAGTCCATTGGCGTGTAAAAGCACTAAGAAATGTAGATATAATATTTGTATGTATTTGACATATTGTGGTTATAATGTAACTTGGTCCAGTATTCAATTTCTATGTTTTAATTTTTTTTTCTATTCTTCATTTTTCTGTCTTTAATTGATATTTTTCTGGTTTTTTCCTGTATATTTCTAGTTGTTATTTTATTTCCTTCTTTATGTTTTATTATTTCTTCTTTTCTTGCATTATTTATTTTATTTTTCTTCCTTTTTATATATGATGTCACCAATTACCAGTAGCAATTGAAAGTTTGAAACATATCCAGCAATTGTTTTTCCTATTTTTAGTGTTGTTATATTTTTTTATATTTTTGAGTTTTGTATATTTTTATATTATTATTTTTTCGAATATTCTTGTTTTTTTGTTTTTTTTATTGTTTATTGTTTATTGCTTTCTTTCTTTTTTTTCTCTATATTCTTTTTTTATTAATATATATTGAAATTTGTTTATGAAAATGATTTTTCTAATAGTTATTTAATACTTATATAAATTATTTGATTTTCAGGAATATTTACATTTAGAATTAATCTTTCTTTCTATTCCTTTTTAAAATTTAGAATTAAAGACCAAAACAAAAAAAGGAAAAACAGGCCCATTATAGCCCAGAATATTCTCCGTACTCACGCGCTTATTCTCTTCCTGCGGACATTTGCGCTTTTCTCTCTGCTCACCTCGAATCGATCCGACGAAGACGTCCGTCTCCTCCACCCCAGTCTTTCTCTCTCTGGCAGATCGACGACTCGATCGGATGAAGCGTCAAACGACAGGTTAGTTGCGTATTAATTTTGGTTAATTACTGTGGATTTAGGGCTGAAATAGGGTGTGTTCTTAACTGAGGAATTGCTACTGATTTAGTGCTAAATGAGCACTGAATTTCTTCAAATCAGAGCTGACTTAGTGCTGAAGGAAACCGAATTAGGTGTTAATTGTTAGAATTGGCCTGAACTTATTTATGCATTTTGTCTGCATTTAGGGTTTAACTAATTGTAGCAGTTGGGCTGAATTCGCATTTGGTGGTATAAAATATGCAATTAGGGCACTTTGAATTACAGTTTAGTTTGTTCTGAATTTTTCTTTACATATGAATTAGGGTTTCTTTTAGTAGAATTAGGGTCTTTTCAGTTGCATCAGCTTTTTATATATAATATTAAATTAGGCCGAATAAGATTAATTTTGCATAATTATTATTTAGTAGAGTATATAATATGATGACTGTATGATATTTTTCCTGAATATTCTTCTTTGGATGTTGTTGAATGTTTCGTTCTTCTTAAAATATGATATAAACTTTAAATTAATTAATTTTGTAATTTTTAGATTAGTGGGCGTAGTAATCGTATTATTTTGTGGCAAAGCACATAAGAGGAGAGAAGAAAGATAAGGGTGTATATGGCAGAAACAACAGATCTAAGAACTATTTTTGGTATTTTTTTTATTTTAAATCTTTTATGTTTTTATTCTTCATTTTTTATGTTCAATTTTATGTGAGCTTGATTAATTCTTCTTTCATCAGCTGGAATCTTCAATCTAGCTTCTTACGCGGGCTTTCTGTAAGTTTGATTTTTGTAAACCTTAAATAATAGTATAAAAAAAAGTAAATGTTAATTTTACTTATTTAATTTTGCAGCATTACTTTAAAATGTCGCTCGGCCGAACATGGTACCAAACAGAAGGCTGCCAATCTCTGGATAGCAGGTCTAAGTATGATGGCAGCAATGATGACGCTATTTCAAAAGAAGGTGCAAGATTACGGTTTTAGTGAATATGTGGAGGCGATAGGGATACTTGTTATTATCTCGTATTACTCTGGTTATATATTAAAGTACAAAAAACATTTTGAGGTACATTAAATTCTAAACTTTTGCACGCTACCCCCAAATTATTAATTTAGTCTCGTTGGTATTTTAAACCCTTGCGAGTGCAAACCTTAATTAGGTTATTATTAGTTTTGCTACTCCGTGCCAAATTAGGGTTTGGGACTTCTGAACCGGGCCAGATTGACCCGCTCGGGTCGAACTGACCCGCATCATTAACCGGGTCGGAATGACCTGCTTTGAATGTTACTGGAACCGGGCTGGACTGACCCTTCATTCTCATCTGTACCAGTCCGGTACGGTTCCATCTGAACTGATAGTTTTTTCCGTGCCAACACCATGTCGGAATGATCCGGTCTCTCATTCCGACATGGTTTTAAGTTGGTACTGTTGGCACGGAAAAAAACTACCAGTTCAGATGGAACCGTACCGGACTGGTACAGATGAGAATGAAGGGTCCGTCCAGCCCGGTTCCAGTAACATCCAAAGCAGGTCATTCCGACCCGGTTAATGATGCGGGTCAGTTCGACCCGAGCGGGTCAATCTGGCCCGGTTCAGAAGTCCCAAACCCTAATTTGGCACGGAGTAGCAAAACTAATAATAACCTAATTAAGGTTTGCACTCGCAAGGGTTTAAAATACCAACGAGACTAAATTAATAATTTGGGGTAGCGTGCAAAAGTTTAGAATTTAATGTACCTCAAAATTTTTTTTTTGTACTTTAATATATAACCAGAGTAATACGAGATAATAACAAGTATCCCTATCGCCTCCACATATTCATTAAAACCGTAATCTTGCACCTTCTTTTGAAATAGCGTCATCATTGCTGCCATCATACTTAGACCTGCTATCCAGAGATTGGCAGCCTTCTGTTTGGTACCATGTTCGGCCGAGCGACATTTTAAAGTAATGCTGCAAAATTAAATAAGTAAAATTAACATTTACTTTTTTTTATACTATTATTTAATGTTTACAAAAATCAAACTTACAGAAAGCCCGCGTAAGAAGCTAGATTGAAGATTCCAGCTGATGAAAGAAGAATTAATCAAGCTTTTAGAAGAAGTAATTACTAACGGATCTGATCTTTCGCTTACGGTAAGATCGTTGTTTTGTAACTTCTTTTTTATTTTTTCAATTTTAACTTTGGACGAATTATTAGTCAAATTTTTATTTTAATTAACGGAGATTTTAGCTTCACGGGCTGAAAATTTTTTAGAAATTGACAACTTCTTAGCATGCCAAGAGGCTTTAAGCAAAATTGATTCGCTTGAAGAAAGATTCCACAATGACTTTCAAGTGGGGAATTCATCATCCACATAACGAAAAGCAGATTACGAAAAATCGAGTAAGTGTTTAGAATTGAAATTACTCAAAGATATAAATATTTTTTAATTCATAAACTAAAATACTGTTAGAATAGCCTTATTAAGTTTACTTAAGTAATCTCCTTTTTTATTTTTTGCTTAATTTCAGGCTCAAGCATTATTAACTTCATGAAAGCCCTTGATCCACAATTCAATAATTATCAAGAAGTATGTCTTAGACTGAAAAAAAGTTTTATAAACAAGTTTTATTAGTTTCTTTTGATATTATGTAATAAGAGTTAATGCAGGGACTTTAGTGCTTATTTGTGTAACATTTAAATTGATAATTTTTTAGTTGAGTGGGCCATAACGTGGCCTGCCACAATTTATTCACAAATTAAGTCACAACTAGGCTGACACCCGCGCGTTGCTGCGAGTAAAAGAATTATTAAAACAGATAATAAAAATAATCTTTCTTGATGTTATTAACATATTATTGAATAAAAAATATCAATTTACAAATAAAAATTATGCGTAGTCTTTTATCACTATATATGCTCATATACATATACGAATTTTTGTTGTAACTTTTGTAAATTTAATGAATAAGGATAACTTTTTTGGTACACACTTATTAAGACCCTAAAAACATATGTTAAATATTAGTTAATATTTGTCTCTCTCATGAGTTTTTTCTAAAGTTAATTAACTTTCTTAAACTTAAATAATTTAATTAATATTTTAAAATTCAGTTTAATAAATATTAATTAACTTTAAAAATCTTATTGAAATAATTTTTTTAAACTTTATTAAGAAAATGGATATCAATTTCGAGATAATATAGAGTTTTATTTGTAAATTTTTATAAATATTTTAACTTTTTGTAATGTATGCTTTATATAGGTTTTTTGTAATTTTCAACATTATAGGGACCTCTTTATAAAATCGGGATAATATAAGGTTGTTTTAAATAATGCAGGGGCTTTTTTATAATTTATGCTTTATATAGGTTTTTTGTCATTTTCAACATTACAGGGACCTCTTTGTAAAATCGGGATAATATAAAGTTATTTATTTAAATTTTCTGTATAATGAACTTCTCCATTTATGAATGAATGGAAGGAATTCTTATATGTACTTAATTTGATAGGTTCACGAGAAACTTGCAATTTTATCCACTATAATAGATAGAAGATTCGTGACAAATGCATATAAAAGTGTTAGGATTTTATTGCATTTAACAATTATAGCTTTTACAGGGGCTGCATAAAACTGAATTTCAAACTTCAGTGTTGAGCTGCGGATTCTCAGGGCTTGTACTGCGTAGACCAGGCGCACGTATTTATTACTCTTTTTTATTAGTGTTGAGTTTATTTGTTAGGGGTGGTGTAAGCATTAATGTTAGAGTTGAGTGTTATATTTTTGTTTGGTTAGGCAAGAGAATCTGCGTGTCATGCATGGAAAGTGAGCGTATTTCTCTAAAAAAAAGTTTCATTTTCGGATTTGCCCCTCCAAATTTTACAAAATCTCATCCAAAAAAAATTCTTTTCTTTCCAAATTGGCACCTCTCCATTATTTTCTGCAACAAATATTTGTACACTGTTTTGGCTTTCTCATAGTCACTGTCATCACCCCAAAATCATTGAAAACTCAAGGAAAAAGAAAAAAAAATTCTTTTGCCTCCTTTAAATTGTTTAATATTATAAACTATAAAAAACTTTCCACTTTGTTCTTTCTTCTCCTCTCTGAACTTGAAACAGATCCAATCCAAAATGTTCAACCCATCTCATAATTGAAGAACTCGAAAATTCTCTTTAAATTTGACAAATCATAACCAAAATATAAACCTCAATAAAAGTTTGACCCCTAAAATCGTTAAATTTGCAATCAGAGAACTTCATGTTTGCCGTCTCTCTTTGTAACTTGAAGAATAGAAGTATATGTTCCTTCCTTAACCCCAAAAGGCCTAAATATCTCTTGATTGAAAAACTTGCAATTTTGTCTGAGCAACATCTGGAAACTATTTCTTGGACTAGTACATGTCCAGCATCTTATTTGCCATGTCCTGCTCTTGCCGAACTCTTTTCTTATAGAATAAACAATTCCTTTGTTGGACCCCCTCAATTTTGATAATAATAACAAAATACCCCAAACTTTTCCTTGTTGCCCCTTCATAATCATCTCTCTTCTTATACCTTAGATGCTTCATCCACCAAACCAACCCAAAACCAAAAGATTCGCCCACTTCCTTCTTGAATCTTTATCACTACAAAAAATAACTTTTTTTCTCTTGATTTTTACAAAACCCTCGAACCTTTTTCTTGATTTATACAAAAAATCGACTTTTTAATTGATTCCCTACAAGAACACCATCATCATTACAAATTTTTTTTTTTTTTTTTGAATAATCATCATTACAAAATTTCGCATTTAATGGTCTATGTCACGAAATTTCTCTTTCATGTTCATTCAACCAAACTCTTATCTTACGAGAGAAAAAAAATCTGCATAATAAAATGAAAATAAAAGTAGCCATTTAAAGTTCCCAATTTCTTTGAATTGAAATATCTCAACCCTGTCTCCTTTAAAAAGTGCCATGTCTAAACTCGTGCAATTGAGTCTACTCCATTTCTACAACTCTTCTCATCCTTACAAAAAACAGACCACTAAAAACCATGTTAATCCACTCATAAACTTCCTTCTCGAATCATATCATTACAATAAACTCAAACCTTTTTCTCGATTTCTAATCATCATTACAAAGTACCATGTCTAAATGAAGTCTCCCCATTTGTAACCTCTCTTGTCATTACAAAACAGACCACCAAACCATATTAATTCATTCATAAATCCATCACCTCATACAAATAAAACCTCAAAACAAAACCAAACTATCAAAATCCACCTTCTCCATTAGGTCCATAACACGCACGAAATTTCTCCTTGAACAAAACCATCTCTTTCTTCCTTTCTTGTGCCAATGACTTCGTTCAAAAAAATTGTACACATTACAAGTACAACACTTCTCATCAATTTTATGCAAACCCAACTCAAAATTCTGAGAAGAAGAAAGAAAATCCTCTCAAAAGGAGAAAAAACTCTGCCCAACAATTGGAAACGAATTTTACATTAAATTGCATTTTGTTTGTTTCCATACGAGAAATTCCAGAGAGAGAGTCTCTGACTCCCTCTCACTATTCAATAGAGAAAGAAAGAAAGATAGAAACCAATACATCTCTTTCTCTCCCTCTCTCTCTCTCTAGAGCTCCCAACCAAAAATCGCTTCTCCTCCAACAAACTAGGGTTTCTCCAATTCTTCAGCGAATCACCAATTCGAAGAAACAAGAGAGGCCCAAAAGAGGGTTTTCTCATGATAATCAAGCGCTCTCTCAATGCCGGCGCCGGCGCCCGGCGGAAGCGGCGTCGCACCTCCGAACCCTTCCCCATCGAGCTCTTGGGAGAAGTTTCCATCCAGAACTCCCCGTTCGAGGCCCTCTTCGGCGTAGAATTTCCTCCGCCGTCCACCACGCCGTCTTCTACACCGTCCCCGCCGCAGGCAAAACCTCCGCCGGTGGTCGTACGGACCTCGCGTGGCAGGGCGACCGCGCTGCCCTCTCGGTTCAACGACTCGGTGCTGACGGATCCTTGGAAGAAGGAGAAAGAGAGCGAGAAGAAGTACAGGCGGAAGCATTTGACTGTCGTCGTTCAAGAATCCGGCATTAAGGACGACGACCCATTTGATAATTCCGACAAAGATCCTGACTTCACAACAATCACGGCCGATTCTCTCAATGAAGAAGAGAGATACCGTGCCTGTAGAAACTTCGGTTTTAAAAAATCCTTCATGCCCACTCTTCCAACCGCCAAATTCAATCAATCGGCGTTCCTCTCAAAGAGAAAGAGGAACTTAATCACGGAAATTGATGAAATTAAGGAGACCCAAGAGGTGAATTTTGGGATTGGAGATGTGATTTGGGCGAAATTGGGGAAGAAACATGCTACCTGGCCTGGAATCATAATCAATCCGATGATTTACGCTCCTGAATCCATTCGGGTCCCACGCGTGCCCGGCGCGATTTGCGTGATGTTTTTCGGTTATTCCGAAATTGGAAATAATAGGGTTTGTATTTTCAATTTAATTTTCTTCATTAATTATCTATTTAGCAATTAATATCTTTGTTGGTGTAATTATTGATTTAAATTTGAATTTTGGTTAATTTTGTGATTATGATAGGATTATGCCTGGGTGAAATTGGAGAGGGTATTTCCATTTTTGGACAATGTAGACAAGTAAGTGTTTTATTTTCTTAACTTACCATTTTGAGAATTTAATGAAATTATTTTCAAATAATTAGACAAATATGAAATTTATTTTATAATTTTATTTTAGGTTTCAAGGGCAAGAAGAGTTATTTGGGAGAAAATTCAGCGGTTTTAAGCTGGCGATTGAAGAGGCATTTATGGCTGAGCGCGGATTACTAGGCGGAAAATTTGTGGAGGACCAAACTGCAAAATGTGACGATTTTACAGGGCGAAATGAGAATACTCCTTCTTGCTCTAATCATAATCATGAAGAGTCACATGCTCATGTTATGGTATGTTATTTTTTTTTTAGGTTAATTATTTTTTTAATGTGATTGTTTTTAGGGAAATTTGCAAAAAAGCACCTGCATTCTTCAAAAAGATTTAAAAATAGTGCCTATTGTTAAATTTCCATAATGGTAAGTGGTTATTTTTTTGAATTTTAAATGGAGATTTTTTTTTTTTGCAAATTTCTCTCGGTTCTGTTTGTTTCTTGTTTTAATATTTTAATTTATTTTTGGTTTAGAATGGGAAAAGTGAGCTGCATTGTCAGAAATGCGGGTCCAGCATGGAAAATAATAAAGTATTTGTTGGTGAGAGATTGGTGTGTAGACATTGTGCTAAGGTTTGTCAAAAACTTTAATTTATTAATTCTTTTTTTTTGAAAATAAATTAATCAAAGAGAAAAATTAATGAATCGGATGAATAATTTTTTTAAATTATTTATTTTTTAAATGCAGATTCCTCGTACTGGAAAATATTGTGCGATATGCATGAAAAATAGGCACCGTACCGGGACCACAAGATGGGTAAGAAATGTATTATTATTAAATAACTAAATTGATAAATAAATTGGTTAATTAACAAAATAATAAATTAAGAAATATTAATTTATTTTTATTTTAGGTTTGTTGTCGCGGGTGCAAGGCATGGATTCATGCAGAGTGTGACAAGAAGTTGAGCAAAATCAAAGTAAATTAATTTCTCATAAAATTAGCTTAAAGTTAATTTATTGTAAAATTTCAGTAATATATCGTTTTTATTTTTAATATTTCAGGATTTGAGAAATATCAGTTATTCCTGCCCCACTTGCAGAAGTTATAATGCGGACCAAATAAATTCTCATGCAAGGTAAATTATATATAAATATAGTTTTATAATACTTATTTTTACATTTTAATTTCTCGTAATTTGTTTGGTTTATTTATTTATTTTTGCTTATTTTTTGTGTTAAATAGTGGAAAAGAAAAGATTACTGTATCTTGCTATGGAATGGAAGGGACTTTTTTACCAGATCATGAATTGTAAGATTTTTTCTTTTATTTAATCTTCTTTTGTTAATTCTTTACTTAGTCATTAAGATTATCTTCTGGTTTTCATGATAATTCTAAGTTATAACAAAATCACTGAGTTTCATCGAAACTATATACTGCTACAATAATCTCTATATACAGCCCTAGTAAATTTGTAAATATTCAAGTAAAATTCGCATAAAAGCCCCTACATCATACCTAAATTTGTGCTCAACATGATCTACTTCAACAGAATTAAACCTCAACAAACATCAGAGCTCTCTTTTTCCAGCAATGGAGTTTTTGATTTTTTCTTTGCAAATATCCCTATATTTAATATAATTTTTGTAATTATTTAAACAGAATATCGTGTCATTGCGTGCCGTGCAAGAGACAAATGTTCACGTTTACCGAGTGGGAGAGACACGCCGGCTGCAAAAGCAAGAACTGGAGATCCACAATCAAAGTCCTCAAACCCCCCATGCCTCTCGGAAAATACGTATATTATATATACATACTCAATTTTTATTCATATTTTTATTTAATTATGTAACGAAAACTGAAGCTGAAAATAATTTTTTTTTTTGTTTTTTGAAGATTGAGGTGTTTCAAGCGAGCCAGGTGAAGAGGCTCTCGCCGAAACTGAAGAAACAGAAGCTTCTCGCCGCACTAGATCGTATATTTCCTTTTTTACCCTTTTGTTTATTTTTTAATTTGATTTGTGGGATTTTGAGACGAGGGCGTTTTGGTAATTTCAGAGCCGTATGATCCGGTGCTTGTCAAGTGGACGACAGAACGGTGCGCGGTTTGCAGATGGGTCGAGGACTGGGATTATAACAAAATAATCATCTGTATCAGGTACAAATAAATAAATAAATTATTTATTTAATTAATACAATGAAATTTGCAAAAATGGCCCTTACATTATTCGAAAATGCGAAAGAAAACCCTATTCTTTCAAATCTGAAGACTTGGATTGCAAACCAATTGACTGAAATAAACCTTTGTGTTATCAAAAATTGTAAAAAAAAAAAAATAACCGAAGAAACAAATAAAAGCATGGTTATTAGCATTAATTCTCTTTATTTTCGAATATTTGTTTAGGTGTCAAATAGCGGTGCACCAAGAGTGCTACGGAGTGAGAGGAAGGCAAGACTTCACGTCCTGGGTTTGCCGCGCTTGCGAGACTCCGGACATCAAACGAGAGTGCTGCCTTTGCCCCGTCAAAGGTCTCTGTCTAATCTATATATTATTAGAAGGAAGAAAGTAATTGTGATATGTGATATTTGGTCTAATCTATATATTATTAGAAGGAAGAAAGAAAGTAATTGTGATATGTGATATTTGGTCTAATCTATATATTATTAGAAGGAAGAAAGAAAGTAATTGTGATATGTGATATTTGGTCTAATCTATATATTATTAGAAGGAAGAAAGAAAGTAATTGTGATATGTGATATTTGGTCTAATCTATATATTATTAGAAGGAAGAAAGAAAGTAATTGTGATATGTGATATTTGGACTGTACAACAGGGGGGGCCCTGAAGCCGACGGAGGTGGACGCGCTGTGGGTGCACGTGACGTGCGCGTGGTTCCAGCCGCAAGTCTCCTTCGCCAGCGACGAGACCATGGAGCCCGCTCTCGGCATCGTCAACATCGCTCCCCTCTCCTTCATGAAGGTCCTTTACTTTATATCATCTCCTAACATATTCCAATGTCTACATGCCAAACTATGTTATTCTATTGGCTTGTCTATCTAGATTGACTTCTCGTACTCTTTGAAATTTTCTGTTATTTTATTATTAATTTTGTATATAGATGTGTGCGATATGTCGGCAAATACACGGGTCGTGCACGCAGTGTAATAGATGCTCGACTTATTATCACGCCATGTGTGCTTCTAGAGCCGGTTACAGAATGGAGGTAAATAAATAAGTAATTTTGAATTCTTTGAGTTGTTTTTTTGTTGGTATTAGAATACTGGTTTTAACTTTTTGTAATTTATTATCTTTTGCTTTTGCAGTTGCATTGGTTGGAAAAGAATCGGAAACAAATCACAAAAAAGATTTCGTACTGCGCAGAGCACCGGTCAGTCATTAAAAATAAAATATTTCATATTCTTTTTTTTATTTTTTATTTTTTATTTTTTATTTTTTATTTTTTTACTTTTTATCATTATTATTATTATTAACTTTTTTTATTTTTGTTCAGGCCTCCAAATGCAGATAATGTGTTGATAATAAAAACACCATCAGGGGTATTTTCGTCCAAGAAATTAATGAAGACAAAAGAGAAGAAGAAGAATGGTTTGAGATTAATAAGAAAAGACGCTTTAATTCCAAAAATTGTCGAAAATAATAATTCATCACCTCAAGAAACTGAAAAACAAGAAACTGAAGAACAAGAGTCTTGCGCGAGATGTAGGGTTTACAAGAAGAAAAAAGAAACAAAGGTAAATTAATAAAAAATATTAAATTTTGAGAAAAAGAAGGGAATTTTAATGAATTTTATTTAATTATTATTTTATTTAGAGAGTAAAAGAAGAGGCGATTCCGCACAGAATACGAGGGCCTTGTTACCATTCGTTGGATGAAATTACGAAATTAAATCCTCCAAGGGTAATTTCATCTTTTCTCATTCTTTTATTCATACTTGTATTATTATAAATTTATAAATTTAATGGTTATATTCATCGTGCAGAAAGAAAAGGATCCGGAATCATTCTCTACATTTAAAGAACGGCTTCACTATTTACAAGTAATTACTTTTCCCTAATTTTTTTTATAATTTTTTTATTTTATCATGATTATTATTTATTTAATTAATTTTTTATTTTTTCAGTTGACTGAGCATAATAGGGTTTGCTTTGGGCGGTCAGGAATTCATGGGTGGGGTTTATTCGCTAGAAGAAATATACAAGAAGGAGACATGGTATATTTTTCACTTTAGTCCTTCAAAACCCCTTTATTATTTCTGTTTAAAATATAAACAATTGTTCATTTTATTTTTTATTTTTTAGGTGTTAGAATATAGAGGAACGCAAGTTAGGGGAAGTGTAGCTGATCTGAGAGAGGCTCAGTATCAAAGAGAAAAGAAAGATTGTTATGTGAGTCTTTATTTATTTAAATAAATAGAATGTTAATCAATTTTCTAATTTAATATAATACAATATATTTCATTTTTCTTTTTGGATTGTAGCTGTTTAAAATTAGTGAGGAAGTAGTGGTGGATGCTACTGACAGTGGGAATGTTGCTCGTCTTATTAATCATTCGGTAAATAATTTAATTTTTATGGAATATTAATTTATTAATTTATTAATTTCTTTATTTCTTTGTTTGTTTATTTATTTCTTTATTTATTTGTTTATTTATTATTTCTTTTTGTGTGCAGTGCAATCCTAATTGTTATGCAAGGATAATGAGTGTGGGTCATGATGAGAGTCGGATTGTATTAATCGCTAAGACTAATGTTCCTGCTGGAGAAGAATTAACGTAATATTATTTAATTTAATCTTTTTTTATTTTGACCCAAATATTATTTATTTATTTATTTGTATTATTATTGTAGGTATGATTATCTGTTTGATCCTGATGAAGGGGAAGAGTTGAGAGTACCGTGTTTATGTGGAGCTCCAAATTGCCGTAAATTCATGAATTAAGACCTGTGTAAAGCTAATTTGATTTTAGTAATTAGGATAATTTCACTAATTTTTTCTCAGTTCATAGTTTTTTTCATTAATCTTTTACATTTTTATATTCCATTGTTCATCATTTTTTTTAAATAGTATAAGTTTAATATAGGGTTCATGTTCTTGTAAATTCGAAGGTTTCAATGTAATTTATTTTAGGGTTATTAGTGAAAAAAATAAAGTTCCTTTTTGTCTTGGTTTGTGCTTGTGTCTATGCACACGCTCGAGTCTTATGAGGCAATATTTGAGAATATTTTTTTTTTTGTAAAATAATTCATGGATGACATCGTTTTATAAAAGTTAAAAATGTTGTAACGTGAAAAGGCGGAAATCAGAAATAATAATGAACATGGGAAAAATGCGACTTAGTTAACAACCTAATTAAACATGGAAATGTACCTTAATCAAGGCGTGAAAATCATTCATGGCCCAAGTTTTTTTTCTATAGAAAAAGTGAGAGAGATTTTTTTTTTGTATTTATTTTATAGAGAGCTTACATCACATTTATTTTCAAAGAAATTCGCATTTATCAAGTTCTGAATCATGACTTTTGGGTTGATGGGTTTGAATGTATAACCGCTCTTACTAGAGTTTTGGCAAAAGCGAGAAAGATTTAACTTGTATAATTTTATTTTTAAGATCATGTCTATTATTAAATTATAAAGTTACCAATGGGTTTTGAATCCAAAAAAAGAGATCAGGATGTTATGTCATTATGTGTCATATAATAAGAAAAAAAAAATAGGTGTGAATTTAAAGCAGCCATTATTAATTTTTTCTTTATTATTTGAGAGGCTCACCTCCCGGCTCTCGCCACTAAAAAAACTCTTGTGGTCTCCATGAGAGTTTTCTTCACGGTGCTCTATATTAAATGAAGATGATAAATATCTTTTTCTTGCTGCTCCTTCCTCTCTCATGTTTGGGCCAATCAAACCCTATTTTACAAAACTACACTGCAATATTTTGTTTCGGTGACTCATTTGCTGATGCTGGTAACTTGGGTCTTATAGCGAGTTTGATTTCACAAGTTGAATGGATTCTTTTTCCTCCTTATGGTATGACCTTTTTTCACCATCCGACTGGTCGGTGTTCTGAGGGAAGAATAGTTCTGGATTTCATCGGTATGGAAATGTAAATATTGTGAATTGAATACATATTCTCGATAGTTTCATACACCTTTTTGTTCCATATTATTTTTGTGATTTTTTCAATTTTTATTTTTTATTATCTCATATCAAGGATTTAGTGTCCTACCATCATTAATATTTTTTAGAAAAAATTCAGCCAACAATTCAAAATATTCCATTGAAATTACAACAAAGGCATACAACTTGAACTCTATAAATATTTGAAACTTTCATTTAACATTCAAGATGATAGTACACTATCATAAAAATTGTAAAATATTTTGGAATTTCAGCTGAAGCATTTGGCCTCCCTTTCGTCGAGCCTTATTGGAGATACGATGGCACGCTCATCCATGGAGCTAATTTTGCTGTTGCTGGAGCGACTATTCTCGATTACGAGTTCTACATAGAGAACAACCTCAACAACACCTTAATGCTTAATACATCACTTAATGTGCAACTTGATTGGTTTTAACAATTAAAGCCGTCACTTTGCGCGACTCCCAAAAGTCGTAACTTGTTTAATTTACTTCCATATATATTTTAATCATGGTATGCAGAGTTGGCCGCTTCCGGTCCAATTCAGCCGATTCGAATTAGAATCAACAAGACACAATCCAATTAATATGTGATTCTCTCATGATCACGTAAAATCAAATTTTTATATAAATTGGTCTGATTTTTCTTCTGGTTCTGCCGATTCCAATCCAATTCAGACGATTTTGGATCTTAGATTCTTAATTCTGAGGGACCGACTCCTAATCCGATTCCGATTTTTTCAGACCGTGATTTTAATATATATATATATATATATATATATAAAGAATGTAGATTTCTGCTTGAAAAATTGAATTATTCTAATTTGTTTATGGTGTAATTAACTTGTTGCAGAATGCGGCGACTATTTTGGAAGATCATTATTCTTTCTCGGAGAGTTTGGGGCAAACGATTACACTTTCATGTCAATAGCTGGAATGAGTGTAGAGGAAGCAAGAGGCTATGTTCCAATGGTTATTGAGAAGATATTCAAGGCTGCAGAGGTTCATTCTTTTAATCTCTTGGGTCTTCTATTCTGAGAAAATGCCTCTTTAATCAAAATGACTGTATGTCTATTATCAAAACTACAAATGGGAAAAATAATGGACTCATTAATTCTTGAACTTGAAATGCTTAGAGTCTCATCAACAATGGTGTAGTGACAATGGTGGTACCAGGAATGTGGCCGAGTGGTTGTACACCTATGAATCTAGCACAAAACACAAGCAGACCCGAAAATGATTATGAACTTGAAACAGGGTGTCTAAAGGAATTCAATGAGCTATCCGCATATCACAATTCACTACTTTTAAAGGCGGTAAAACAGCTCCGAGTAAAGTATCCTAAAAGTAGTGAATTGTGGTAGTTCAAAATGCCACAATGCCACAATGAACATTTTCTCTTCAAAATGATTCAAAATTTCTTTCAATTATTATATGTATTATAATTGATACTATTGTATAAAACATGTATTTAGTAAAAAATCACGAGGCAGGAGAATCATCTTTTTTAGATTAAACCCATGTATGATGGATTAAGAGACTTTATTAAATATGTGTTAAATAAGATTGTATGTACCGGAATTTAAACCCATGATCTCTTACCAATTAGACTGGAAAATGTTTGAAAATGCACTTCTTGAGGATGATTTATATCAATTTTTTCTTGTATTAAGAATAAGCACTTCAGATTCAAGGTTTTGACTTCGGCTTTCAAATGTTTGAAAATGCACTTCTTGAGGATGATTAATATCAATTTTTTCTTGTATTAAGAATAAGCACTTCAGATTCAAGGTTTTGACTTCGGCTTTCAAATGTTGGTCATCATCACTGATTGATCGGTGACGTATGAGGTAGGAACTGAGTTATAGTACATTTATCATAAACAATGATCCAAAATGTTCAAGTCAAATATACACCATGGGTCTGACTTATCTCAACAGTTAATCTGTTGCAATGTTTCATTGAAAACTTCAGGAGAAGCATATGAGTAGTCCCCATATACATAAATGAATGTTCGCACCCGAAATTTCTGTAGGTGGGCGATTGCTTTGGATTAAAGATTACGGAGTCTTCCTCAAATCTGGGATTGCAAGGCTCACAATGGATCCATGTAAGGGCGCTTCCTGTATCAATACTGGGCATGTAATAATTACGTCCGGAACCAGTGCCAATTGCAAGTGAGACCATGTAAGACAATCCCTGTACAAAAATAGGAGGCCGGATCATCTCATGTTTAATGGAACTAGTCATGTTATAATTTTGGGCGGATAAGAAACTTAGATATTGGACTCTGGATCTGTCGAATTGCGCTTGATGAGTGAAATGTTCGATAAAAGTTAGGTTTGGGTTGTAGAATGGAGATCTTGGAAAGTAGTCCGGTGGATTAGTTCAAGACTAAGCCCACCTTTTGCAATTGATGAGGCTTTGGACAGCACAAAAAAAATAAGAGTGAGTAAAGAATGGTGATAAGATAACACAACGGTACGCCTGCTTGAAACTAGCCATGAAGATTGAGAGACAAAGAGGGGATTTTCTTGGTTCTGTTGAGAGACAGAGAGGGGATATCCGTGGTTCTTCTGAGTAAGAGAGAGGGATGTCTTGAGGATTTATGTTGAAAGATGGAGGGGTGCTTTGTTTGGAATAGATTGCCAATAAATGAATGTATTAAATTGATATTCTTCTGTGATTAATGTACATGGCATATGACATAGTTCAAACTTTAAACCAATAACATTCTTTGGTTCATATCCAAACATGCAAGGATATAACTTCTATCACAAAATATTCCTTAAATTAATTTCTTTTTTAAAACAGTGAATCAAAATGTCGTAGGTTAAACCAGATTGTGATATACTTGTGTCTAAATCCAGTCTTATCTTAAAAATATATATTTACAGTGGCGGATTTTGACCTAAAATCTAAGGGGACAGTATTGAAAAATATACCAAGAATATAGGGGACAGTGTATACATAAATTTCAATTTTTATATAGAATACAATAGTATAATCATATATATATATTACAACTTCAAAATCTAAGAGAGCTGCCGCCTCCCCTAGACTCTATTAAGATCTGACACTATATATTTGTTAGAAAGGCCTATTTCAAATTATTTATTTCAATTCTTCCATTATTTAGAAATAATTTGTTTTTTTTGCTGTAATTTAGGAATAATTTGTGTTTCATTAAATGGCAAAATTTTGAAACATGTTACAATTTTCTCTCATATAAGTTTTATTATAATGCACATGATACATTTGGCGAAAAAAGAAACACACTTGAGAAATCATTATACCGCATATGTGATTCATATCACATATGCCGCATATGTCATCATACATGCATAATTCCACTCGTGAATTTATGATTTTCATCATTTATTAATTTTAATTTTTTATTTTCTATTTGATGTCAAAATAAATAATAAAATGAAAATAGTCACAGCATACCGTGAATATTATCCTAGTAGTAACATCAAAAGAAGGTTGATATCTTTTTTCCTCCAATAAACTAAAACATCACTCCAACAAAAAGGCAATATTCATAATAGTAACATCAATATAAGTCAAACGAAATTGATACGCGATAATATAACTACGACATACTTAAAATGACACACACAACTATATATTTCTAAATGTTGGACCTAAGAAACGCATATGTATGCTAAAGCAAGCAACCATTATTAGTCTGTATTAGAGCAATCCTCAGGTGCAAATGATAAGGTTAGACGATTCCCGTCATATATGAACCTATAGTCAACCTGTTGTATCGCCCCTAGAACTGTTAAAGGGTGACTTTTTAAGAGAAAAACGAGATATCCTCTCTCTTCGTCAAGACTAAAAAGTGCCGGCCAACCAACCTTATAATCTGCACCCTCAAAATGCCATGTCATATCCGGTAGTAGGCCCTTAGGGGGCTTTGTAGGATACTCAAAGCACAAGGCAAAGTCAAACCCAGCATATGCACAATCTGACTCTTTTATGTTGCGTCTTCGAAAGTAGCGTCTTAATTCATTGCACACCTCCTATGTAAAGAAGAGTAAAAAAGAATGGAAACAATTAGAGCTAAATAGCAATCCTTAGTTGCCAAAATTTGATCACTTTGGGACTTAAATCTTTTTTATGAAATGGAAAAATTTGACAACCTTGTTGATAAATCCATTGAAACCTATGATGTGAAAACTTTGTTTTACCTATGATGTGGAAACTTTGTTTTATCTAGTACTCTACTTAAACAATATATTATTCGATCTAAATGTAATATACCTCAAATGCTTCTGGCATTAAACGGCTCGTTACCGTTCCAGAATCTATGATGGTCCCGCCTTTCCCGTCATTCTGGCGCTCGAACATTCCTCGTCGAAAATTCATCCTCTTTGTACCAATACTTATGTCAATCAATTTCAAAAAGTACATGCCATTTGTCTTTGAATATCGAACGATACGTGTGTTTTGAGTCTTTTTGGGATCAGGAACAAGTATATCTGTGCCAAAACGAAGAGTGAGATGATGTGTCGTGCCAGGTCTAGCAAGACAATAGGAGAATCGGGCACCTATGACATCCTTCAACTGCATTAAGAAAGAGTCTGGAGCAAGACTCAAGCCAAGAATCCCTACGGCGCCACCCAAGGGATATACAGCAGTTGCTGAATGTGCGCAACCAAATGCAACATCTTTTACCTATATTATTTCAGAAAATCGAAGCTATCAGCAATGAAACTAATACTTTTGTTGTAACAAAATGGGAACTAGTGGCGAAGTGGGATTTATTCCTTAACCCAATATCTATTACCTAGTAAATAACGTATATTGACAAAAATATCATTACTTTTGCAATAGGATCATAATTGTTCTGACCTGTTCCTCAACATTGTAGCCTCGATCACTGACGAAGGAGAATGTCTCATATGCGAGATCGCCAGAAGAATATGTGTTATCTCCATATAGGGAGTAGAAGGCACATTCTCGTCCATGAAGACACATGTATTTAGAACCCTTACAGAGCTTATCAACACATCCGCCAGTTTTATAGGTGGGCGATTTCTTTGGATCAAAGACTGGGGGTTCCTGGCGGAATCCAGGCCTGCAAGGCACACACTGGATCCATGCGAGAGCACTACCAGTATCAATGTGAAGCTTGTAGTAATTACGGCCAGAACCAGTGCCAATGGCAAGTGCGACCATATAGTGCCAGTGGTATTCAAAAAGAGGAGGCCGGATCATCTCAGGTTTAGTGGATTTAGTCGTGTTATATGCTTCGGTTGCTAAGAAGGTTAGATATTGGAGTCGGGATTCGTCTGATTCAGCATGGCGGTTGATATATTCAATGAAAGTTAGGTTTGGTCTGTAGAATGGTGAGCTTGGAGAGTAGTAACGGTGGATTAGTTCGAGACTAAATCCAGTTTTAGCAGTAGATGAAGCTTTGGACGATACGAAAAGGAACAAGAATAAGTAGAAAATGGTTATAGCAGAGTTGCACGCTTGCTTGAAACTAGCCATGGAGACTTGGAGAGAGAGAGAGAGAGAGAGAGAGAGATTTGTTTTAAGAGATAGGATGTACCTGTATGCCTTGGTTGATGAAATATAAGTAGAGGGCTTTATGCTATAAGAATTGAATTAGATCGATCATAAATGAGTGTATCGAGTTGAGATTCTTACAAAACTGTCTTCTAATAAATTACTTGCTAAAAAACATAAATAAGTCAATGAGTATCTTACCTAAGCTACGACAGATATTCAAATGCAATAATATTTATTAAATGAGTGGAATATTTTCTATTTGTTTATTATACAAACTCTGTCATAAAAAGGAATAAATATACAAAATAATATGGTTATAGTAAGTTGAACAAAACCAAGGATTGTAACTTTATTTAGCATCTAGGCCGACTAATAGACTCACCCATTATTAAGACGATTCCTCTCTATGTTACGGATACTTTTAAAATGCTGAAGAAATTATGAGTATACGCCATACGGATATGGAATACGGAAACTTTTAACTTTTAAAATGCTGAAGAATTGTGAGTATACGTTATAAGGATATGAAATACGGATACTTTTAAAATGCTGAAGAATTATAAGTAAACATATATCAAATACTGATACGATTGCAATATATTATATATCAAATAAATCATGGGATGTATTCGATTGTTAAACAATCAAAATATGTTAGTATATACGTCCAGATACTTCCATAATACGGCTGAAATACTTGTTTAGTTGTTCTTGGATACTCGACCCAAAGTAATTTTCTTCACGTTAGCCACATGTCCCCACAACCCACATATTTTTGTAACTTATTGGTATGAACTTGACTTAGGAACTATGATTTGTTTTGGTTGCCATAATATTGATGTATAAACACTATGATATGTTCATATATTTTATGAATTTACTATGAAATATGTATTTAATTTTATTAACATATTGTAATAAGAACTTGACAAACAGGAATTGTGTTTGCCTTGAACTAATTCTACTATTATGGAAAAAGATGTGCACAGTATTGACATATTTTGGAGGATAAGCAAAGCCTTCCTATTATGCTACTACTTTGAGAAATGTTAATATCCTCTTAATTATATGGACCTTCAGCTCAAAGGTATATTTGGCTGATTCCGTTCTAATGTATTTGATTCAGTTTAAAGTTCACTTTGCCTTGTTCAGTTGTTCTAATGTATTTGATTCAGTTTAAAGTTCACTTTGCCTTGTTCAGTTCGATTCCAACTGAAAGCATCAAATGAACATCCCTAATAGAGCATTTTTATTTTAAGAAACAAAATAATAGCTTACATCCTTTTTCCTCTTTTTCAGCAGCACAATATTAAAATTTGTGTGTCAGCTAAAACGGGAAGATCAAGAAAGAGGCCCTTGAAAATAATTACCATCTAAGAAAGGACCAATGAGGAAAAAAACACATTGAAAAGCAACACGATAAAACATAAATAACGCCAACCGAACAAAAGAAGCTACACATGAGGCTACAACCCAAAAGAGCCAAGCCTCAACAAAACGATACTCAAAAGATAAAACCCAAAATACCGAAATATAACCAAAAAAAAAGTAAAAAAAAAACAAATGTTTTTTCAATGTGTACTTTCGAAATTAGGTATCCGGCTTAACCCAACTTCATTATCACCTCTCACAACTTCACTATTTTCATTATCATTATTATTATCATTAAATTCTGAATTCTTTTCTACCTCCATTTTTTCATTGTAAATTTCTTCAGATTTTGGAGTCTCTAATTTGTCCGAATTTTGTGACACGGAATTTCCATTTCCTTTGGATTTCGGCCTCTCTGCTAATTTCTTGTAGAGAGACATTGATTTCTGTAAATTCACATAAAAGAAAATAATATCAGCTTCTAATATAAATATAATAAAAAAAAAATTAATATAAAATTATAAATTATGAAAATGATCTTAAAATCATACATGAAAAATCGCATCCTGATTTCTCGGAAAGACCGACTTGAACACAGATCTCATTCCACCATCTATCTCTTTCACCTAAAATAAAAAAAAACACGAAAAACAAAAGAAAAAACAAAATTACTCGACAATTAAAAAAACAAAAAAAAATCTCATATCCAATTAATCAAGTTACCTTTTCGGTACTGGAGACTCCATTACTTTTTTCCAAACATCCCAAAACAGAAGCGCATTTATTATACAATTCCACATCATCGACCAAATCCTTCGAAACTCCGACTCTTTTCACATATTTCTCCCACAAATCAAATTCCGCCACGTCATCACTTTTCTTCTCCTCCTCTAAAATCTCAGGGGCCTTTTCGCGATTCTCGACTTCTTTCCGGACCTCCACGCAAACTTCCCTTTCCACTTTAATCATCCCCTCTTTCTCACTCATCAAAATTTCCTTCTCACTCATCTCCTCAATTTTCAAAACCGGTACCGTACCAGTCAAATTTTCCTTTACCGCATCTTTAATACTCAACTCGCCAACCTGTCCTTGCCCTTTATTATTATTAATATTATTATTATTCCACATACTTCCACCAATCGCTCTATTATTCTCCCCCCAATTAAACGGGTCCCACATATTAGGGTTTCCAATCTCATCCAACAACATATTATTATTACTATTATTATTCCCATTATGCCACGCGAAAGGCCGCATGGGAAACCGGTCCATCGGATCGTGAAACCCTAATTTCATAGGCGGCCTCATATTAAACAAAGGCGGCGGCCCGCCAAACGGGTTGAACCCGTGCTGAGCTGGCGGGCCTGCCGGCATTGGAATAAATCCGTTGCTATTCCACCCATTATTCCAGTTATTATTCCCAATGTTGGCATTAATATTCATATTATTATTATTATTGGAATTATAATTATAATTCGGTCTTCTGATGGAATTAGGCCGGTTTGAGGCCCCAATCGGGGTCGGCTCGCGTTTCTGTACCGCCTTATCAGACACCGCCACATCACCATCTCTCTCTCTTTCTCTCTCTCTTTCTCTCTCTCTGTACTTAGAACTTCCAGTGCCTCTAGAGCTCGTAGAATACTTATAATGGGGAGTTGAAACAGGGGATCTTTCATAGTGGGTTTCGGTACTGGAGATCTCCAGTGATTGTTCTAACTTGATGGATCTCTTTGATGGAGTTCGTTCGCTGTTTGTGGATTTGCTCCTCTCATCGAGTTGTTCTATTTTCGGCGATTCAACCGCCTTTGACCTTTGTCTTGAAAAAAAAGAAATTAAAAAATATATAAATAAAAATAATTAAATTTTAAGATTTGTAAGAAGATTGATCACTATTTGTTTTACCTGGTTAGAGAGTCTCTAGGGCTGGAAATAGGATCGACTTTTTCCTTTTCCTTTTCTTTTTCCTTTTCTTTTTCTGGATATTTAACGTAATTATAATCCTCTTTCATTTCAGCATCTCTGTTATCACTATTAATATTCTCATTATTACTCTCTCTCTCTAAATATTTAATATCCTCAGTTTCTTCATAAGCTCTCCTGCTAGACCTGCTATACTTGCTACTGCTCCCACTGTACTCCTCAAACGGGTCGATCTCTGACCCGTTTCGCTTTTTATACCTTGAGCTTCTGTACTCTGCATACTCTCTCTCTCTCCTCTCCTCCCTCTCTCTCTCCCTGTGCCTCTTCTCTCTCTCTGACTCTTTGTACTTGTCTGTTTCGACCTTCTTCTCTTTTGAGGAGTGAGAGTGAGATTTGTATTGTTTTTCTTTTTCTTTTGATTTTTCGGATGGTGAGGTGTCGTCTTTTCGTCTTTTTGTGATCTTCTCACTCTCTCTTTCCATCTTTTCTGTTGCTTCGATTTCTATTATAAAAAATATAATTAAATTAGATATATAAAATTAGGTGCATGGATATAAAATAAAACAGCAAGCATAAAATAGAGCTTCTGTGCATATTTGAAAGGAATAAATATCAAATCATATACTTGTTGAATTAAAATATTAGTGAAAAGTATCTAATGATTAAAAAAACTGCTTAATTGATGTGAAGTTATACATCAGGTTTCACAAAGAGAAAAATTATCACAATTATAATTCACACCCATATGGTTTAATTATACGATAATGTCAAAAAAAACATAAAATTTCTAACAAAAGTAATAAAATAAGGTGATTTTAAAAAAAAAATTCACTTACGTGGGATTATTTCTTCTTCTTTCTTTGGACCAATCTGAATTTCCTCAATGTGTGTTGCTGGTGCTGTATCGGCTTCTCTCTTCCTACTCTCCTCATACCTCTCTTTCTCTCTCTTATCTTCCTCATACCTCTCCAGCTTCCTTCTCTCTCTCTCCCTCTCCTTCTCCTTCTCCCTCCTCCTCTCACTCTCCCTCTCCTTCTCCTTCTCCTTCTCTCTCCCCTCATGGCGTCTGCTCGACGACCGACCCTCCTTCGAATGCTTCTCTCTCTCATCCACTGTCGCATATCCTTCTCCTTTCGACTTCTTCTCCACTAACAGCTGCTCTTCATCTGCATCTCTCTCTCTGACCAAACCACTATCCCATCGATCCTCATCTTTCATCTCCACACGGCCCTTCCTCTTCGTCCCGTGTCCATTGCTCGAATCCCTCACTTCCCTATACGAATGCGACGACTTCCTCCTCTCCGGCTCCGAATCCCGCTCCTCCTCCGACGCCGACCAGTCCGCCGGCGAGCTCCGCCTGTGCGACTTGTGCGACGATCTATGCCGCGAACTGCGTGGCATATTTCAAACCCTTCTCAAACCCTAACCCTAACGGCAACCGCTAACGGAACCCTAACGGAGGATTGGAATCAAATGTGCCGATCCGGCGGGCTGGTAACGGCTGTACTGTACGGACGGGGTGGATTTGTGAGGGAGGAATGGAGGATTCGTAGCGAGAGAGGAAAAGGGGAAATGGGAAGGCGGCCGAGAGAGAAAGAGGAGACACATACAATACAATGAGATTGTTATTTTTTTTGTTCTTCTCCTTTTCGGTTTTGTTTTTCTGAGTCAATTGGGATGAAGGGATGTAAGTTCTTTCGGCGTATGGACCGAATTTCACTGATATGTGCGTCCCCGTTGAATATTCTTCTTTGGTGTATTGTAGACCAGGTTCAGGTGAGATTTTGTTAGTGTTGTTTGTCAAGGCGCGATTCGACTGGTCGGAAATAGAGGGTTTGGGTTTGGGCTTGATCTTTCTTACTGGAGGGGATTTCTGCATGATCTTTCTTCGCCAGTTTTACTAACTTGATATGTCCATTGGTTCTAAATATACTACAGAAATATTGATCTAAAAATACTTCTGTTAGTGTTGTCTACGAGCATTAATGTGAACCGTATAAACAATATAAACAATAAACCATCCATGGAGAAATTTATCTACACTGGCATAAAAATAAATACAAGTCACGCCAAATAAAACAAGCCCTAAACTATTCCTGCCAATTTACAAAAAACAATCACGCATGACAAATAAAACCCATATTCACACAGAACACCTCGTAAAAAACAGCGCGGATCCCCCTACTCCCCGTAAAACCAAAATCCGGGAATCCAAATACGTCCCGCACACAATCCTCCCCAAATCAAACATCTCCTGCGGAATCTGAATCCTGACTTCCCGCAAAACCGTCTCCCCAATTCCCACATTCATATCCTTCAACCCAACATTCATCTCAACATCAATCTCACCCACATTCCTAAACTTCACCACTTCCAAACTCTCCGGGACTTCAAACTTGTCCAACTTCCCGTAACTCAGATTCCCAGAAATTCCTACAAATTCCCCAGGGGAAATAACAGAACTGGAGTATATTTCAAGGGAGCCTGGGAAGCCGGATTTGTCGTGGGGCCAGTGAGGATGGGAAATGGAGGTGAAGGAGATGTGAGAGGAAATTGAGAGGGTGGAATTGGAGAGGAGAGAGAAGGAGAGGAAGGAGTTTTTGATGAGGGGGCGGATCGAGGGCTGACGGAAGGTTAAGCCGATGTGCTTGCATGTGGAGTATAGGAGTCGCCATTTTCCCGGTAATAATTCCATCCAGTTCTGTGTTGAAAAAATAAAAATGATTTAAATAATAATAATTTAAATGATAACATAATATAAGATGGTTTGTTTAGATAATTGGGATGTTGATTAATGTAAAATAGTTGAAAGGTGTACGTTTGGGGTGGAGTTAGGGTTGAGCAGCTCCATTAATTCGATGAAGTCAGCGATTCTTTTGCGCTGTGAAAATCAAAATTAAAAGGTTATAAGCTTAGAATTATTGAAAAATAAATTAAATAATTATTTATTATTTGTTTTATTTTATTTTATTGAAGACCTGATGAGGGCCGTAAATGTAATCTTCGGCCATACGGACAGCTGTCGAACCGAGGCCCCACCTAATTATGTCAATTGACGGATTTACCCTCCATTTTGGCCCGCATAAAAACGGATGCCTTAGTGCGTTCAAACAACTATATAGACAAAATAAAACATAGGCAAGATTCTCAAATTAAGCCAAAAAAAATTTGAAATTACCAAATTAACCAACTTCATTCTCAAACTAAAATCAAACTTCGAAAGTCAAACAAAAGTAATGGACTGTGAAAGACCCGCATATTAAAAAATACTGAAGTATTATTTCGGTTGGTATAAGAATCTTATTTGAAATATACATGTGTCTGAATAAAAATTGAAAATGTAATTATAAAATATATTATTTATTACCTTATTCTTTGGGAAGGTTTTGTTGCTAAGAGGAGAGACAAGAGATTCCAACCCGCTCCCCAATTCCTATCTAGCATCTGAAAATAAACCAAAAAAAAGATTATAAATGTTCTCAACTTATTAATATTATCAAAAATATTTTTATGGTGTTAAATAAAGAATAAGAATTAACAAATGAATTAATTACTTGAAGGCCGATATTTCCGGACGGAGAATTTCGGGATAAAATCGGCAAAAGAAATTCGCGCAAACACGACGGATCATTTCCCTGTATAAAAATATAAATTACCATATTTATTAATTCAATTAATAAAAATAAAAGAAAAAAATATAAACCTTTGTTAGAAATGACTTAAAATCTGAAAAGATTTTTGTATCCATGAGCTCTTTTAATACCAACTTTGCCATAATAAAACCTACACATCTAAAAAAAGAAACAAAAAGAGAGACAAATATTTATTTTTTAGTTCTATTGCCAGCAACCAACGGAATAAGATTAAATACAGAAAAAATAAGATTATGTTTTACCTCATATCAAATGCAATCATGAGTTTTCTCCTATCAATATTACTCTCTACCTTATTTTCATTTTCACCCTGGCTTTTTTCATAAAAGTCCACTGCATTTCCAAGAATCCCAACCTAAAGACAAAAAGCAAGTACTACGTAAGAAATGAAAACACAAATTTTATGTCATTTAATTTTCTTTTTTTAACTTTTTGACCTTGACATGCTTATCAACAGGGCTGATATGCACATTTTCGAGCCTCAGCTCTGTATGCGCCAAACCGTGACTATGCAAATAATTCACCTGCACCAAAACAAGATAACAAAATCCAAATCTCAACACTACGAATAAAAGTAATATTCTGGCGGTAAGCAAATCGTGTTACACTGGTAAGCGAAACTATGTTTGCCAGTAAACGAAACACATTTTGGCGGTAAACGAAACATCACGTGGTGTCAAGGTAAGCGCTTTTCATCGTCCTTAACTTCCCTTTCTTTCTCTCGCTTTCCTACTACTTCCCTTACCACCGCAACACATCTCACTTACCACCAAAACACAATCCGCTTACCACCTGTTGACATAATAAACAACAAACACATACACCAATCAGAAGGTCTCGCATGAGAATCCGCGTGAGTCTGAGCTGGCGCGTGACAGCTGGCCCGCCGACCGAGTCGTCGCCGACCCGTCTGACCCGCTCCTCCTCGTCCAACGCCAGCGTGGCTTCCATCGTCGGCAGCCAATCGGAGAGCTGCAGCCAGTGCCTCAGCGAATAACTCCCATGATACTGTCATAAGAAAGGTAAATTACGAAAGAGACCCTGTGTTTTGGGTAAATTACGGAAATGACCCTGTGTAATTGGTTCTGTTGGTTCTTGTGTAAGCTGTAACTGATGGTGTGATTGATTAACTCGTCTAAGAAAGGATGTTCATGTTTTAATTATATGCAAAATATTTCTTATGTTTGTAGGGATATATATATACATGATATTTCACGATTCGTAAGGGTATTTGCTTGATATTTGTTTATTATACTCGAGTTTTTTATCACTCTGTTCGACAATTGTTTCTTTTCGGCGTTTTTTCTTTTATTAAATAAATAATAAGAAATAAACTGACCCCATGAACTAAAGTAAATGGGCCATCGTCATTTTCTTTCTGAGCTAAATAGCCATGAACTTGCATCGCATAATTATCGTACATTAGTTGCCTTCTAGCGAGTTTCCTTAAAACCTACAAAAAGAAAACATCCAAATTAAAACCTCTTAAATTTACACGAAAATTTAAAAAAAAAAAAAAAAAAAAAATGAATTTTGGTTTGTTGAATTGTTTACCTCTAAAGCTCGCCTGCCTCTCCTCTTAGCTTGCACACTAGTTAATTGTCTAAGTACAACTCTTGAATTGTATAATGCACTGTAAAAAAAAAAAGAAGCAAAAAAGAAAAATATGAAATCTCTCAATATTAAATATAATTTGAAAATCAGTCGAAGTTTAATTGAAGTAAATTACTTACTGATTCGGATCGCAAACCGTTGCCTCATAAATCACCTCATCAGTCTGCATTTCAATTAAAAATACACACAAAAACAAGTTTCCCATCAAAAAACACTCTTTGAAAAAATTAAATCAGCTAAACAATGAAAATTAAAGTGCACATGATCAAAATTCAAATTCAAACCACCAAATTGAGTCATACTCAAATCAATGCAACATCATATGAAAATAATCATCATATTAATTTAAATACATATCACTCCTTAACTAGTATAATCATAACATTAATCCCATTCCAACTCTCCCTCACAAAAACTCAACAAAATTCTCAATCAATTCCCTCACTCACTCATTCACTCACCCTTCCTTGAAGCCCGACGCTGACATGGCTACAAACCTCAAAATCCGACATGGCGAACCTCAACACAGGCCCCGCCTTCTCCTCCTTCTCCTCGACCTTCGGTGCAGCCGTACACCGTACACCGCCCCACCTAGACCTTCGACGGAGCTCCGGCTGGGGGCAACGGACGGCTGTGATCGACCCGACGAGCGCCATTAGATACTGAAGGAGGGAGAAGGAGAGAGGGTTAAGTACGGGAGAGGAGGAGAGCGAGGGAGTTGCGTGCGGGAAAGAGGAGACGGCGCTGCGCCATGAGTTTGGAGCATGTCGGACTCACTCTTCACTCGTGCTTCTTTGCTCATTTCATGTTTTTTGTATAGTGAGTTATTGTTTGATGTTACAGTATAGATTTCTAAATTAAATAAAGTTTTTAGTTTTTTTTTTAGGGCAATAATTATTTGTTGCATGATTATTTACGTAAATAAAGCTGACGTCAATGGAAATTGAGTTGACAATCTATATATAAGGTCATAAGCAAAGAAAAAATATTGACTTAATGTATTTTTCATTCATGAAACAAGAAAATCGTAAAGAAAAAAAAAGTCTAGTTTTCAGACATAACTCATAGCCCAGAACATAAAATTGAATGGGATATCTCATTTATATAAATTGGAGATCATTATATAAAAACAAACATAAATGAAAAATAGAAAAAGAAACATACAGATTCAGTTATTCTAATTAGTTCTAAATAGATTAACTTGATACAAATAATTGTAGAAAATTGTCTTTTTTTTAGTAGGCATCTGTCTTTTTTTTTAAGCCAACCACTGAGTGGGTTGTTGGACTTTTTAATTGTAGTACTAAGTGTGTTTACCGTGATTAGAACTTGGCTCTCTTCGAAGGTTAACGGGGTGCCTTACCACTTGAGCTAACAAGCTTTGATCTCTCTCGAGGTTAATGTATTTAGACAAAAAGACTATTTATTTGTATATGTATACACTAATTTATAAATCTAGTGGATATGAATAAGTTTTTAAAAACGCATTATATCATGAACAGAAGTCATCTTATTAAAATGTTATTTAAATCCACTGAAATCTCACAAAACTAATTCTGCAACCACTAGTTCATCCATTAACTATTTCATTAATTGTGACCGATGTCCCTTAATGAACGGCTCCGTCTTACAGTGCAAGCTGCTAGAATTTCTCAACCTACATCATAGCCCAGGAACACATCAACTGGTGTGCCAACAAGAAAGCTCCTGCAGCCAATTGATGGGAACTACAGCACTTCTCAAAGCGTAACCCAAGTGGTGCCCAATAAAGGATATAGACGAATGCGGTCTTATTAGCATTTAGATCCCACATTATTCATATATATATATATATGACTTAAATGCTAGTAAAAGAATTAGTAGAATAGTTAGTGGATTAGTTAGTGATTGTAGTATTGCTCAACCCCACAATTACTCAAACATTTATATTTGACTCGTTACACGAAATTGAATAGTGGATAAGACACGGCAGAATAGATTATGAAAATATCCTATAGGCACGTGCTGTTGGTGTGGTTTTTCCGAGACTGTTTGGATTCGGAGGATATTTGCAGGAATTGTTTTGATATGGACTTGGTCGATTGAGTCTTACGAATTAATGAAAATAACAAGTTGGGTCTGTTAATAATAATTCTGGGCTTAAAACAGTTGCATTTTTAGGCTTCTTTAATAGATTTTTTTTCTTCAGTGGTTAGTCCATGTAAGAAAAAATATATGGACCAGATATTAGAGAGTTGTGTTTTCTTATTAAGCCCACATAATTATTTTACATTTTCCCCATAATAGATATATAAAAATGACTGAAATTCAAATATTTGATTTATCTTTGGATATAATTACAATGTGCACTACGTACTACATATAATATAGTTTTTCAATATCTTTAACTCATTATTTAAATATATAATACGGAGTTTGATTATGCAGCACCTACACTGCTAGACAGCATATTATGAATCCCAATAATTTTATGGAGAAGTGAATATACCAATTATAGAATCAATAAATCAACAATAAACAAACACAGAGCACAATTCCATGTTAATTTCATAAATAAGTCATCTCTTCCATCTTTAAACCCAAGACAGAAGCACAAGCCGTTCCTCTAAAACTAAAACACAAAATCAGAACAAATACAAAAAAAAAGCTGCCACACTTGTGCAGCAATAAACCACCAAGCATCCCACAAGACAAAATTCTCACAAACCTATGCACAAATCCTCCAAACTTACCATATTTTACAACACACCACAACCAAATCTCGTTGAGAGCCTGAATCCTCTCATCCATTTATATGACATGTACTGCAAGGAACTGACTTGCGAGCTTCACAGTCATAAAATTGTGAAACCCACAAGTCATTTTCTCGGTACACCACATGCCACAGAGAATCCAGACTCACATCCAATCATCCAGACTTCCGTCTCAACCTCTTCAACTCAACTACAACTACACTTACGTTATCCTTACTCCCTCGACAGAGGGCTACTTCTGCAAGCAGCGCAGCTGCATCTGCAGCCGTGCTGCCTGTTACAGAACCGGGGAACTGCTTGGGCAGACATTTGCGCAGGCAGTTCCTCACCAACTTGCACGCTATTTCGTTCGATATCACGTCCCATAATCCGTCACTTGCCAAGATTAGGAACTCATCGCGGTCCGTTTGGTCCGTTATCTTTATTTCCGGTTCAGACGTTACGTACGGTTTTAGGTAGTAATCTCCTGTTATAGAGTTAAATAGTTGAGTGAGTTGTAGTATTAAGTATTAATACACTTGTAAAGTATTAAGGTAAATACGAACCTAAAATTGGTAACAATGATTCCATACTTGAGGTTGGTTTAGGTTGTTTAACCAAAAAGGGTTTGTGTAAATTCAGCACTAAAGAAGGCCTTTCATTATTGCTTAGGCTTAGATTAGGTATAAGATTAAGACCTTTTACCATTGATTAATGTAGGGATTAGTAGCTACAATTAGGTTTGGCTACTGTATAATCATCCAATAAATACAATATTTAGAAAGCACTACTACTCATTAAGTTAGCAATAAATGCAATATTATAAAGCATCATTACTCGTTAATTAAGTAAAAACTACACATCTATCTAAAGGAAAATAGAAATTTAATCATTACATTTTGACGCAACAAAAATATACCGATAGATCGTGAGGTGGCAAGAACGCCCAAGACTCGGTATCCGTTCCAATTTATCACCTTTCCTCCTGCTGCCTCAATTCTTTCCAACTCGTCGGGCCTATCAGGCTGCAAAATAAGTAAATAGATAAATACAAAATAGATTATCAATTCATCAAGTAGTTATATATAGTGGATGTCCGAAATATAACATAAAATAGAAATTTACGTATATGAGAGAAGGGATCAAGTTTGTTTATTTGAGTTGCCATTGATCTTTTTTTTCTAGCTAGAATGTATACAAAACAGAGGAAAAAGAATCATTAGGTCAAGTGCACATTTTTTATGTAGAACCCTAAGTTTGGTCCAATTTTAATTAACAAACACTAACATTCATTCTTTAAACAAACAAAACACAAAACGGAACCTTCATTAGAGAATCTCACACAGTAAAAGAAACTTCTTAATACCACCAGATCTACTAATTAATTGAACAAAATCAAACACCTCAACAAATAAAAAACAAAAAGAAATACGACCCAAATATCACCCCCCCTTCTCACTAACTAGTGGCCAATAAAACACATTGTGTTGGTAAACAAAACTCATTATGGCGATAACCAATTTTATTTTTTTCAAAATGCTTACCACTAGTCACTACCACCCCAACACGTCTCACTTTCCATCCATTTCCAATTTTCCACCTCTCAACACTTAAAAAACATACACAACACATACCAACAAACCAAAAACATACATAAACACATCACATAATTCTCATCACAAAACAAACAAACTCAACAAAGAAAACACAATTTACCTTATGATCATTCGACAACGGAACCGCAACTCCGCCCCTACAAAGCACAGCTCTCGAATCGCCGCAATTCGCCACCACAATCTTTCTCTCTCCTACAACCGCCACCACAGCAGTCGATCCCACCGTCCCATCACCCAGCCCTGCCACGTCAGCATCCGCCCTCTTGAAGCTCTCCTTCAAAGCCTCCTCCCAATGGTGGAACTCACCTTCCACCAGCTTTCTCTTTGAGACTTCCTCTGAGAGGATTAAGTGCATGCGATTGCGACACGTGTTGGCCACATGGGCTCCGCCATGGCCGTCGTAGACTCCATAGAAGTTGTAGCTCGAGCTGAGAGGTGTGGAAGGGGAGCTGAAGCTTGGGGCGATTGTTACTGCGTCTTCCATCTCTCTCCTCCTTCCTGTCATAATTCTGACTTGTTAGTCTCTGTGTTTAAAGTTTTGAATTTTGATTGTTGGTGTTGGTGCAAAAGCTATGAGAAATTACCAATTACTGAAACCACGCCGTGGGCCAAGCGACGTACGCCTGCAACTGAACCGCCATGAACGGCCAGCTCGTCAGGATAAGAACCTGAGGAAGATGAATTCGAAGACGAAGAGGAAGACGAAGACGAAGAATCATGATCCGAAGAGCTCGAGTTCAAACTAAAATCCGACCCTCTCACTTTCTTAACTGTTTCAGATTTCAACCCATTAACACCCATAACCGTGCCTTTACACGCCTCCATGGATCTCAGTTTCCTCAGCTCAACAAGCCTTCTTCTCCTCGCCGCAGCAGCTTTCTCCATATTGATTCCAAAGACCCCAAAATTCCAAAATTTTGTGTATATCAACGGGGATTGAGAAATGAGATGTTAGTTTGTTACACTAGCTTGAGAAGATCAGTGAATGCAAAAAAGAGGGAAGGAAAGAAAGAGAGAGAGATGAGAAAGCAAGGTGAAGAAGACGAAGTTGATATTAATAACCAAAGGAAAGAGAATGTGAACAGTAGCCGTTGGATTGATGGGCGCGTGGCGGATGAACGACAGCGAACGAACGGATCTTTAGTGTGTGCGGAGCCATCAAGAGCCTAATATGTTGAAGGTAGGCTTGGTTCATTGTAGAATTGTACATCAGTAGGAAATATTGTTTCCAATTGCTAATTTCTTTTGGACCTTTTAAACTTTTTTAAATATTTTTAAATAGTAGGAACATGTATGTAGGATATATGAAATAAGAATGTTATTAACAATATGTAATGTTTTGTTTTTATTTTTATATTAGTTTATAATGAGAGAAGATAAGAGGAAGTTGGATAGATAGGAGTAAATTTAAGGAGCAAAGAAAGATTATTATTAGTTTTTTTTTCCAAATTTTAGTAGGTGACTATTTAATAAAATAAAATTTCATTGAAAATAAAGAGTACATGTCTAAGTTGGTATTTATTTTCATATTGGAAGTAGGCAATAAGTTAGTAATGATGATTCACATTGAATGTTGTTGCTTTACACTTTGTTACGTCATTTCGTAATATTGAAAACATGATCCGACGGCGTGTGTGTGATTCATTCCTGAAAATTTCCACTTCTTTTCTTTCATATCGCCTAACAACAGATGATCTACATATGCTACTCAATTATTTTTATCCTGCTTTAAGATCTTATCATAGATACATCGAAATACTTTTTGTCAAAATTTGATATGCAAAATCACAATTTTTAAACAGACACATGATCATTATAGTTACTAAAAGTAATACTAAAACTTGTCAGCAAATTTATTTAAATAATTTAGATTTAGTATAATTGTATAGTTTTCAATATTTTTCTTCGGTACATTTTTTGTATTTATGGTATCTTATTGATGCACATTAAATTTATTTGTAGTGTTAAATTTATGTTAGTGGTATATTTGAACTGGTATAACAAATTATTTTCTATTTTTAGAAATAAAATATCATATAATTAAACCACGTAAATAAATTTCCTATACTATGATGTAAAGTTCCTACTATATTATTTAACATGGTAGGAGTAGGACCGAATATGATACTTCAATTTTTTAAAACAAATATGAAACTATTTTATAATGGTGTGTTAGAATATCATATGGACCGGGTGTAAACAAGAAGGAAAGAAAAGCAAAGACGTGGAGGGCTAAGATTGAGACGTGGAGGGCTGAGATCGCGTCTTGGCCCACCTGATTGGAGGCTCTCTGTTTTTTCGTATTCGGTGAAAGAAAGCATATATTTATTTGAGATCGAAAGAAAACATGTATGTACTCAATTTGTTGTTGAGCTTGGACTATGGAACTTTGTTTTTCTTTTTTTTTCTGAGTCACGATTAAAAAATTCGTGTATTTAAGGGCTGTTTTATAACTTTAGTTAAGTATCTACAATTTTGGTATATCTTTCAAAACATTTGCAGGACCAGATACAAAATATTGATCAGTTTATATTATTTTTATCTGTATTATTTGATTTATAAAAAATGCACATATTTAAACTCCAATTGAATTTGATAGGCATGATATTTAGCAGTACGGAATTATTTTTATTCTTGTGTGATAGAGATCTGATGGAAGATCTGGAAACAGATTGAATATAATGATATAGTATTTAATAAGCGGATTTTTGTTATTTCTATTTAATGCAAATCAAAAGTACAGAGTAAGAAAATTATAAATCCATTGTCGTAATTTAATTTTAGGATTGTTATAATTTACCTGACAATATTATATCTCATAATAAAGGATTTGACTCATAAAATAAAATAATTAAATAGTCTCATGAATACATAATTGCATTATCTCTTAATTATCAAAAGTATATCTCATATTAAACCGAATAGGCCGCTAAAGTTGTATTATTTTGCAATATCGAAAATATGTTCAGCATTGAAGCTTCATGTAAAATAATCTATTAACATTTTAGTAAATTTTGTAAATTAGTAATAAGGTATTATAACAAATTCATACAATATGAAGTCTTGAAAAAAATTGAGACGAGAAAGACTAGTTTTATCATGAAAATATTTAATGTAAAATGAAGTTACTTACATTGGTAAAAAATGCTACTAATACTATTCGACTTAAACATTTTAGATACTAGTTGGATCTAAATATTTGTATTGAATTACTGAAAAAATAATATCATTTTGAAAATAATTAAGAAACTAGCATTTCGGTCAGCGGGACAAAAACTGTCCGCCAAGGATCCTGACGGAACATGTCACATTTTTTCATTTTCCTTACAAATATCTTAATTAGGTTAAACAATACTGTTCCGTCAAGCTCTTTGGTAGAACAGGTTAAAATTTTAGTTTTCAGCGTTAACTAATAATTAGTAAGGAAATTTAGAAAAAAAAAATATTGTTCCGCCAAAAAATGTGGTTGTCACAACTCCTTAGGGGCAAAAAATATAAAATAGGTTGTCCCGCCAGAAGACTTAGCGGAATACATAATTTTTTTATTTTTTGGTTAATTTGCTTGCTAAATTTACAGTTAACGCTGAAAATTAAAATTTTAACCTGTTACGCCAAAGAGATTGGCGGAACCATTTTTTTTTTAATTAAAATTATTTAAAGCTGCTAAATGATCCGGGACATGTTCCGTCAGGATTCCGCCAAAAAACTGACGGAAATATTAGCTTTTTAATTGTTTTCAAAACGATGCTATTTGTTTAATTTTTTTTCACATAATGCTATTTGAAAAAAAAAAGTCCGATTTGTTTGAAATAAGAGTAAAACGGTAGAAGAAAGTGAGACAATCTATTTATTTCATCAAGCAAAGAATTGAATAGCACAAGTAAAAGAGTGTAAGACTGATGTAATGTCATTAAATTTTTTGGAAGAGAAAGATTGAAAGATATTAAATAGGAAAAACTTATCTCCATTTATCTATTTATTCTAAATCAAAATATTAATTTAACTTTTAATTTACTCTTTTTTCTAACGGAATACCATTAAAATAAAATGAAATATTAACTTTTTGTTTTCATTAATGACAGATCTTAATAGTAGTAGAGGACAACTCTTAAATTTTAAATTAGTAGTAACACAAATTTATGATTATATTACGGTATTTTTTTTTTCAATAGAGCTATAATATATATAGATCGCTTTATCAATTTTTCATGTATACCCTCTATTGATAAAGATCAAGATTCATTCCTGATTCTTGCATTATTCCGTTTGTTGCCGTAACCCAAAAATATTTTAGAAGGCCAAGACTTCTTTCACTCTCTCTCTGTTAGCCATCCATTGTTGAGTAAGTTATAAACTTTCAATTTCTTCATATTAAAAAAACGATATGTATAATTTACGCAAAATTCACCCACTCATAAATTGCATGGCGATAGAGTAGAGTAACCACAACAATAATAAACTATGTCAAAAACCACGGCAAATCACCTTTTACCATTTTCGGCTTTTGGGGTGGGTCTAACTAAAGTCGGACCCAAACAATAAAGCCAAGGGTCAAGCTGTTACACCTCAACCCTCCAATCCCTACTTTCCGATATGTAATGGGTCACTTTAAGTTAGGACTGTAAACAAGTCGAGTTGGTGTGAGCTAGATCTAATTCGAACTCAATTTAAAATTACTTTAGAGTTTTGAGCAGAAAAATACAGCTCGAAGTCGTCTTGAGTAAACTCGGCTCGACTAGTCATTAGCTCGAAAATTAAATTTCATTATCAATTAGTTTGTCTCAACTCAAATCACGGCTCGACTTGGCTCAATATCACATCTAACAAATATTAATCATTTAACTTATAAAAACTTAATTTATCACCAATATAAAATTATTTTATACTTTCAAATTTATTATTATCGACTATTTTCATAATTGAGCTACTAAAAATGACTAAGATTAAGATATTTTTGAATTTATATTGAACGAGCTGACAGGTCGAACTCGACTCGATTTTATTTCAAATAGTCTCAACTCGACTTGAAATTAATTCGAGCTAAAAACGAATGAGTTGCGAAAGACGAACTAAACTTACATTCCTACTCTAATCTCCCTAACTACTCGTTACACATAGAACAGAGTTAATAAGTTCAACAAAGAGGATTAATTTAATAAGGGGTACGTGGAGGAGAGAGGAAAGGGCAAAGAACAAAAAGGAAAAAGGAAAAAGAAGAGGAAAAAGAGGAGGTTAAGCGTGGTGCGATATTTGAGAGGAATACGTGTCGTGTGAGGAGTGAGTCGGGGGGCCATGCCGGTCCAGGTGCTGGACAATTGATGCACTTGAGTACACTGCATTGCATCGAGAGTCAGGTCAGGTTCATTTATGAGGAATCATGCACTGTCATGAGACTTGATTTGTATAGGGTCTTTGTAGGTAGTTAGTTTATAGGGGTCTTGTTGTGAGTATTTTATAATGTGTAGGTAGTTTGTAGGGGTCTTATTGTCAGTATTTTATGATGTCGTTTTGAGTTTTTTTCTTGAAGTTGTAATATTGTAAGTTGAATGTGTTGAGACGTTGGTGCATTAGATGACAAAGTAGAGTTTTTTCGAGAAAGTATTTCTTTGTTGTGTGTGCATCATTTTAAAGCTTGGAGTAGGAGCAATGAGAGAAAAAGTTGCAAACTAGATTGATGTGATTATTCGAAAAGTCGTAGAGGTTTCAAAAACTTGATTTTAGATTCGAACTTGACGTTTACACAAAATTGTGTGCATCAAATAACAAATCAGATTTTTTTGAGAATATAGTTGTTGGGGTAGAATTTTATAGTATTTAGAGTTCTTTGAAGCGTGTCACTGAAATATCTTTAGTTTGGAGCTTATGGAGTATTTTGAATGATTTTATAGACACAAACAAATACAATCCGTCCTTATTCATACCTAACAACTCACGTAATGCAATCAATGAATTCCTTTTCATCCTGTGGCATGAAAAATGTACATGTGTGAATGTGTACTAAATATAAGTAGTACCATTACCAAATACTTCGCATTTATTGGTGGCTTTCTTCCTCATTCATTGAGGAGAATCTTAGTTGCACATTTTTTATCTAACCTAATTGAATTTGAATTTGAATTAAATTTATTATTTTACGATGGTATTAATGGTAACAAAATGAGACATGTCGTTCGAAATACTTAGTTAGTGATTCAGTGCAATTGAGTCATCATTTGTACGGATAAATAAAAATAATATTATTATCAATACTGTTATTATTCAGACAATAACCTGATTTATTTTACAACATTATTATTACACTACCTCAAAAAATAAATATTATTATTATAGTACAATAAGACTACACAAACAAACGGTATTGACAAATTACTGACAAACGTCCTACGTGACGCCTCTCCCTCCTCCACATCGGACTCTCTCTCTCATCCGTTAATTCTCTTTCCCTCCTTGCTCGCCTCCTCAAACGGAAAGAAGAAAATAAACAAGATCTCGGATCCATTTTTTGTGACCCGCTAAGCCCGTTAAGAAACAAATATGGAAATTTCAGCAATAAGCAGCAAAACGGTGATTTTGTTGTTTGAATTTGTTGTAATTTTCTTAGAATTTTGGATTTGTTGTTTGAATTTTAGATTCTAATAAAATTCATCTAACAAAAAAAATAGTAATTATTATTAAAAATAATATTGTTTTATTTCAAAAGCTCAACTAATTTGTAAATGATAAAGAATAATACCTAACTACTCCAATTTACTTTAAAATAACAGATAAATAATCAGTCAAATAAATATGTCATGCCAATATACTATTTTATATCAACAATACACTACTATTTTATTAAATTTCCAATTTCTTAATGGGCTTAGCGGGTCGCAAAAAATGGGTTCGAGATCTTGTTTATTATCTTTCCATTTGAGGAGGCGAGTAAGGAGAAAAAGAGAATTAACGGAGGAGAGAGAGAATATGATGTGGTGGAGAGAGGGGCGTCACGTAAGACGTTTGTCAATTGTCAATACTGTTTGTTTATTTGTGTAGTTTTATTGTTATTAGTATCATCGTCATCATTGTTATTAATTTGAACTTTCCAATGTTGTGTGTAAACTTCAACTTTTTCTTTAAATAGTGTCCAGAAAAACTTTAATTCAGAAACTACCGTTTGACCAATTTTATTTACAAAATTAGAGTTTTTGTCAGCTATTTTGGTAAAAGTATATTTTCGTGAACTTTGCTGGTGAAAATTTGAATTTGAAAACTTAAAGTTCGAGTCTTTGAACGCTTAATTAGAGCTAACTTATTTTTTTTGAGTAATTATATGGTTTTTGACACATAATTATGATTTTTTTTTTCATTTTCGCATTTAAAGGATGCGAAAATATTGAAGCATTTTTTTTTTCACTTATGGACTGGCAAAAATGTTTTTTTTATTCTTTTAGCTCTATATTGGCGTTAAATGCCCTCTCAAAGGAAAAGTATAACTTTCAATCAAATTAACAATGCTTGATAGAGATGTAATAGATTTTCTGACTTTCACCAATTAATCTGACGAATATTTCTGTATTTTCGTGGGTGAAAATATTAGTTTTATAAATAAATTTAGTCAACATTATTTTCTGGATTAAAATTGTTTTGGATGCTATTTAAAAAAAATCAATTTTTGTGTTTTTGTTCTATATGCTAAACAATGAAAATATAACTACGAAGTGATATTAGACAAAAAAAAAATATCATCCTATCTAGTCAATATTATTGGTGAGACAATAAAATCTTTTGAAGATAATAATTCCAAAAATGCTAATTCACCAAACAAACTTTTTCTGAACACTCCGATGCAAAAATTTGTAACAAAAATGCCAAATTAAATAAAGAAAAGCTTCTCAAACAAAGACAGTGAAGTTTCACTTTTTTGGCGCAATTTCTATTTTATTTCCCTGCACCTTTCTACGTGTCATTGCATGAATTATCATTACACCTGTCACATAACTAGATATAATTAATTAGTAATTATGGCTAAATTTGGACTATAATCAATAAATCCTCGAGCCCTGAGAAATTATAAACTTTTCTATAAATAGTTCGTTTCGTGGCGTGTTAGAATTTCTTGTGCTATGTGACTGAGTTAGAATTTTGAATTTAGACCTATTTTTGCCACCTCAATAGTTCTACGCTTGATTTTTTAGATTTTTATGAGCTTTTGGAAGGGATGCAATACAGGTCATTACTCTAGTTTTCTTTTTCTTCTCCAGATATTTTCGTGTGTATATATATATATATATATATATGTGAGTGAAACTATGATATTTAATTAAATATTAAATTTATGGTATTTATGACTTTTCAGTTGCTGTATATGACTTTGAAGTATGAGTAAAATGGTGAAAAATATAAATATTAATGAATCCGACTTTAAAATATGTGCTCCTACTGATATGTCTAAAAATAAAGAAAGATGTTGAAAAGTCTTAAATATCATAAATTGAAGGAATCTGATATGTCACGATGCATGGTAGAACGTTGAAATCACGACAATAATATATATATATATATATAATTTAGTTTTTTATAATAGTATATACATAAACAATAAAAAAATATATAAAACAGTAAAAATAGTATATAAAAAAAATAATATATTGCAAAGCAAAAAAATTGACGTCGTGATTCGATGCGCTAGTTGTGATATGAGATTTTCTAAATTTAATTATTAAGTTAGCTTCTTTATATATAACGTCCAAAGGATATACTCATCCAAATTTTTAATTGGGACCATGCAATTTTTGCCACCTCAATAGTTCTCTGCTTGATTTTTTAGATTTTTTTATGAACTTTTGGATGGGATCCAAATGCAATCATGCAATACATCATACATGTCATTGCTCTAGTTTTCACTTTCTATATTTTAATCCAGATATTTTATATATATGATATACTTATCCAATATGCATAATTCTCAAAAAAAAAAAAAAAAAAAAATTCCAATATACATAATTTATTATATAGTTATATATCTCACATAGTCACATCTAAATGAAAGTAAGAGGAAATTTACAAAAACCCTTCTAACTTTTCCAAAATATTTACAATTTTTTAATATTTTGTACGTCCCAATACATGGGGTTCAACTTCAAGTTCTATTTACCAAATAAGGATTAAAATATGATTAAAATTTCCATCAATCTACCCTTATTGGGCCAAACTATCAGCAATAAACTAATTTTTCGTACTTTAGTTGTCTTCAATCTGAAATACCAAATATAAAAGAACAAAAAATATTTTAAGAAATTATTTGCAAGACATTTTATGACATCATTTTATAATATATTATTTTATTTTATAACTTTTATTTATAAAACATTACTTGTTGCACCTAAATATTTTGTAAATAAAAATAAATAAAAATATCTACGTACAACAAAAAATGTTTTCTAAAATATAAAATTACAGAATAAAATAACATATTACAAAATGATGTCATATAATGTCTTCAGAATAATTTTTTTTTATTTTTAATGTAAACATTAGCTTCTCCTCTATATTTTTACGACTTTGTTTATATTTTGATCTTTCTTTAATTTAATTTTAATTTTTTTAAAGTATTATTTCTCTTTTTTTTATATTTTATGGAACAAAATAAAATATAAAAATAATTTTCGTGATTGGTATTTTGGTTCAAAAAGAAGAATTTGTTGGATGAAGTTATTTCATAAATGGTTGGTGATATTTTGAGCGTCCATTTTCCTAGGTTGAGCGCAATTCTAAATTAGTTTTAATAATACCGATTATATCCTTTAGTTAATTAATGAATATTCAGTTCAAATAACACCATAATCACTCATGAGTTTAACAATACTACGATCGACCTCTAGAAACATGAATATTCAGTTCAAATAACACCATAATCACTCATGAGTTTAACAATACTACATACATATATCATGTCTTAAACCACACAAATAGATAAAGCATAACCCCGTTTTGATAAAAACTCTCAAACTTTGAACGGCTCCAACAAAAAAGCTATTGTTTTTCAAGAGGAAATGAGAGTAAAACTGTTTTGTAACACTTTTTTAAAGAAAGATATTAGAGTCATTATATGGTACCTCCACGTGGTGATTGACTAGTTTGGAAAGAGGTACAAATGGTAACGGCTGGTGAATTGAGAGATGTTATTGATTAGCTCATTAATTAAGAAAAGGGTATAAGCGGTATTATTAAATTTAATTCAGAATTGCGCTCAACGTAAGAAAATGGGCGCTCAAAATATCACCACCCTTCATAAATATATAAAATCTTAGGGTTTTTTGGAAAAATTTCCCAAAAATATCTATAACGTAGTATATTCTAAAATTTTATTTTTTTATATAAAGCTTTTGAACTGGATTGGGAAAAAAATGAGGAATGAATCATGATGCTTGACTAAGTCACATAAAAAAAATAAGAAACAGGAAAATTGTTGCATGCAAGATTTAATTATTACAGGTCTTCTTGATCTTTTTGCATATTATAATGAGACACTTCTGTCATAAAAATCAGATATTTTTCATATATAATATCACTTAATATGATAATGTTTTAGTCCAAGTAGAAGTGAATAAAAAGTTCAATCAACCTAAAAAAGACAAGTATACAAATAATATCTGCAAGTCTTCAAGAATCTTTGTTTGCTTCTGTGTTTTTTAATTTTTATTTTTCCTCTGACTTGAATTTGAAAATAATACAAAATTATAATCAAATGTATCAAATCCAGTTGCCCTGTTCTGAGTCACAAATCGAGACTCATTTAAGGGCCAATTAAGACCTCAAATTAAGGCCTATTTAAGCCTTAAATTACATAAAAAGGGTGAAATTCACACGAACTAGAAATTGACATGTCGAGATGGAATATGATATCGGTCTCTTATGTTTTTTATTAATTCTTCAGAAAAGTCTAATTTTGCCCCTCAACTATTTAAATAACTAATTTTTGATCCCTCAACTTTTTATTAGGCTAATTTTAGTCCCTCAACTTTTCAATAAGTCTATTTATAGTCCTTCCATCCGTTAAGTGTTTACGTGTCAGTTAAATTTAACACGTAAGCAATACGTGACATATATTCTTGATACATATTCTAACGTGACAATTGTGACATGTCAAATATTTGAAAAAATAAAAATTTCTTAATTTCCCTCTTTTTTTAAAATATTATTTTATTGTACATATTTGTGGTGCATGTTTATTTAAAAAATATATTATTGCTTATGTGTCAAGAATATATGTCATGTCATTACTTACGTGTTAAGTTTAACTGACACGTAAGCACTTAATGGATGAAAGGACCAAAAATAGACTTATTAATAGTTGATGGACTAAAATTGGACCAACAAAAAATTGAGGACCAAAAGTAGACTTATTGAATAGTTGAGGGGACAAATTTGGACTTTTCTCTTAAATCTTTTATTATTTATAAAATTGGCATGCTATGAATTTTAAATTTTATTGATGTGTTTACCACTTTCTTTTTACATTTACAGATAAGCAAAAAAAGAATAAATCAAAATTGATGCATTTAATTAATCTAATAATCACTCAAATAAACAGAGTTGTTTGTTTAATTATATTCAATTACATATTTTTATTAAAAAAACAGACACAAATGAATTGATAGATAGATAGATGTGCAAGAAATTATCGATAAATCCTCTACCTCATACAGAGTTTTTTTTTTGAAACGACTTATACAGAGCTTTGGTTCATCCTTGAGAGGGCTCATCTTTAAGTTATCTTTTCATAATTTAATTCCTTTTTTTTTTTCCTGATCTCCGGAAATTTCCTCTCAACCTATTTTAAGTCTTAACACATGCCAACCCTAAATGATAAAGAGCAAAATTGAACAAAATACACAATATGTCATTAAACAAAAATACACAACATATTATTAAACAGAGAGAAAAAAATGAATAAAATTGATTAAAAACCAGATGAAAAAAATGTTGATTTGGTTGTTTATTTTGTGTCGGAACCAAGCAGCTTTGAAGCATGAAAAGAACTGTGAAGAATCAAATTTGCAGGAATTTGTTATATGTTTTTTATTTTTTGGACAGTTAGATTTTATTTTCTTTACAAGTACTAAAGAAAAAAATAACACAAGTATTTAATCAAAATTGGTACAAAAATATAACAACTTAACAAGTATTTAACCAAAATATTATAATTTTATTTTAAAGAAAAGTTATCAAAATATTAGCAGTTTCAAAAGAAATATCAAATAATTAGAACTTTCACTTTCAAATACTATCCAAAATATTACAACTTTCCCTAGTAAATACTAACCAAAATATTACCACTTTCCCATATAAATACTAATCAAAAATATTACAACTTTCCCTTGTAAATACTAACCAAAATGATGCAACTTGTCCTCTCAAAATACTAACCAAAATATTATAATACTAATAGTTATATACAAAAGTCTCATAAGTTCATTTATCACTAATTCTTACTCTAATCCAACGGTCCTTATACTCTTCTTTCACATCAATAAAGCCTTCATAATTTTTTTCATCCATTAAAAATAAATTTGTCACTTTATCGTACTCTTCAAATGAAAATCCATTTAAACATGGAATAAATCCATCGCATTCTTAAAGGAGTAATTATTCTCTAACTCGAATCGTTTACTTTCTATCTCAACTCGTTTACGTTCTGATTCAGCTCGCACACAAGAAGTATCGTCCTGCCATTTCATTTCTTGTACACACTTATCCGTCTCTACTTTTTTCATCTCTATGTAGTCATCGTTGAAGCTCGCATTTCGCTTCCGTTTCATTGTGCACAATGTGTAGGCTTCAGGGTGGGATTTTGAAGCCGGCTCTACATAAATATAATCAGAAAAGCTCTTGACCAGTACCTTCTGACCGTTCAATTGGACTTTGCCCTTCTTTCCTAACGTACCGGCCAAGTGAACCACACGTTTCTTCATGAGGGCCAACACATCTTCTTCTTCTAAATAAACCATTCCAAATTTCGCAAGATCTGGTTTGAATGTGACTTTAGTCCAATTTTCAGAGCTTTTGCATTTACATATTGAAGGAAAGCCCCTCTTTCCCCATGTCGTCAGAAAATGTCTACGAGCATAAATTACATTTACAATAAGGAATTAAATACTCGTTATTTAATGATTATAGATGAATCTTTATGATTAGACAAAGAGAAACGAACCTGCGTGTACTTTTTTAGTCTCCTTCCATCAGCTATTTCAATAGTGAACTCAGTCGAAAATATATTCGTCAGTTTCGCACCGTACCCATTTCTTCGACCAGTAGTCTCCTCATTGTCGTCATACTTACTACTGGTCAAGAGATGACCAAACATCAACTCAGGCAAATAAACCTTCTCCTCATCATGAATCTCAACCGGAATCCCATAGCTGTTATTATACACGGATATACAATTTTCTTCCACATCAATATCAACATTGACAGAATCCATTTTCGGATCTCTCTCCTTATTATCAGCGGCGTTGACAAGTATCGTACACCCAGAGCAACTGAGTGTGTTTCTCGACGGAGCCGACGTAAATGTCGGGACGGAGGAGGATGTGCTCGAGCAGAGACTTCTTCTGGTACATCTTCTTGATGCTGGACGTGGCCATGGTGAGAAGAGAAAGACACTGAGATTGTGTCGTAGAGAGAGGAAGAGAGAATACAGTGAGAGGTTTAGGGTTTGGACTTTGGACTGGAGTTAAAAAGAACAAGAGGAAAAAATGGGCTGTCGATTTGAAATTTGAATTTTTTTGAATTTATAATCGGGATTAGGGGGAAATGGGAATCGGAATTTTTTGTTTACTTGTTTTTCCACTACTCGTTTTACTCAATTACTAGGACAAGATATTCGCACTCCGCTGAGAATATTTATAATGCTTATTTCAATACAAAATGTATAAAATTATAATGATGCAAATTCAAATAATATTTCAAATCAATTTATAATATAGAAATATATAATATTAGTTTACAAAATCACTGGTAAGCCAACAAAATCTTAATAATAATCTAGTTCGTTGAATTTACATCATACAGTCGTAATATATATGAGAATTATGATGATGCATCTTGAGAGAATTTAAAATTGAGTGTAAAATAACTACCACATAAATATTTATAAAAATATATGAAACTAATTTTGACAAGCTTAAAAAGGATGAAAAATAATAGGGTTGGGGTTAATTTCTAAGTTTCTTGAAAATCTTGGCTTTTAATTCCCGGTTTGAACATAATGTCAGAAATATAATTCCACACTTCAGTAAAAAACAAGGAATTGAGTTCCTTTGAAATATGAATGTGGTTTGACTTGGTCAAATAAAATAACATCATGTAAATAGCAAATCATATAACGTTTCAAATAATAAATCATTTTTTCTGTCTTATATTTCCTAATTCAAGATTCTACCAAAAAAAATATCACGTTAAATTATATATATTTCCCATTTTATAGAAGTGCACAATTTATTTTGAGATTTTAAAATGAGCAGAATATATCACGTAAATAAACTTCTTATATTCATTTGCCAAAAGAATTTCTAAACATCTCACAAGTCACAACTAACCCCTAATACCACCAAACATCCAAACCAACAACAACGCACAAAACCCCTTAAAAAACCAAAAATCACAAATCAGTCCTTCCACAAATCCTTATTAAACTTCCTTGAATTAAGTCCTTTAGACAAGGGTTTCAAGAAGGGTTTAGAAGGCGTCAAAGGTGCCTCTTCATCCCCCCAATTACTCTCCCACTTTTCAGGGACCTTTTCATAATTTTCCCAACTTTCAGGGGCCTTCTCGCGAAATTCCACCTTCACTCCAGTTGAGACGGGCAACAGCTCCTCTAATTTCTCACTTTTGGTTTGACTTCTTTTGCATTTAACACATAAATAGGTCGAAATTATGAGAGTTAAAATGATTAGTGATGCGATAAATGTGAGAAGGAATCTCGCGTGGAAGCTTCTAGAAGGTTCTATTGTGATTGTGTTTGGTAGAGTGAGAATGCAACGGCTTTCTTGTGATGATTTTAGAAGGATTTTTGAGTTGTTTGAGTCTTTGTAAAGAGATACTTTCACCTGTAAATTAAGAAAAATTGGATTAAATTTTATGAATTAAGCGATTGTGGCTTAATAGGGATTAATTTGCAAAAAAATGGGATCAATTTGTAACTTAATTACAGAATTGGGTTGGATTATATTAAAATAACCCTAAATTAAAAAACAATTGGCTACATTAAAGAAAAGAATTGAGGCTTAATTGGGTCAAATTAAACATAATTACAAATTTAATTGTACCAGTAAGAAATTGGTAACGTAATATGTGTATGACAAATTTTATTACACAATTTGAAGCTTAATATGGTTAAATTTGAATTTATTTACAAAATTAAGTACCTCTTTGTGTTCCTTTGATTTTAGCTCGACTTTAAACTGCTCTAAATTGACAAAATTAGGGGCAGAAATGTCAATATTTAGAGGCTCTGAACCTCTATTCTCTATTAAAAGAGACAATGCAAGAGAATCTGTCACAAAAAAACATTAAAATTAGGATTTCAATAAATAATAAAAAAAAGATTAGGGTTTCAAATCTAGGGTTTCTTACCGGTTCCAGGCACTCTTAAGCACGCTGTAAATCTCTTCTTTTCATCTTCACATCGATTAGACGGATCACATTCTTCTATGTAAGAATCAGAATTTAATTTCCCATTTTGTCCCTCTTCAATTCTCGGTTCATCATTTCTCTTCAGGGGCGTTTCGGTCAATTGACCCAATTCAGCATTCAAGCTCTTGTTGGTTTTATTGGTTCTGATTTGAGATTCTTTCAGTAGATTTGTGGAATTTTCTTTGGTGGAATTAATTTTTATGCTAAGACCGGTCGTGTGTATTTTATTTATATCTGGCTGTTGTTCCATCGTATTGTTTCCATTTGAATTAGCCTGTATTTGAGAAAAAAAATAACAGATTAATTATATCATCATCAATTACGTTTATGCTCATAACCTGTTTGACAAATTGCTGTTTTGAACAATTAATGCAAAATTCAGAAAGAAAAATCAAGGAACTAAGCACAAATTTTCTCAATCTACTCACCATTCAAATTCACATCAAACTCAATTAATTTAAAAAAAAATCAAACTCAATAAGATATACCAATTACGAAGAAAATTCTCACATTTACGGCAATCTGCAACAGTACAACGGCCGCTAAAACGAAAGCCAAATCGCCAGGCCTCATCTCAACAGCTCAAATCGAAACAAACTCCAATTCAATTTCTCAATCTACATAATGCACAACAATTCGAATCTGGTTCTAATAGAAGCAGTTTTTTCTTCTTTTTTTATTTGAAAAGGGAAGTGCGACACTGAGGTAGTCAAGGACGATAGGAATGTTCCATGGACTCGGTGTAGAAAACGGTGTGAAACTTGAGAGTATAACCCGGTGATGAAATGTGAATGGTTCTTGCTTTTGTTGTTTGGACCAAGCGCGTGCAGAAAGTAAGGGGGGTCAAACAAACGAGTCCGAATGTTGACTAGTTATTTCGGGCCGAAATTAGATCAAAATTAGCAGAAATTGGGCCCAAATTAGATCAATTGGGTTTAGTTTTGAACTGCAATATTGTTGTGTAACAGAAATATAATTGTTTTAACACATGAAGTTGACGACCCTTTAATTATGTTAATTTGGAGGAAGTATGGGTACTAATTCATTAAATTATGTATATTGTGGAATGATATACTATCAGTACAACTTGATTTAGTTCTATAAATTGTTAGTAGTTAATTATGTTCAAGTCGTTATTTAGAAAGTTTTCGACTATGTAGTGAGAAGCCATCAGTCATGTGTTCGAATACTGTCCGAAGTGATTTTGTTTTGAGGAAAATTGTTACTTGTCTTTTTAAAATGGCTTTATTTTTTTCTTGTATCTATGATGAAGTGTTAAACAAGAATTCTTTTGATATTTCAAGTATTTTACAAAGTCTTGTTTAACACGTGTCGTGTCATGTAAACAAAGGGAACAGTTAGGAAGATTTTAATGGAGGCAAATTATCAGAAACCTTGTTTTAATTTGTAAAGAATATTTTTTTTTGATAATAGCCCGTAGACATAGACAGGACACACACTCACAAGGGCATATCTAATCTTATCTGAAAATATCTCGAAAATTTCTCGAAAATTTTATTGTACGCGGGATTTGATTCTTTTACCTAAACATTCTGCCTACAATCTCTCCAAATATATATTTAAACCTCCTATTTATTTAGCAATCTTCAACCATTCTCTTGAAATTCTCACTATTGAAATGAATTTATAAAGTCTCGCGTTGTGAGGGTGTATTTTAAATTTGTTATTAATCAAATATAAATACTTACTATAATATTTTCGAATGGTCTAATTATCTAAGAGCGCATCATTGTATATAATCATCACTTATATAGTACATTTCCCTCATGCTTAATTATTTTCACAATTCATTTTCATATACTCAAACCTAGAGAAAAATCTAACTAAACATATATCAACTAGGAGCTCAAAATAAAGGAAAATTTTAAAAGGCTACTGATCACTAATATTTTTTGAAGAAAAAGAAGTGAGTAAATACAAAGGACTAATTTAAACAATCTATACTATATTTTTTTACCATTTATGAAGATAAATCAAAACTCGTCATGTAGATACGCAGAACTTGGTCTATATATTCATGATGAGCACGACATAATATAAGTCATTTGATATTAAAAAACATAGTTAAAACAGGGACAAAATACTACAAATAAACAATATCTAACAAAATATCAATTATCAATCCATGATGAAACTTGCTTATAATCATGATAACGTGGCATAATACAAATGACCAAATATGGATGAAAATTAATATGTCGTTCGTTGTCTTCTATGTTGCATGGGCACGGGTGTCGTGTTTTACACGACATGAACGAGGCGATACGGAAGTTCTAAAAAAAAGTAGAGGACACGACACGTTATATATATACTATTGTATTATTTTTATAAATAAAAAATATATTATTTAATTATTTTATATATTATTTATGTTAGTTTATTTTATTTTAAAGGATTATACATAATATTTTCATATTACAGTTAAAAAGTTATACATAATATTTTATATTTGATACAATATATATGACATTTGAAGTTGCACTTTTACACGTGCATGCATGATATTTGACGTTTTATACGTTTGTGTATGAAAATTTGACATTAAATAATCATTTTTTTTAAATGTTTAGTTTAAAAATAGAAAAGTGGAATAAAAATAGTCTCGAAAATAAGATTATGAATTGGTGCAATAATTGTGCCAACAAGACTAATGCATGAGTCTGAAAATTATCCTGAGAAATGTCTCAGAAGTGTCCGGAAAGTATCCTAGCAATTTTTAATAATAAAATATTTGACACGCCACATGGTGTGTCGGAACGTGTCCGGAGAGTGTCCGAGGAGCGTTGGTGTCGGACACGTGTCCAACACTGACGCGGCCAAATTTTTGAAGTATCCGCGCAACATATAGGTTGTCTTTGTTTTCTCATGTTTCAGCATTTTTTTAGTTCCGGAATTACTGGAATAGAAAAGTGGAATAAAAACAGTCTCTAAAATAAGAGAATTATGAATTAGTGCAATAATTGTGCCAACAAGACTAATGCACGTATCTGAAAATTATTCTGAGAAATGTCTGAGAAGTGTCCGGAAAATATTCTAACAATTTTTAATAATAAAATATCTGACACGCCATGTGGTGTGTAAGACACGTGTTCAGAGAGTGTCCGAGGAGCGTCGGTGTCGGACATGTGTCCAACACGGATACGGCCGGATTTTGGAAGTATCCGCGCAACGTAGATTGTCTTTGTTTTCTCATATTTCAGCATTTTTTTTTCAATAAAATGAGATATATTAAAAAATGTAACACTCAATATATTTCTATACTTCAACAAATAATTGATTGTTGGCACAAGCAATCTCACCAATCATTCTTCAAGTTACTATCAGTTCCCACCTACTCTGTATCACTCGACATAAATACATTCTTGCCACCTGTCAATCATATTAATTAAACCATTGATAACTAAGGTTGACCTTTTATTTCAACTAATTTACAAGAATTAATCATAGTTGAATCATTCTCAAAACAAGAAGGTACATTTTCAACCTGTACTCGTGTCTCTCTTCCATTTCTTCTTTATGAATCAACAGCATGCATGAAAGCAATGAACTTGTAAATAAATAACTATTAGAGAATTATATAAATATTTCAAACTACTTCTAGAATGGGACACAGGTTTTAGAGAAAAAGGTCAATGGCTCAATATTAATTGGAATTTATCCATTATTGGTTGATCTCTCTGGATTCTGAACTGAACTATCAGAAGGTCGCATGGGCGGTTGACTAAGACCAATCAGTGCCTGACAAGTGTTCGATTTGATATGACTTGTTCCCTAGTCGTTTTAATTTCACTCCATTAGTAAGGCTTATTTATGCTATAGAGGCATATTTAATCATCATCAAATCAATATTGTATGATATATAATTATTGTTTCTTTTTGTGTATATGATAGAAAGAGAAGAGAGAGAGAATTGGATTAATTGTGTATTTGAATTAATGATTAGGCTTATTTATTAGTTCACATATGTTGTTTTTGTAGATGTAAAAAATACCCACATCGAATCATAAATATGTATATAAAATTATATCTGATATATAATATTAAAGTCTAGTATATTAACTGATCTAGTCCAATCTCCAGGCTCACATCATATTGTACTGAAAAAGATTTAAATTTGATTAATGCTAGCAGTTAATATACTAGTCTATTTAAATAAGTTCAATTTTCATTCACTACTTAAGATGTGACTAATTAACTAGTTCTTTTTCCACTATTTAGTTCCGGGTGTAACATATAAAATGATTATGGTTTATATTATGAGCTAATATCATATCTGCCACACATTTTGTTGGAGTTCTCATCGAGTTTGAGTCAAAGAAAATTAATATATGTGGTGGAAATTGGTACAAATCTGTACTTCATTTTTTTTCATTTTTTCAACCAACTGTACTTAATTTAAGTGGCACCAAAACTTGAGAAATAGAAGCCTATAGTTTTTCTTTTGCTTTAAAGAAGTCTATATATGTCTAGTCTCATTATATCACAATATTATATATACACAATAACTAAAATAATTAGTTCAAAACATATTATCAACTTATTCACTTTTCAAGAAAATATTGTTAATTAAATATACATTTAATTATTATTACTGAAATTTCAATAAAATAAACAAAAATAGAGATACAAAAGTCAAGATTTACAAGAACAAGTAAATATTTTATTATTATTATGATTATAATACTGATTTTCCCTCTATCATGTATCCAACGACCAAGTGTGTGTAGCTCAAAAGACCAAGGGTCAATCTGCCTCAAATATATAGACATTTTTGTCATTCTTTCTTTTTGAAATTGGAATCAAGTACATAAAAACCCCTTTTAAGTTGAAAAAGTGCTACCATTTTTTGAAACAAAATTCCAACAGGTCAATGTCGGTGCGAGTCGATCTCAATTCTCACATGCTAAAATTTTGAGTTCTTTGTCACGATTTTTACTTGTAGTTCAATAAAATGTACATTTTAACATAAACCCTTGTCTACACTCCACTTCTAGAAGGAATTTGTGAGCATTGGTAATTAAACCAAGTTCAAATTTGTGAGTATTTATCCTCATGAGTAGAGGTGGCAAATTAAACGGTCCGGATCAAGCTTGTGTTGTGTTAAGTTTGGATGTGAGTCGTGTCAGATTCTGATTAATTTTGAAGCAATTGTTGGACATGATTAACTTAAGATTGGATTTATTTTGGAAAAAACCGAGCTAATTTCACAATGAGTCATTTAAGATTTTAACAATGCACTCAAAAGATTGCCTTGGTCCAATGGTAGGCAGGTAGGACCATTGGATGGTACTGGAAAAACCAGGATCCTAATTCCAAATACTTAAAAAGAGATTTTCACAATGCAAATTTACCATAAAGTAATTGATTTGATGACATATGAAGTGTATTAACATAATATTACAAATTCAAACTTTATCGGCAGAAAATAATGAAAGCGAGATAAACAAACTAGTTAGTATTATCATAACGGCTGAGTTTCATAATTTGACCCATTCAACCCACCCACTCACAAAATTATGGTCAAATTGGTTTGTGAAAATGAACTCAAAATTATGGTCAAATTGGTTTGTGAAAATGAACTCTGTTGCAAAAGGGACCATGCAAAGAAGAGGCAAGATAGATTCACATGGGAGAAAGAAGAAGCATCATTTTTCACTCTTCTTTGTTTTGTTTCCCTTCACATTCCATTCCAAGTCTCTTTCTAATTTGACTTTCTTTACATGCCTTTTCCTCTTTATTGCTTGAAAGCTGCATTTAATCCACTCCAGTTTTTACATTTTCTCTCTCTTTTTTTTTATATGTAATTTTCTTTGTGAGTGTGATTGTTGGTCAGTAATTTTTCGAAGTAATTCTTTTTTATGCATACTTGAAAGAAAAAGGAGATTCATTTTGAAAATGTGGTCATTGATTTCAATTGATTTTGTAAGAGTTTAGATATTTTCTTTTTGATATAAGAATTTAGATATTCTTTTGTCTATATACATCTAAACCAAAAACTCTAATTTAACCGAACAAGCCTAAAACAACACTTTGAATAATTCTTTTTAGTTCTTCAAAACCTAAAATATTTTCTAATAATAATTTGAATGCAAATTCGTTCAAATATAAAATAAAAAAGAAAATGATGTGTGTGAGAATGTTGAATAGTGGTCTCAATTATTTTTTTTTTTTTTATTATTTTTTTTTTAGATAGATTTGGATGTGAATTAAATAGGGGAATAAAGTTATCATTTGGAGGTATATGCCTATGTGGCAGGGGTAGGTTATGGTCGGTTCAAAATGTCTTTGAAATTATTAGTGGCTTTGCCTCTCTTAAATTGACTTCACATTTATTTTCTAATAAATATAGGAAATTTAACTTAATTTGTCATTTGTTTCTCCTTTTCGGAAACTTCTCTTTTTGATGAAAACAAAGATAGTTTGCCCTAATTTTGCTTGTTTGAAGATCTAGAATCTCTTGTTATGTTCACTTTAATGTAATTCATACAACAAGTTGTAATAATGATTAAATATTTATTTTAAAATGATTTTATTTTACTTGAAAATGAAAAATTCAAGGCGATTATGTAACATGTCTTAACACTTTACTAATTATACAAGTTTTTTAGATATTTCATTTACATGTATCATTCAAATATTAACTTAAGATAGTTTCTATCATACATGACATGCACCTTCAGTGTGATGTTCTTACCGTAACTATATTTAAACAACCAAACGAACGCTTCAAGCCAGTACTAACACAAAGTATACGATATATTTGTCATAAAAGCCTAAAAAGGACCATCATTTCACGAGTCGCTATACGATTCCACAGATGGAAGGAACCCCACACAACATCTAAAGATATTGTGAGGTGGATCTTTATGGCAACACAATGTCAGTTTTTGGCATGTGAAGCTAGGATGCGTATAAAGGAATATTGATTTTGATGATTGGTATATTTCTCAAAGATTAGACCTCTTGTCTTGACTTTAAATTAAAAAAAAAACCCTCTGGTCTTGATTTAGGCTATGAATTTATGTACATATCTTTGTCAATATTGTAAAAAAAGAGATTATTTTATGAAGTAAATTATAATTCAAAGCATTTTCATATATTATAATTAGTCCACACATACAATATCTATAAATTCTACTGGATATGTTCAGACAAAATTGGAAAAAAAAAAAGCAATGCAATTTGTTACGAAATGGAGAGGAGTGTGAACATTGTTTGTGTGGTGTAAAAATACGACAATGGACTGGTGCTGTCATCACAGCTAATCCCAATAAATTCCAAAAGTTAGCTTTTTAACTTAATCTGTTGAACTATGCATATTATTTTGATCTTCTGTGCCAAAATAATCATCACAAATCAAATTTCTTTTTATCACAAAATCAAGTTTATTTTATCAGTAAATCAAATTCACTTCCCAAACTCAAGACAAAATTATGTTCATAAAATCAAAAACTGATTTAAGTATTCATTTTCCCACAAGGGACCGCGTGTCTCCTTAGCCATTTCGCCTCTTCCCAAATCCAAATTCCCAACATTACCCTCATTCTACAAATTTAACCAGAACAACATATCATATTAGGGACATAATAGTAAAACCCCAAAATCAAACGCCCGACAGCCTTCTTGCATAAATATCTCCCCTACCCCCCACAATTCCGGAGCCAAACAACTGAAATCCTCTCACAAAACTTCCACTTACAACCTAAAAACTTACAAAAGTTCTTACAACTCCTTTAACTCTTCCATACATGGAAGAAACTCTAACTTTAAACCCCTCACAACCTCTTTTGCCCGAAGGAATTGGCTTCGCCGTGTCGGAGCTTCTCTTGTCTGGTTCTAACGCGCTAGACACGCTTTTCTCTCACGTACCGGTACCGTCTGTACCGTCCAATCCTTCAGAGACGACACTTGGCTCCTCAGTATATCTCAGACATGGTGAACTACTCAACCGTTTCGCCACCTCAAAACTCACAAACCGTAATCAATACTACAACATACCATCTTCAAGCAGTAATATCAGCAATAGTAGTAGCAGCAATATCAGAAGTAGCAACAATATGAGCAGTAATAAGTTCAACAAGAGTAAGACGAAATTGTATCGTGGTGTAAGACAAAGGCACTGGGGAAAATGGGTGGCCGAGATTCGCCTGCCCCAAAACCGGATTCGAGTTTGGCTCGGGACTTACGACTCGCCTGAATCAGCTGCTTTTGCATATGATCGTGCTGCGTATAGATTACGTGGTGAATATGCACGTCTGAATTTTCCTGGCCTGGCTGACGGCCCAGACTGTCCTGGGCCGCTCCAGGCGCTCAAAACGACGGTCGATACGAAAATTCAAACAATATGTCAACGTCTCGCACGACAAAGACAAGCGAGGAATAAGGCGAGGAAGGAGAAGTTGGCTAGAAAGAAGGCTGATGATGTGGCAGTTGTACAATCTGACACGTCATCACTCGGGTGTTCTAGCGTGGGGAGTGATGTGGCAAATGAGTGCAAGGAGATGGATAATGGTGAGTGCTCGCTCGAGGGTATGCCATCCTTTGACCCTGATTTGATATGGGAAATGTTGAATTAGTTCTAAATTACTTCTTCATTTTATTAGTTCTTTCTTCAATTATAATAACTGAGGCGAGGTGTTTCTGGTTAGAAGATATATTATAGAGTATATATAGTTTAAATAAGGTAATTGAAATATATTTTAGGCTTTAGCCAAGTGAAGGCAATTGGGGATTTTTGGGGAGACTTGATTTATAAACTAGACCAAAATTGGTTTTCTCTGTTCATACGGAGGAGGTATCGTACTTTCTTCAATTTGGATGTATCTTTTTGGTTGGTTTTGTTTATAAGCAAAGTCTCCATGATTAAGTTATGATATGATTTTCATTTAATGGTGTCTTAAATCTTCACCATAGTAATGTCTTTTTCAATGTTTACAAAAGCTAGAAATAATTCAATGCTAGCAATCCATGTTATCTTATCAATCCCAGTGGACAATTAATAGCTGATTCATTGATTACTTAAATTATATCATTTTAGAGTCTATATATATCAAGCTAGTTGCAAATACTTGATTCTCATACCTAATATTAACCAAAAAAGAAGTTCAAATTAAGAAACATACATATATAACAAATTAAGGAACATACATAGATAACCTAACACACACAATGGATCATTATTTTAAGTTGACATTTTCCAAGGGAAAAAAGAAAAAAGAAATGTAAGAAAAGTAGAACAAGATATTCATTGAGTAGGCTCTATGATAATTGGTACGGGTTTCGGTTTGAGACCGACAGCTGGCGGTCTCATGCCGGAAGTTTCCTCTGTGATTATCGGTTCCCGTCCTTCTCTTACACGAACTAATCTCTCTTGGGCCCCACCGCGCAGTTTCTCTAACCGGAGACCGTCTCCTTGTTGCATCTTAAACACTTTTAAAATGTTAAACAAACCTCCTATTAAGAATAGGAGGCTCCCAAACATGCATAGCCATGTCCAACTCTTTGCCTGCCCAAAAATATAATACGTAATCGTAATAGTGAAAATTAACCTAAATTATAACTGAATTAGGTATAATTGCCGCACGATTGAGGTCAATTGAGTGTTTAATGTCTTAAAATTGAGAATAATTTGCACAATCGAGGTAATCAGTATCATTGCAGGTCCGCGAGATTACAAAAAAAATACCCAATTCAAAATAATAAAAGACAATATATCAAATTGATTTAATTTAAGTTTTCATACCATTATTCTGGGATGATAATCAGTACCATAAGCTTGTCTTCTATTGAAGAAACCGCCAACAAAAAAGAGAAGACTTCCCATTAAAAACGGAACTTCAACTGTTGATTGGAGGATTTGGGTTTGACCGTTAGCCCGTTCATAGATTTGACATGCATTAAAAATTGACCCGATAACCCACATTAATGGACCCGCTATCAGACAGTTTGTAGCGTGCCTCTTTAGTTTGCCGCTATATGTATCTACCTGCAACATATTTGAGATGATTTAAAATAAATATTTTTTTTTGGATTTAAGAACATTACATTAATTTCTTTGTCAGGTTTGGGGGTTTTATGATAACATTTTCCACAAAAAACAAAAACATATAAATATAATAGAAATAGTTAGTTAAATATTTTCTACTTGGCACTTGCATAACATCATCATTTGGTAACCAACATTTTAGATGACATAGTGCTGTTAATATTCATCATTTAGTAACTAACTCATTTATTTTTTTAAATGACATTTTGGTCTTACATAGCATCATCATTTGATAAATAACACTTAGATGGCATATCAGTAACAGTAACTATTGTTAGGACATATAGGCAACTATTCATCATTCAATAATCAACATTGAATGACACATGGCAACTATATTCATGTAATTACATCAAATTAATATCTACCACATCTCTATATAAAACATAGTATGTTTTGTCCTATTAATAAATCAATTACGCAACTATCTAATTATTAAATCAATAACATGACGATCTGATTAATCAGTAAAACAAAACAAAACAAAAATCACCTGTGCGAGAAGCAAAATAACGCCGACAAACTCCACGATCGATCCAACAAACTGCAAAAACGGCACGAGAAACTCCACAAGCCCAAGTTGCAAATCATATCTCACAAACCCAATTCTATAATCAACCCCTAAAATATGCGCGATTAAATCATGCAGATTAATAATCGCGACAATGACAAGTCCAATCAGCACAATGACCAAACCGCCCTTGCTCAAACCGGGTCCGGGTATTTGACCCGCTAACCCGGCAAAGAGCAGAAATGCTGCAAAGGTGTAAAGACCTGCATTTATGTACTCCCAACGATTCTTGTCTCTTTGTGGTCCATATCGCCGGATTTCTCTTGCAGTTACTAGCTTCACCATTGTTTTGATAGAGAGAGAGAGAGAGAGTGTATGTGTGTGTGATTTTTGTTGAAGGAAGAGAGTGTGTGTGATTTAATTTTGGATTAATGTTTGTAGAAAAAAAGTTTAGAGATGAAGCAGCTGGTCTGGAAGAGGGAGAGTAAGTGAAAGGTTACGTGGCATCATGCATGAAGGAGAGGAATTTTATTTTTATTTTTCTAGAGGATTATATTACTATAATTTTCTTTATTTCTGTTGATAATGATCAAAGGCTATAATTCATAATTGGCCAAACTATCTGGGCCTTATATGAATTGATAATTAAACCTGAGACTTTTTTGGGCTGAGAAGGGTGTATTTGAGAAGAGGAAAACATTCAGGGGCATATAAGTAAAAGTCCTCATCTCTTCGTAAAAATATCCATTGGAGATTTTGGTTCCAAAACCCCCAAAGCCCTCACTCACACGCCCACAGAGAGCTCTCAGTTCTACTTCTACGAGCTTATTTAATCTCCTGGTAATCTTCTCCTTTCCTCTTCTGCTCTAATTCCATCAAATTTCTATACATAATTATATAAATTTCACAAATTGTCGCTCCAATTTGAGTAATCGCTATGGATGCGAAGGTCCTTTTCTCAACCCCAAAATCATCGTTTTTCCCACTCCTTCTCTCTTCTTCTCCCTTCATCTCAAAACCCAAAACCTCAATTTCTGTTATGCCCCCACAAAGTTCCTTATTTTTCGGAAAAACCCTTCAATTCCAGTCCAAACAACCATTTCCTCTTCAAAAAAACAAAACCAAATCACCGTTCATCACTTCCGTTGTGAAAAGACGAAAAGAGATGCCATTTGACAACGTGATTCAAAGAGACAAGAAGTTAAAGCTCGTAATGAAGATAAGAAGCATTCTTGTGAGCCAACCAGACCGAATTATGAGTGTGAGAGAGCTCGGAAAATTCAGAAAATACCTGGGCTTAACTAAAAAGCGACGATTCATCGCGATTTTGAAGAAATTTCCAGGCGTTTTTGAAATAATTGAAGAAGGGGTCTACTGCCTGAAATTCAAACTGACTCCTGAAGCAGAGAGAGTCTATCTTGAAGAGCAGAGGGTCAAAAACGAAATGGAGGGTAGTGTTATAACCAAATTGAGAAAGCTCTTAATGATGAGCGTTGATAAACAGATCTTAATCGAAAAAATCGCGCATTTGAAGGCCGATTTAGGGCTTCCAACTGATTTTAAAGACTCTGTTTGCCCAAGATACCCTCAGTATTTCAAACTGGTACGAACGGATCGAGGCCCGGTTTTGGAACTGGTACACTGGGACCCACAACTCGCCACATCAGCAGCTGAGCTGGCAGCAGAGGAAAATAGAATCAGAGAAATTGAAGAGAGAAACTTGATTATAGATCGGCCTCCAAAATTCAACCGAGTTAAACTCCCAAAAGGACTCAGTCTCTCAAAGGGCGAAATGAGAAAACTAAGTAAATTCAATTCGATCGGATTTATTTCCCCTTATTCTGATTTTTCCGAGTTAAAATCAGGCTCGATTGAGAAGGAGAAACACGCTTGTGCTGTTGTGCATGAAATATTAAGCCTAACTTTGGAAAAAAGAACTTTGGTGGATCATTTGACTCATTTCAGAGAGGAATTTAGGTTCTCACAACAGATCAGGGGAATGTTGATTAGACATCCTGAGTTGTTTTACGTCTCTTTCAAAGGAGACAGAGACTCTGTTTTTCTGAGAGAGGCTTACAGAGACTCTCAATTAATGGAGAAGAATCAGCTCTCATTATTAAAGGAGAAGATGAGGGCCTTAGTGGAAATAAGCCGGTTTAATAAGCGAGGAATGAATGTGAACGGAGGAGTAAATGGAGGAGTAAATGGAGATGATAATGGAGAGGAAACTGGAGAGGATGATGATGAGCTGTCAGATGTGGAGAGTGGAGATGAATTTGATGAGAGAGGATTTGAAGGAGATGAGTGGAGCGATGAAGATGAGTTTGAAGAAGGAGAGGGCGGAATTGTGAATTTGGAGAAAAGGAAGGGTGAGAGTGTGAATGTGGAGAAGATTAAGGGGGAGAGTGAGAAAGGGGAGCCGGTGTTTCCGGACGGGAGGCCGAGAGAAAGGTGGTGAAGAGTCGAGGGTAAAATGGTAATTTTGATTGAGAGTTGGTTTTGTGTGTTGGTTTTTAACTTTTTATTTTATGGAGATGCTATGATGAGAGTAGAATGAGGGTTGATTAGTGATTGTTGTTTTTGTACTTTATTTGTTTAGTAAAATTTTGAGTGTGGATTTTTTTTGGTTTTGAAGTTGTGTGTTTATTTATTCTCCTTTAGAAATATGATTCGGTTTTGGAAATGGTTTGCTTGTTTGTATGATTGGTCGATTTCAATGTATACATCGACTGAAACTGAAATATGAAACTCACATGGCAAATCAAATGAAAAAAATGAAAATGAGGTCCTAATAATTTAATTAAATTGATTTATTTTAGTCCTTGGGCCTAGTTTGAGTCCAAAAGATCTATCTTAGTTAGGCCCAAATATTTAGTTTATTTTATAATATTTTTCAATAGCAGTAATCTAAACTTTTATGTAATGTAGTTGTAGTTTATATGATTTTAAATCTTATGATATTCAATTAAAAATCAAATATATCATGAATAATACTGTCATCTAAAGTATTTGTGATATTAAATCAAGTAAGATATTCAATTAAATTAATTATACTATTATGTAATTTTATTTATTTATTTTTAGTTAAGTGAAGTCACTTGTAGACTAATTTTAATCGCGGAGTCCTCCTCACCTGCAGGCAGGGGAGGCGCCACAGGTTACTTGTAGTACTTTTTATTTATTTTTAGTTAGGTGAAGTCATTTGTAATATATTTTTTATTTATTTATAATTAAGTGAAGTCATTTGTAATATTTTATTTATTTATTTTTAGTTAAGTGAACTCACTTGTAACGCTGACTTGTCAAAAGATGACGCGTTTAACAACTAAAAAAAAAAACCATTTTTGTAATTTTTAGTTGAATTGGTCTTTAGTGTCTATATGTTCTTTTTTCAATATTTTTTTTTAGATTATTTCAAAAGGTTATTTGTAGTGTTTGGTGCAAGAGGTTTTATGCACATTTGACCGTTACACGTGAGGTACTGAAGAAATTATACTTAATTAATGCACTTTTTGGTTGGTTTGTGGTTCCTCTTTAAGTTAACTAAAGACTAACTTGTCCAAAAATTGACGTGTTTAACAAATAAAATTCGTACAGATGTAATGTAGAAGATTATTTCAACGGGGCTGTAGAAGATTATTAATTACTAATTATGTAATGACGTGTTAGACAAATATTAAACCAATCCATGCATTCCTGATCAGTATCTTTTTGTAATTTTATGTGAATTTTGATGGTGTGCTTTTTTGGACTTTTTTTTTGAAATGGACAAAAAAAAAGATTAATTCACGGAATAGCCTAGTTTTGAAATTATTTGGGAAAATGAACATTTCGTCCCATATCTGGGCGAAAATCAGTTATTTTCGCCCAGGTCAGGGGCGAAAAACCCATTATCTCATTTTTCCCTCACTCCGCCTGTTAGCGTTGAATCAGCTATTAATTAAGTTATTAAACAGACATTTTCGCCCAATTATGGGGCGAAATTTGGAAATTTTAATTTTTTCCCATAATCTCAGGTTATAAAGAATTCTTAACGAAACGATTAAAAAAATTGAAAATTTTAGTATTTCGCTCCATATCTGGGCGAAAATTATTTTGGCCCAATAATTGAGCGAACATACTAAGCCCAAAAAATCGAACCAAAAAGCCCAAAAAAATTTAAAAATATCATTTTCGCCCCACAGTGGGGCGAAAATTTAAAATTACAATTTTTCCGCCTCTGTCAGAAGGAAATTTTTAACAAAAAAAAATTGCAAAATTTATATTTTCGCCCCAAGTATGGGCGAAAATAAGCTTTGGCCCATTGTCAAAATTTATGTTTTTGTTAAAAATTTCATTCAGGGGAAAATTAAAAATCTCCAATTTTCGCCCCAGTTTGGGGCGAAATAGCAGTTTTTCGGAAAAAAAAATATGTCATTCTGTTCTGACAGGGAGGAAAAATTGAAATTTTAAATTTTCGCCCCATTGTGGGGCGAAAATGATATTTTTAAATATTTTTGGGCTTTTAGGTTCGATTTTTTGGGCTCAGTCCGTTCGCTCAATTATTGGGCCAAATGAATTTTCGCCCAGATATGAGGCGAAATACTAAAATTTTCAATTTTTTTAATCGTTTCGTTAAGAATTCTTTCTAACCTGAGATTATGGGAAAAAAATTAAAATTTCCAAATTTCGCCCCATAACTGGGCGAAAATGTCTGTTTTATAACTTAATTAATAGCTGATTTAACGCTAACAGGCGGAGTGAGGGAAAAATGAGATAATGGTTTTTTCGCCCATGACGTGGGCGAAAATAACTAATTTTCGCCCAGATATGGGGCGAAATGTCCATTTTCCCAAATAATTTCAAAACTAGGCTATTCCGTGAATTAATTTTTTTTTTTGTCCATTTCAAAAAAAAAGTCACTTTTTTGTGAGAAACATATAAGGCCCACAGGATTTAATCTCTCAATTATGTCTTTTGAATTGGTCTTAATGTCTCAATTATGTCCTCCATTGAAAAAAAGAGTCCGAATTTTGTTGTAATGGGTGAATTGAATTTAAATTTCCAAATCCAAAGTGAGAAGTTTGGAATTTGCACTTGATGTCATATGCTATGTTACATACTTAAAATATCAGACACTGATGCTTCTACGATATATTAGATATGTATCAAATACTTAATATCATATATCTAAATATTTTATTTAAGAATAATTACGAATAATTCACGGATATTTATCGGCTACTAGACAAATATCTTACAGATACATTCAAAACATAATAAAACCAACGAACAAACAAAGATCATGGATTTCAGTCCCGACAAATACAATATTATGTCGCACATATTTAACAAAGACTCTCAACTCATCAAATTATGGATTGTAGCTCAAAATAAAACCAATGATCAACGAGTATATTATGTATCTTAAGATCTTTTAAATTGTCATATTTGTGTTACATTCAATATTATATCCGTTCAACATATTCACATGTTCATGTTACAAAAAATAAAAAATAAAAAGAATCTATACTATTTTTTTAATAAAAAAATAGTTTTATATTGTATAAAAAAAAACAGAGACCGAGTCTAATGGGTCTCCTTTGATACTTTGGCATAATACAGGGCTCTTATGCAAATTCAACTGGAAATTTCAATTATTTGTCACTGCATTGATTGTACCGCATGACTCGGTCGCATTCTCTATTCATGCACATTCATGAATAATGAAAACATAAAAACAGACAGAAGTTACAAAACAAAACACAGGTAAGTTTTGTGGCAATTTCCCATAGTTAGATCAGGTTCTTTTTGTCATTTCAACCAGGCTGACTCTCATTTCATTCATGTCCAGTCTACACGTTTGGAGGAAAGTTGAGCAAGTACAGGTACTGGTTAAGGGATTTCACTTGATTTTTATTTTTAAGTTTACGGAGGAGAATTGTCTAACCGATATTCTATTAAATAAATTTAAAGTTCCTACAAATAAAAATTAAAAGAACAAAAAAGATATTTACAACCCAAAATGAACAGAAATGAATTTTCCATGAAATTTAACTACCCAATTTTCAGTTATTAATTGATCAATGATCATCAATGAATTTTTAGTTTAAATTTTGTTATTATATTATATTTTGTCCATCTTTTTTGATTGAAATGACAAGTGAGATTTATATCAGTGCTTGTTTGGGTTGAGTAGTTCATGTCAGCAATAAGTTAAGCATCCAAAATTCATCTCGAGTTCAACTTAGTTGTGTAAGATCACTGGATCTAATATTATATAACTTGAAATTTTTTTTTTTTGAGGCAAACTTAAGGTATATAACTTGAAATTACTAGAAGTTAATATTATTTGACTTGAGGGCATTATACTTTAATAGTATATTATAATAAATTATTTTACTATTAAATTTTAAAAGCACATTTCTGGCCGCAATTTTGATCTCAGGGATTATGAAATTATATATCTATATTTTATAAATCCCCGAATATTTGTGTTTTGTAATGTACTCAATAAATTTCTATTACAGAATAATACTTTGTTACAAAATATACCAATTAAAAAATGCAAATAAATTGGCCAAGTACATGAATTATCAACTATATATATAATTAAAAGTGTATTTCAAAAGTCAAATCCCTCGAATCAGACATGTCCAAAGAATTTTTTTGATTGAAACATAAAGAACATTTTACATATGAACATTTGTTTTACTCGGTAGTAGTTTTTTGGTGACTCACTTTACTAAAGTGAGAGTTTGACTCCTCTAATTTTTTTTAATATTTCATTCCATGTACAAGCTAATCCTTTATATGTAGAAAAAAGATATTATATCAAAATGATGCATAAATAAATTTATTAATAAACTCAAAATTGCTAGGTTCATAAACTATGTTACACGGATATGGACATGAATGTTGTATTTGATACGACACGGTATTTCTAAAAAAATAGAGAACACGACACGTATTTATTTTTTTATGAATAAAAATATATAATTTAATTATTTTATATATTGTTTATGTCAATTTTATTTTATTTTAAAAGATTATACATAATATTTTTGCATTACAATTAAAAAATTACACGTCATATTTTATAATGAATACAATATACATAACATTAAATAATTAAAATCCGTTTCAATGTTTAGTTTCACAATCACTGGAATAGAAAAGTGGAATAAAGTAGACTCTAAAAATAAGGAGATGATGAATTGGTACAATAGTTGGGCGAACAAGCTCAACGTATGTATCTAGATTCATTGTGGTGCGTATTTATGTGCGTCCTGAGAGATGTCTGAAAAATGTCCGAAGAAGTGTCATAATAATTTTTAATATAAAATATTTGATACGTCACGTAGTGTGTCGGACAAGTGTTTGAAAAGTGTCCGAGGAGTGTCGGTGTCTGACATGTATCTGACATGAATACGACCGAATTTTTAAAGTGTCCGCATAACATAGTTCATAAATGCTTTTTTTATGTCTTAGCTTATTATCACACTATTTAGTTTTATGCAACACGTGATTGCACTAATTGAGTTTGATTTGCTGATAAAGATTCCTTACGTGGTGATAAGCCAAACTTTTTTCCCCACAATTTAGTTGGTTACCTTGAACCAATATATGTGGTGATAAGCCAAACTTTTTTTCCCACAATTTAGTTGGTTACATTGAACTAATAAAATTATCTTAAAAGTTAAGTTCCTTAAAAGAAATAAATTCTGTTAAAATTGTCAACGAAATTAGAAGAAGAAAAAAAGAACAGCAATTTCCCTTTCAATCATATGAGAGAATTAATTTGGTTCGAAATATTGGTCCTGTCATCTTCGGTCCGACCAAAACTGGAGATATTCTTTTTATATTATTATAAAGGACCGTGTCATATAATAATATTATTTATCATTTGTATAATTGCATCCCTACAAAAAAGAATTTCAATAAACTCACTTAAACCTACTCAAAAAGTGTAATTATTTATCACCGTGAGATTTATAGGAATGCATTTACTATTAAGATCATCATTATACAGTATACTACATTCTCTGTTTTTTTTTAGGGAAAAAATAAAATAAAATAAAAAATATTTTAAAAAAACGAATGCAACACAAAGACTTTCAGGAGATTATCCATTCTAGTATCCAAGCATACTTAACTGCGAAATCCGATACTTTAATGCTGATATGATCGTATCTCAAAATAAATGACTTTTCTAATATTTATGACGCACAGTTGCACTATTTTTTTATGTAGGTTTGTTTGCGAGATTTGAAGATTTTGTAAGGATGCAAATTAAATGAAAGTTTAGAAATCATGCAACATATCCCGAATTAATTATGAAAGTATAAATGAAGAAGATAAAAACATAAGGAAGATCTTTTCTTATTGATGTTTCGAGGATTAATTTAGGATTTAATTGTAGGATTATCTTTTTGCAAATTAATTAAATAATTAATTCTTCAACATTAATTGGCCGCCTTGTGGGATTATTCCTCACATGTATGTGTCCAACTTTTCCGTGACATTACTTTTGTGTGGTCTGTGCAGCCAGATTCTGACAAGTGACTCCACTCCATTCATAGGGAAATTGAATTTGTATTTTGTAGTTTATTTACACTACTGTTGATCACTATTTTCTTGGAAAATATTGATAATGTTCTTTTCCCTTTTTCTTAATTCTTTCTTATATTCATATCAATATTTAACTTGCAAATTATACCACAAGTTATGATAAGAGAACTTTGAAAAATTCGTAAAGGGTTCAAAATAGAATACCCCAAAATACAGTTTTTTACAAATTCAAATATAAAGACACTTTTTTACAACATTTAAATGTCTTTTTTTGCAAAACATTGTTTGTATAAAAACGTTATCTTGACAATATCCTTTTATTACAACATTTAGAAAAACCATTTTTATATAAAAAAATTATCTGTTGCTTTCATGTACAATTAACAATAGAGAAATTAGCAAACATTATCAACGAGTTACAATTACACTACAAAACAAGTTAGCTAAATATTCAAATTCTCACCAAATTATTTTCCCATTAAAAATTATCATACCGTTAAATTAAATCAACCTTATCTCTTTCTGAAGCGCGTAATGACTGAGTAATTAGTTTGAAGTTTCTTGAAGTTGGAGGGGTCAGTATCATAGAGCATCTTTTCCCATTTATTTAATCTCCACTTGTTTATTTTGAAGAAAATCAGCAAAAAGCCAACATTTTATGCACAATGGCCCTGATATTGTTGAAAACTGTCAAACATTCCTCATTTTCAGATAGTTTAACAAATTTATAAAATCAACATTTTAATATTTTAGCACTCTCTTTCAAATTTTTTTTTTAATATTTTATACATAACTCATCACAAGATAGAAAAATAATGTGTACAAACTACCAGCAGTAAAACACAAGTGCTAGTGTATGCTGGACAATTCTGTATTTTATACACCACGATTGTGTTTTGTAGTACACGAAGAGTCTATTAATGATTCTTATTGAAAAAAAAAAAAACTAAAGAGAAATTAAATAGAATTTTTATTTTCTCTAAGAAATATAATTGCTAGAACAAAACAACAAACGAAACACAATACTCTACTTGAGCCAATTGACTGTATCAAAACAAGCATGATCCTTGAAATCCAAAATTTTCTCACTTTTAGATCACAATTTATCTCTCTAAACTCACAAATAAAGAGTTTAGGATAATAAACTGATAATTATGACAATATGAGTTCTTAGTTCTATTTTGGAGAAAAAAAAGTACTAAACTGCTAACCGAAAAAATGGATGAACTTAATTGAGTTAATAGGTGAGTTTATACATATCAATCTAACAGAAGAATAAGAATGTACTTCTTTTTCAATTTTGAAGAATAAACAGTCTTTGAAATATTTTAGTATTTATTGTACAATTTAGGCATAATATAGGGGTTCTTAGCAAATTTCTCATGTTTTTATTAGAAACCCAAGGAGTTAGCATTTGGCAAAGAATTGGTCATAGCCTCACATCTCTCCCTCTTGTCACTTATTAAGAGGCAACGACTTGTCTAACATTTGATGGTTTGAAAAGTGAAAGTAAGAGGCAATGCAATGCAAAAGAAAGAAAAAAAAATACCTCACAAACAAGTTACACCAACATTTATTGCACATAATTTCTTAGTAAACAAAATTATTTCACGAAAAGAAGCCCAAATACAATAACATTATTTGTCAAAAAAAAAAATGAATCTTTTTCCGCCAAGAACATGCCTAAGACAATTTTGCTTACGTGGCGTGCTCTTATTGACTGGTTCTATTAGTATGGACCCATTTTATATCATATATAATTGATTTGTCTCTTTGTACTTTCTTACATTTTTTTTTTTTTTGAGGGAGTACTTTCTTACTCTAAAGGCCGTATACGCGCTAAATTTGAGACTATTTCTCCCTTTATAAAACCCCTTTCTTCCCCTTCAACTCATTTCCACATCAAATTCCACAACTATCTTAACAACCATTCTCACTCCTCTCCAAACCACTCAAAACTCTCTCTCTCTCTCTCTCATACACACATAATTAGTTTCATGCGATCAACTTAAAGCCCATCTAACAAATGGATTGTTCATTGGTGACAGAGCTTAAACAAATGAAGGAGTTAATTAGGCAATTAGAGGCCCATGTATCTCATCACTCTTCAATTGATTCGTGCAAAGACTTAGCTTCGAAAATGCACTTTTCAATTGAAAAATCAATTAATATTGCAAAATCTTTCAGCGTCAATTTATCCGGCTCTGAATCTCCTTTTTCTGGCTGTTCGAGCCCTCAAAGTGAGAATTCAGAGAGCATTTTGAAGTATCAAGATGGAAGAGAAATATCCAAAAAGAGGTAGTTAATTAATTAGTTAATCAATCCTAATTTGATTAATGAGTTTTATATACATAATGATTGATTTTGGTTGGTTTTAATTATTAACATGATTGTTTTTTATATTGTGTTAATTTAGGAAAACTTTGCCTAAATTAAGAAAACAAGTGATGGTAAATTCTGAATGTGGAATTGTTGGACCATTAGAAGACGGACATAGTTGGAGAAAATACGGCCAAAAAGATATACTCGGTGCAAAATATCCGAGGTAAATAACCAACCTTTTTGAATTTTCAAAATTTCAAATTTCAAACCCGTTATTATTTTTTCCATCGCTAGACCTAACTTTCAGAAATGTTGATAAATTGCAGGGGTTACTATAGATGCACACATCGTAACACTCAAGGATGTCTCGCAACAAAACAAGTTCAAAGAACCGATGAAAATCCTAGGATTTTTGATGTGACATACAATGGCACTCACACTTGTTTCCGAAAATCGAATAAACCAAATTTGAACTCACTGATTTTTAAAAAAGAGCAAGATTTAAATGAAGAAAAGTTGATCCAACCGATTCGAAATGATTTCAAATTTGAGACGGAAGGAGGATTCGATTCTAGTTTGACTCGATTCCCAATTTCTTCATCTGATAATTTGTTTGGAGGATTTGGGGATCAAATGTGTGAATTTGATGGATTTGAGGATTTAAATCAATTGATTTCAATGGCCGATATGGATTTTAATTTGGATGAATTTGAGCCGAATTTCACTATAGATGCTTCTAGTTTCTTCTCATGAGGAATTCATTTGAGAAAAATAAGATAATGGGTTTGTGACTAAAAAGTTAGTTTAGTGAGTTTTATAATTAGGATGAGGTGAAGATTAAGAATTAGCTTTTCTTATTTTATTTTGTTTTAATAAAGTCTAATGTCTTTTAGGAGGTCTATAATCTATTTGTTGTATTTAATAGAAAAAGTACCGTTTCTCATGGGCTAACTTTGTGAAAATATGATGATTTATTCCACAATATTCCCCTTTCATTTGATTAATTGAATTTAATATATTAGAAACTTTATGAATTCGAAAGTAATATCATCCAATATGAAAGTAGTTGTACGGCATAAATTAAATCAATTGTCCTTTTATCTCTAGTAATATTGGTCGCATTATATAATAAGACATTAAAAATTTATGGATACCCTTATAAGAAAAAGGAAAATATCATGTATACCCCTTTAAACATGAGAATGAATTTATATCAGTCATTTCATAATTTACTCAAAAGTTGTCTAAAATGTCCCCTTTTTGTTGTAAGTGTACAGATAAAAAATGATGTGAAAATATTTTGGAAGGTTCATATACTTGTCCGTATATTTTTAGTTATACATCCATCATCCATGATATTTCTCATTTTGTAGGGATGTAATTGATATTAATGAGATTTTTTAGGGTACCTATCAGAATGTCCGTCCATTCCTGATTCGATATTTTCCACTTGCTAGTACAAAAACACGGAAATTTATTGAATCTAAACAAAATAACTAAATTTGAACGAGTGTGGATTCAACGGAAACTTCAAACTGCACTTGTTTATTTCCCAAAGAATCTCGACTTCAAATAAAGCTCAGTATTCAAATAAAGCTCAGTAATTAATGCCCATAATGATTTTTTCTAAATAAATAAGAAAATTAAATTTGAATCTATCCTCATAATTATCATTCTTCATAATAAATATCTTTCAGTTTTGTACAAAATTTTACACTTAATATGTATAGAATTCAACTTGTCATGACTCACAACAAATTTTGTTATTTACATGCCTAAATAAAGAAATGGCAGTTAAGAAGAAATCAATAGTTGAAAAAGAAAAAGAGAAGAAGAATCTAGAGGAAGAGAAAGAATGGAGAAAATAGATTTAATGAAGCCCTGAATCTTTTAGTCCTCAATAGATTCTGATCAAATATTATCGATTTTGCAAGGGCGTATGGATCCATAGAAGAATATGTTATCAGTATCGACGATTTCAGTCGTTGTGTCAAAATGATGCAGATAGCGTCAAAAATGCGACAGGGTGAGAGTCGTTTGGTTGAAGAACTCAAAACAGAAGATGAAACGAGCCCATTGGACAAAAATCTCCAAGGTTTCGTTTCTTGAATTCGGTATTCTTTTTTTAATAGAATAGAGATGCAGATAGCCTCTTTTGTACGCACTTCTATTTTTAATGATAATGAAATTTGAACCAACAACTTTGATTTATAGCCCATTTGACTTCAATATGATATTATATTTTGCAATATATGATGGAGTATCTAAATATTTAGTTGCATCGACTCATATATCAAAACTGAAATAGCTTTCACATCTTACATCGAAACACAATAATCATAATTTTGTTAGCTTCGTTTGTTCATTTTCTTCTAGTTTCACCTTCTTACAAGCAAACATTTAAATTTTAATTTATTAAAAGTTCTAAGTCCAAATATTCACTTTATAGTGATTTCTAATGCGACTATCTCGCCTGAATGGATCACATCCAAATATGACTGAGACGCAAGTACAAACGGATCAATGAACAAATTCATCCTTGAAGTACTTCCCCCACCTGCTTATTTGTGATATATCTGATAAATGCTGTTCCTCACTGCGTTTTTGGTGAACTACCTGCCCGAAGCCCGTATGAAGTGGCGCATCAAAATCTTCCTTGGTTTCTGGTTTTGATCGCTTTAGGATTTGTTATATGTCAAATTAAGGTCGTAAAGGAGGAACAGAGAAAAACAATATCTTATTTGAAAAAACCATTCATTTATATTATATATTATTTCATGATGTTCCTCCATTAAATCTTCTGTGACATCTAGGTTTGAAGGATCTTGAAGATGCTGAATTTGAACCTGTCAAGCCCTTTATCTGAATTTGAACCTGTCAAGCCCTCTAAGGGTGATGAAAAGAATAATGCAGTTGATTTTATCATGTTTACTTTCATGTTCGCATTCTTCGTCTTCGCCACCAACACGGGATATTCTACTTATCAGACTTCACTTGAATTGGCATGGCTCTGTTCTCCTTTGATTATCATGATAATAGGTTTCGGAATTGGGGCAAAACTTATCTATGAAACCGATATAAAGAGATAGAGGCGACTCGCGTTAATAGTTGCAACATTAACATCATCTTATAGTGCGTATTATCCATATGCGTTTGCAAACATGTTGTCTTGGCCCTTCAAATTTTATGTTGGAATCATAATAGTTGCTTTCTTTACGACCGGGCCTTGGTGGTACTATGAGTATTGTCAAACACTCGAAAAGAGACTTTCCTTAAGTCTGCCAAAGTAAAATCACCAGGAGAAGCAAAATAGGCATTGAGTACAAAATGAGTCATAGTTCATGAGTTCGATATTTATTTACATCAAATAATGAATATGAGACAAAAAAAAACTCTACCTTTTATCAAAAAACTTGCTAAGAGAAGTCTTTTTGGAGATATTAATTAAATTGGAATGATGTGGATAAAATTAGCATTGCTCCTACGACAAGAATGATATGCACAAATTTTCATCATTGATTGGCTATTTTATGCCTTCTCATTTTATGACCAATTTTCTGCTTTTCGTAATAGACCATAAATATCTTCCAAATAATCAAAATAATGTGACGTTTGATAGAACGACCATATATACATTGCAAGTTTTAATAAGTACTAATTCAAAAATAAAGTCCAATACTTGAATGATTTCGAGGGATTGCCACCTCAAAATAACTTTCGTTATTCTTTCAAAAAATTTGGATTACAGAAATTCTATTATTTTGCACAAAACTTTAATTATATTTAGAATAAATTGTTGTTTAATTGAGGCCTGAAGAGGAGGTAAATAGGTCAAATACATGCAGAAGTGTGATAATTTAATTCTTTTTAGGATTTTATACTTTTTATTATTTTTAGACTTTTACGATGGATGATTGAATTAATTCAAATAAATAAAGTAAATAAAAATAAATTGAAAGTAAAAGAACGAAAGTACTAAAGATACCGAACACAAGAATTGTTGATGAAGTTTGGCTAAGTGGTTGTTTGTGCTGTAACCACAATTCAAATGCTATATTCATTCTATGAAAAATTCTCTCTCTTGTCTATTTAATTTATTCAATATTTGTGAGCAATATTATAAGAGAAAAGAGAGATTAGGTTTGTTTGTTTGATTGAAAGAAATCAATTGTTGTTTTGATTCAACGAATCGCTATGAGTTTGTAAAGCGATCATCGACTCGAGTTTTGTAAAAGAACGCTATTTGGATTAATGAAACAAGAAGTCGAAGAGGCATATCCGAAGAGTAGGCACTCGTGAACGTGACAAGAGTCACTAGTCGGAACGGGCGGTTACAGCTTACGCAACCGCCTCACTGATTCGTTAACATATCGTGTGTTCGGTAGACTTGTTTCTTTTCTATTATTTACTTTCTTTTTATTATAACTTGAATTAACACAAACCATCTAATTAAAGTCAAATAACTTAAAAAGTTGTAAAACTCTAAAAAGTACAAAAACCATACTTTCGGATGTTTTTAGTCCTATTAACTCCCCTTTAGGTCTCAATTAAATAATAATTTATTTATTTCTTTTCCTAAACGGGTCCGCTTATGTTTCTTAAATGGTTCCGCTCATGTTTCTTATACAGATCCGCACACGGATTCTAAACGGGTCAGATCAGCTTCTAAACTGTATCCTCTCAGTTCGAAATGAGTTTCGCTTATGTTGTCCTGTATTTTGTTGATGCGGACAGAGAAGGAGCGCCACCTCAACCTGCTGCAGATCCGGCAGCGAGATCCTGCTGTGAAGACTTACTGTGTAATTAAATATACATTAATGCAGTGTATTGTGATGGACAAGTTGTAATGTGAACTTGAACTATGGAAAGATTATATAGTGATTTGCTCTATTTTTATGTAGTGATTATGTAGTCGTTCATTGTCTCACTTATGTTTCGTGCTAATAGAATTTAAATCCATAATATTTGAATTATTATACTTTGAACTCAACTATCTGAGCTATGGGATCATTGATTGTTTTATTTTTTTTTTCCTTAATATGCATTTTTTAGCCAAATTTCAACCCTGCAAAATCTCATAATTTCACATGTACCCCTAGAAAACTTAAAATATCACCTATTTCCCTATAAAACTACTCATATATCATGGATACCCCTGCAACCTAAAATATTAATAATGCCCTTTTCATTAATGTTCTATTGAGATCCGTTAATCAATTAACATCTTGAATAGTTTTATTATTGTTAGTTGTTTTATTAAAAATATAAAACGGCTATTATATTCTCATTTTTTAATTATTCCATTGATTTTTTTTAATTAGAAGTTCTCCTCTCAGACATCTCCATCTTGAACATATTATATATAACTATATAGGCTAAAATGAATATAGATCAAGCAAGACAATTTTTAACTTATTTACATAGGACAAAAATATAAAAAAATAACTTTAATGATAGGGATATTGATGATATATCGGTAATTTTGTAGGTGCGTTTGTGATATTTCACATTTTGCAGGATATACGATGATGTTTTGAGGGTACACGTGAAATTTAGCTTTTTTTTATTTCATAATTTTGGGACTTAAATATGGGTCCTAAACTCAAACATTTATACAATTGGGCATTACCGGAAAACTTTTTGAGTGTAATAATGTATATACGCATTCATCCGTACTTAAAGTAAACTTTGTCAAAAAAAAGTGGGTGTAGGTATTTTGTGTAAAATATTTATTTCTTATTTTGCATAAAATAGAAAGAACTTTTATAACAACATAAAAAAGGATCACTTGAATCAATCATCAAAATTATCTTACATTATTTAAAATTATCTTTCTTTTTTCATTTTTATGCAAAATATGGAGATAAACGCGGTTTTGTAGGAAACAACTTAAACTGCTTCCACTCTAAAAAATCAGTTAAACTAGAGATGTATAGAATTCAACCTATTGTGACTGACCACAATTTAGTTATTCAGATGCCTGAATAAGGAAATAGCTGTTAAGAAAAGATAAATTGGTTGACAAAAAGGAAGAATTTAAACCTAGAGCAAAACAAGAAAAATAATTTCCTTAAAAAAAACAAGAAAATAAAATAAAGGAAGTCCTAAAACTTTCTGTTCTCAACATATTCTGATCGGGAGAGTATCGATTTTGTGAGTACATGGATTCATCAAAAGATCAACATATTATCAGCATTGATGAGTTTCGTATGGCGATTGGAGAAGTCGTAAGGATGCAAATACAGACAGAAGTACGAGAAAAAGAGACACATTTGTCGGTCAAAGAACTCAAAACTGAAGACGAAACAAGCCCATTGGTAGAAAATCAGGAAGGTTTGTTTTCCAAATCCGATATTCTTTTTTTCGTGAATCCGAATCCCATAATATATTCCAATATGATGAAATGAAATAAACCAGATGGTTAATTGTATCGACTCATACATCAAAACTACAACTCCAATAGCTTTCACTTCTTTCATCAAAAACACAATAAATGCAATTGTGATAGCTTCAGCTTCATACATTTACGCAATCAAAACTAAAATTTAATTTCCGAAGTTCTGAAGCCAATTATTCACTTATTTTCTGTAGCTTCTAATGTGACCATCTCGCCTGAATGGATCAAATCGAAGTATGGACTATATTGCCTCATGAGACGCAAGTACAAACGGATCAACGACCATATTCACCCTACGAGTACTTCCCACACCTTATATGTGATATATATGATAAATTTTCTTTCCCAAGGTTTTTTCGCTGAATTAGCTGCCCCAAGCTCATACGACATGGGCGGAAGAGAGTCTTTCCTGGTTTGTGATTTTGATCGCCTCAGGATTTGTTATATGTGAAATTAAGGCGGGAATCAGGAGAAACAGAGAAAAGCAATATCTTTCATGTAATCATATGCTTTATAAAATATTCATTTATATTATGGGATATATTCAAGGACCAACATTTTCATGTGAACATAATCAATTAATCAATGCTAAATGAATTTTCAACCGTAAAGAAGAAGAATGCATTATTTTATTAGATTGTAGATTGGATTTCATAATATTTGAAAGATAATATGTTCACTGTCATATGCCATCAAAATAAATTAACTACTGAAAAATACACATATGATGGTAAATATATAAAATTCAAAATATTATGAAGTTTAATCCACAACATACTAATATGATTTTTTTTTTATCAATACGGTTGAAGATCAATTTAGCGCTTCCGATTTGAGATATATTTAATGTTATATATATTGGCATGATAAGGCATAGTCCATTAGACTTTATATTATATACTATTTCCTTTCATTCCTTCACTAAATCTTCCATAACTTACAGGTTTTAATGATCTTGAACATGCTGCCATGTTAAGACATTTTTCCGAATTTGAACCCACCAATCCCTCTGAAGATGAAGAGAAAGAAGATGTTCTTCTTTTTCTCTTCTTTACTTTCATGTTCGCTCTCTTCCTCTTCGTCATGAACCCTGTATTCTATCCTAAGAATTTACTGGCCTTCCTCTTTGCCCCTTTGATTATCATTATAATAGGTTATGGGATTGGAGCGAAGCTTATATATGAAACTGATACAAAGAGAAAGAGGCGACTCGCGTTAATAGCAGCGACATTAATATCATTTTATTGTTCCTATTTTCCATATTTTCTTCCAAAAATGATACCTTTGCCTTTTTACTTATCTGTAGGCCTCATGGCAATTCTGTTCTTTACAACCGGGCCTTGGTGGTACTATGACTATTGTCAAGCGCTAGAAAAAAGACTTTCTTTAAATGGCCGTTTGGCAAGTGAAAATGTAGAACCAAATCGGATTGTAAGATGTGGGAGAACAAAATTCTAAAATTAGCTAATTCCATAGTTTGTTTGGATGTTTGAAAAATAAGATGCAGGAAATATAATTCTTTGTTTGGTTGATTGATAAATTACGGAATTATGCTATTTTGAAGATAAGTATGTCAAAAAAAAAAATATTTGATTAAAATTAATTAGAAGAATTATTGTTCTTTAATCATTGAGTTAATGAAATTATGCAAACATAATGTTTCTTATAAAGTTCTTGTACAACATTAACAGCCTAATTGCAAGTAGTTCTTGTATAATATCATCATTGCATGACCTTATATGTTGAGGCCAACCAGGAAGCAGAGGCATAAACTTTGATTGACCATCTAAAACATTAAACCAATAAAGATAAAATATAGACAGATGATCCAAAATTCCCAATATCACTACAAAACTAATCCGCCAAAGAAAGAAAAGAACAAAATAAAGGCAACCAAGTAAAATATTTGCCAAAATTCTTTACGGTTTGCGGTTTGCGGTTTCCCCTCAAAAAACAATCAATTAACCTTAAAAACGATCAATTAACCTCTAATTTTACAAATTAATCCTCAAGAGGCATCAATTTTACAACTTAACTCTCAATAGGTATCAATTTACCCCAAAAGCACATCAATTGACCCTCAGCAGAATGTAATGCTTGATTATTGCCTAGCAGCTTCCTTTGCTCACAGCTTTTCTTGGAGCGACATATAGCGTAGTTTTGAGAGTTTTGGGGAAACTGGGTTTTTGAAATATCGCATCTGCTCAAAGCGCCAAACAGGGAATCTGGGTTTTGCGGGTAATTTTAATCCCGCTCCAGCTTCAAATTCCAGCTTCCAAACAGCCCCTAAGTCCAGCAGAGTAAAACTCTAGAATTTTGTTGGAGACATAGTTCACCCATGCTAGGATGAAATGAACAAATTTTAAATATTGATTACTATTTTTTTTTTATTACTATTACTTGTAGACTTTTATATGGGTTCTTACTTTACGACCCTTTTTTTAGTAGACCATATCTTTCAAAAAATCAAAATCATCTTATATTTGATTAGGTGATTTATATTAAGACGGGGATCTACATGTATGGCTAGTCGGCTAGAGACCAAGTTCTGTATAAATGTTGTGAATTTTGATTGGTTCTTATCAGTGGTCCCAAAAACGATTTTGACAAGAGATTGTGGGTTGAATCCTCTATTGACATATTTTTCATTGTTTAATTAAGTACATAACATTTGTTTCCTTAAAAAAATGATTTGGACCGTTTTAAATGAATCCATCTGTATTTCATACATTATTTTTCCTTTCTACTCTACAGATGTTAGTGATCACAAGTTCAAATATTACATTTTTCATACTAAAATGACCTTGGTATATATGGCTCAGTTTGAATTTTCCCAAAACAATTTGAAGAAATTAAACCAATGGAAACTTTTAACTACAATTGACCTATGGGCCTATAATTAATTGACTTGCATTGCTAAATTTTACTTAGTAAACAGTGGATATCCAACTAATACACAAAATTAAGGAAAAAAATACATTGTTTGACTAAATTACATTACACAAATACTTACAAAGAACTTTTTTCTTTAATTTCTTCTGAAGAAATTTGAGGAGACCTTTTCTCAGAACCATTCTCCAATTTTCGCAAGGCCTCTCTCAAACCGAGCACAATGAACAAATTAGTGAAGGTGAGTAATGATTCAGCACTCCCGTGTAGCCAATCCACATTTGATAGTGAGGTTCCATAATGCAATTTCGCTATAAAATATCAACAAATTTATTTATTTAAGTTTAAATCAATTAGTTCTAATTGTGAAACCATGGTTTGATTAAGTAAATTAAAGGTCGTGAGAGAGAGAATTACCATAAATTCCAGCTGGGACTGAATCGTAGAATATGGATAGATGAACAGAGAAAAGAAAAGAAAAAATTAAGTTAAAATTATATATAATAAAGGTAAATAAAGTTTGGATTTTAATATTAAAAATCTATTCAACTAACTTTGAGAAAAAAAGAAGAAGTGAAAATGGAGAAATTAAAATCAATTTACTATTTACATACTCGTGGCTCCAACAAACGCGAGGAGAAAATAAAACCCAAAAAGAGTGAGCTTCGGCGCCGTTTTTGACTTGGTGATGAAATACAAGAACCCTAAATACGGAAAGAGAGATACCGCAAAAAGCTGAGACGCGATGCTTTGCGAGTCGATTGTTGGCGCCCATGGATCCACCGGTAAGAAGCTACAGCTCACTCTAATGGCGCGAGATCTATTCTTTCTCTTTTGAATGGTAAATGGAGGATTTGTAGTTGGTTTTTGGGTTTTGGGGTGGAGAGAAAAAGGAGGAGAGAAATGAGAGCTTAGACATCGGCAATGGAGAGAGAGCATTTGGGAGAGACGATAGTGGCTTCTGTCTCTATTGAAATGCTTATCTCTTTACTTTGAGACTTTTTTTTTTTTAACCACTATTGAGAAAAATAAAGCAACAGTTGCCACTGGTTTGAAAATAATGTGGTAACTACCATTTCCGCCACTATTAGTGGCGGAACAACCTGTGTTCCGCCACTAGTAGTGGCGGAACAGATAGATTTTCAGGTCTGCCAAAATCGGCCCATTTTACGCACTAAACGTGGTTAATTAGTATTAAAAATCTTGTTTCGCCACTAGTAGTGGCGGAACATGTTAAAATATTTCATTAAAGATTAACATGGCTCATGAATGGCAAATTAGCGTAAAAATTGAAGAATTACTATGTTCCGCCACTATTAGTGGCGGAACAGTGTAATTAGTAACGGTTTTTCTGAAAGACCCGTCACTAAAAGTGTAATTAGTAACTGTTTTTATGAAAAAACCGTTACTAATTATACTATTAGTAACGGTTCTTTACTATGTTCCGCCACTATTAGTGGCGGAACACGTAATTAGTAACGGTTTTTCTGAAAGAACCGTTACTAAAAGTGTAATTAGTAACTGTTTTTATGAAAAAACCGTTACTAATAATTGTGTTTAGTAACGGTTTTTCTGAAAGAACAGTTACTAATAGTACAATTAGTAACGGTTTTTATGAAACAACCGTTACTAAATACACTATTCGTAACGGTTTTTTATAAAAACCGTTACTAATTATACTATTAGTAACGGTTCTTTCAGAAAAACCGTTACTAAATACAATTATTAGTAACGGTTTTTTCATAAAAACCGTTACGAATTACACTTTAGTAACGGTTGTTTCGGAAAAACCGTTACTAATTACAACATGTTCCTGGCGGAACAAGATTTTTAATACTAATTAACCACGTTTAGTGCGTAAAATGGGCCGTTTTTGGCAGAACTGAAAATCTATCTGTTCCGCCACTACTAGTGGCGGAACACAGGTTGTTCCGCCACTAATAGTGGCGGAAATGGTAGTTACCACATTATTTTCAAACCAGTGACAACTGTTGCTTTATTTTTCTCAATAGTGGTAAAAAAAAAAAAAAAGTCTTACTTTGATGATATTCCTTCTTTGGGTCTAATTTGATGTTTGATGGATTTTATGGGCTTATTTGCAAAATACTTAATTGGGCCTTTTGGTTATTATTATTATTATTATTATTATTATTATTATTATTATTACTATTATTATTATTATTATTTCTGAAAGATTGAAAAAGACGAGTTTAGATTAACCAATTGCATGAGGGAATTGTGTGAAGTGGTTATATCATTCACTTATTGCTTCCATTATACTTTCATGCATATTGTATTTTATTGGGTTAACCTATGTAGCATATATTTAAATCGTCCTAGGTATATTCAGTTTTCAATTAACTTAATTGCTATGGTCTTAATGATTAGGGATATTACCATTATGATATTAGAAGAAACCATTTGTATTCATGGACAAAAAATTACTCAATGAGATGAGTTTACTAAAGTACGTAGTCATGACATCTAAAACTTTTGTTCTCAATTTCTTTTCTTTTACTAAAATGAGTTCTCAATTTTTTTTTCCTCTACTTTAGAAATGATCTATGTTGCACGGACACGGACACGGGTGTCGTGTCCGACACGACACGGACACGGCGACACGGCGAATCTCAAAATTCATCAGGACACGACACGTTAAATATATATACTATTATATTATTTTTATGAATAAAATATATAATTTAATTATTGTATATATTATTTATGTCAATTTTATTTTATTTTAAAGAATTATACATAATATTTTTATCATATAATTAGAAAGTTATACGTAATATTTTATAATTGTTACAATATATATAACATTTGAAATTGCACTTTTATACGTGCATACAAGATATTTGACATTTTACATATTTATGTATGGAAACTTGAAACTAAATAATCAAAATTCACTTCAAATGTGTAGTCCCACAATTACTGGAATAGAAATGTGAGATGAACTAGTCTTTAAAATACGAGTATGATGAAATAGTGCAATAATTGCGCTAACAAACCCAATGCACTTGTCTGAGAAGTGTCCCGAGAAGTGTCCTGACGATTTTTAATAATAAAATATTTGACACGCCACGTGGTGTGTCCGAGGAGTGTCCGAGGAGCGTCGTATCCGACACGGTGTCCGACACGGACACGGCCGGGTTTTAGAAGTGTCCGCGCAACAGAGCCTTTCCGTTTCTTGAGGAAAAAATGTCTAATGAAATGATGAATGCTTTAGTTTTCTTATAATAGTTTTGAATCGTATTACAAAGCTTTGTTGTTCCATATTTTTCTTATAATACTTTTGTTGTTTTTGCAGAAAATTGCATTGAGTATAAACAGAAAATTGCATTGAGTATAAAATCACACCAATTGATATAAATATTGAGTTTGTTACTTCTTTGATTAGTCTTTCATTTTCTTCATAGCTCGTGTAATTATGATTGCCGTTGTTGTCGGAATGGTGGCAAAAATATTAAGTGATACTTGTTGGATACCATTTGAATGAGCTGTTAAAATGATTGTAAAAATATTAAGTGATACTTGCTGCATCTCATTTGCCTGAGAATTAAATTTGAAATTTATCCTGAAAGAATTAAAATAATTGAAAGGGCTTACAAAAGGGCCACATTTGTTAGTAATCACACAATGATACTTGAAAAATTGTATTAGAATTTTATATAAATTCTAGTTTGTATATAAATTCATGGATCATTTAATCAAATTAAACAATTTTATGTGTTTATAAATGAATCCTTTCAAAAACATCAAATTAAACATGCCAATGATTCCAATATGAGTAATTAGTAAATTGAGGTGAGAATTCTCCATTCCTATATATTTGATAATACTCATTCTTCCCTTGAAAAATTTGAAAATATCAAACAAAATAGCATAAAACTCAATCTCACTACTTGAAGCGACAGAAACCCTATATTTAATATTTTGTATTTTACATCACACTGTTTTTAGAAAAGAAACTGATATTTTTTAAATATTTTTTGAAATTCTCATGACATATTTTTCTACAAATTGAGAGTTAAAGTGTAACCCTAAGAGCACATCTAAATGATACAAAATCAATAAAAAAAATTAGATTTTACAGCAAATTGTTGCTTATATAATTCTATACGCATTTGAGTTTTATTAAAAAAATATATACAGTCCGGATTGGATTACCCACCTTAAAATTGTCTCTCAATTCTTGCCTATAAAGTTAAGTGGATAAGTTAGATTTCAGAACAATATGCATGTCCTCATTGACGCTACTTATCCTAGATATTATCATATTAGGGGTGTAGCAAAATATTCTTGCGCTTAACAGTAAACTTCAATATAAAGTTTCTCAAATCTCAGATTATACATAACCCAATTACATAACACGATCAGTCGTACCTAAAAGCAATATCTGGCTTAAATATAGCTCAGCCCTAACAAATTAGATTTTTCAACAATTCTAAAATGACTATATTTTGAAAATAAATCTGAACATATGTTAAAAATCTACAAATATCATGTCTAAAAAGGCCCTATTTGCAATATACTTAGTGGATCATTTTGTCCTTCTCAGGCTAATAGGTTGAGTTGACTGTTGAGTCATCATCATTAAACTTTTTTCCTAGGCACATAGGTTCTAGATTAACCACATACTGACATAAATGAGACAATTGTGTGAAGGTGTGGTTATATCATTCGAATGTTGCTTTCATGATATTTTCTCATGCATATTTGTTTTGTGTATCGTTTATACTATTATTTAACATTTTTTTTCTTTTTGAAAGAGGCAAAGATTCTAAACCAAATACAACTGTATGAAGGTAGATATATCATATGAATATTGCTTCCAAGATACTTTCTCATGCATATTATGTTGTGTTCAGGCACGGAGCTTGACTGGATTTACTGGAGGGACAAAAAAAATTCTTCCTACTAATTAACACTGTATACAAATTTTGGGGGGCCAAATGCATAAAAATACATGTATTTCAATTTTTTTCACTAAAACACTACTGATATATACTACCTCGTCAAAATCTTGAGGAGGCCATGGTCCCCCCCTCCCAGTCCCTATTAAGCTCCGTCTCTGGTTGTGTTGGTTACTATCTAGCATATATGTAAGTAATCTTATATTATATATATATATATATATATATATATATATATATATATATATATATATATATATATATATTCAGTTTCCAAATAAATTTAAATTGTTATGATTTTATTGATGGGCAACATCCACATTATTACAATTGAGATTTTGGAAGAAATCATCTTCATTCATTCACATAGTATAATTTAATGAGATAGCTTACTAGAATATAAAGCCATACATATTAAAAAAAATACTCTTTTACTCTCTAATAAAGCTCATCGAAGAAATTTAAGTTGAAAGTTGTTTTTCAAGTCTTCTACACTTGATTAAAGCCTTGCCTCCACTAGTTCTAGACCTTTTGAAGTTATTTGGAGCTTCGCAAGAGCCGAGTAAATCTAAGCAAACCGAATCGACTCAGAATCCTCTCAAAACTTGAAAAATATATCAATTGGTGAAGTCACAACAGCTTCGTAAGAGCTCATTACAGCCAAGACTAAACTCATATTTGAGAACCAAAGGGTGTAAAGTGTAAATATTGTCTCTAGTTGTGAGCTCAGTTTAGGTTTTAATAGTCATTAATTGTGGAAAATGAAAACTTTTATATTCGAAAAGAAAACTTTTAAATCTCAAGTTCAATAAATTAAATAAATTGATTCAAAAAATAAAAAAAGATAGCTAATAAAGTTTGAATTAAAACTGTTCCCCTCTTTTCGAGTGATAAATGCTACAAATTTGTAATATAGAGTTTTGCACGAATCACCAAACTTCTTTCATTTCTTGTTTTTTTCCGCTCTTCTTTTTTTACCGAGCTTTTAGAAGCAATGCTACTTTTAAGTACTTCTTTGAAATACTCATGATTTTTTTATTTATAAAAAAAACAATGAAGGCTATTTAGTTAGAAATGTATACCTAAAAGTCCGCATATTTAGCAAACCTGATATTCAACACATCCAATCAGATTAGCACACAATATACTGTTTATATATACAATATATCATTTTGTAATTAATAATTCTCTCCTTCTTTTGCAATACAATGAAAGAATTTACGACGAATTTCAACTTTTTCATCCGAATCACTATCTCTATCACTATCTGACGAAAATTCACTCAACTCACTCTCGCCCAACAGAAACTCAGCGACCTAAGTAAAAACGATATATTACATTAATAAATAGAATATACAAAAAGATAATCAGATTAATTAATTTGGTTGAATAAATCAAAATTACCTTATTAGGTGAAACGAGTCTTATTCTCTTTCCGTGTTTTCTCCCCAGTTTAGGGCACGAATGTGGTGAAAGAGACGTCAAATTACTTAGCCAAATTGTTGACTCACAATTCATACAAATCACTCGATTTGTTGAAGTTCCAACATTTAAATAACCTAAAAAAACCTTCAAATTAGCCAATATAATAATTTTTCAATACAATTCATCGATACAGTATTAAAAAAGACGTACTTAAATAATAATAGTTTTCACGAAAGGCGTTTTTCCAGTCAAATTCATATTTCTTGCGACTCAAGTCGCTACAATTTCCGAAGAAAATAGAATATTGGGTCTTCCAAAGCGAGTTTTCATTTGCAGCATATTTCCACGACCTTTTTTTAAAAAAAAAGGAAAATTAATAAGTCAAGCCAAGGACCTATTTGTAATTTTAAATTAATGTAAGGACCGAAAAGAAAAGTATGTACGTGCACACTGAACTAGCTGAGACCAAAGATCGCATATCAAGAAAACTCAAAATGTGAATGAGAATATCTTGCGGTAACTGCCAGTTAACTACTAAAAATAATAACAATATTGATTAAGATTCTTAAAATTTAATAATTTATTCAATTTCCGTATTTCTCTCTCTAAGTACCTGATTGTCGGATGGATTTAGAAGAGCGTCTCTTATATGCAATAATGGAGTGCTTGAATTCTTTAGAAACCAGTGATTTCTTCTGTTTTGGTAACACAGCTTCTGCTGATTGGAGAAGTAAATTTGCAGACGATTTTTCGTGTCCTGTTTGCACCCTAAATGATAATTAACACTTCAATTCCACAATTTTGCAGTTTAATTTGATTAATAGGATTTCAAATTACAATTGGAGATTTCTTGAGAATTAGGTGTATTTTTTTAGGAAAATCTTCAAATTGACACTCGAAAAGAGAGAAAATCATCAAATTGATTGAAAAAAAACTCAATTTTCTCTGAAAATCCCAAATTAAATCATCCGTGAAGGAATTCTTACTGAGGGAGGATCCGAAAAGCCGAAAGAATATCCTGTAAAACAAGAGATTGAACGGTCTTTGGCAGATCGGAGTAGGCGAGACGAAGAACAGCGCTCAGCTCGTGACACGCCGTGGAGTAATCGCACGGCCTGTGAATCGCCTTGTCTATTCCCAGTTGTTCGTATTTCTCTCTTTCTCCCATTCTTCTGATCAGTGACTGATCTTCTTCAGATGAAGATGAAGTGTGTCTCTGTTTGTTGTTGATTATTGTTCTGTTGAGAACTGGTTATGTTAGAGACAGAGTTAGACCGAATCATTAGGCCTGTTTAGGGCCATAAAAGCCCGTGTTAAAGAAAGCAGAGGGCTTTTAGTAGATGATTTTTTTTCCCCATAAAGTGTTTTTTCCGCCCAGTTTTCAAATTAATTTTTTTTTTTGATAAGTTCTACGAACGAAAGAGAGCGCGTAGTGAAAATATATTTTATATGGATGTAAAATATATTTTTCAATAAATATGCTCCTCTCCTCTGTATAATAAAATAATGATGATGATGTCATGAAAGTAAAAAATGATGTAGTGCTGATGTATATAATAACTATGATACATTTTGAACCTTTGCAAAAGGTAAAACTAATATTAGGGGGTAAATATGATATAGGGGGGGTAATTATGATTATGCAACTGATCAGTGATCACCTCTGAACAGCCATCCAAAAAAATGAAACTGCCCATTTTAAGTAAAATGTTTACGAAAATCCAAGACAAAAAGAACAAGAAATAAAAAAAAACAGATATTAAGTGTAGCTTAACCCAACACATTTTATACATAATAACTCCCACAAGCAAAAAAAAAAAAAACTAAGAAAAAACAAAAAAAAATAAAGCATTATATTCTCTTCTTTCTTCCTAAAATTCAAAGCCTCACTCATAAAACCCTAACAAAATCCTCTCAGCTCAGAATTGATAGTGAAAAAGCCTTCTACCAAGCTCAAAGGAAGCAAAAGCATCAGCACAAGCATACTTGATCTGTTCCGGCTTGAGATCCACTCTATCCCACTGATTCGCCTCGGTTTCTCCATGTCGATCCCCATTATCTCTCTCACAAGCCCCGCCAGTCCGGCCGTCCTCAAATCCGGCCGGTTCATCCGGTCAGCTGCCAGGTGACTAAGATCCACCACATTCGCCACGTGCAGCTCATAATCCATTATCCGCTTGCTGACGTCATCCGGGATCCCCACTCCGACAAAAGTGCACCGTCCATCCATCAGAAATTCAGCTAACTTGGCAGGGATGAAGTCGGAGTCGAGGATCTGGAAGATCAGGCAGCGCGGGGCGACGCAGATCTGTATCGAGGCGACCCTGTTGTTTCCTCCTCCGCTCTGGAAGTTAGGGCGCCACTCGACATCCAGGTTGCCGGTGGGGCCCGTGGGAAACGTCACCGTGTAGGTAGAGTTTTCGACGTTGAAAGATTCCAGTCGCCATTAGAGAAGACGAGGGAAAGGACGAGGTTTAAGAGAGAGGACGAGGGAAAGGATTCGTATTTTATGTCGTGGCTCGAAATTTGCTGTATGCAGATTTCAGAAATAAGAGTGTGCAAACTATATACAGACACGTACGTGAGATGAGATGTTCAGTAAGTAGTAGTAGAACTGAGCGTTGTGGACAAATAATTGTTACTTCCATCCATTTTAATAAAGTAAAAAAAAAGAAATTTTACTATAATTAACAAAAATATAGTGTTAAATTTACGAGATATTAATCAAAGAAAAAAATCATTTATTTACTAGATAATAGATATTAGTCTAATAATACAAAGATGCATTATATTATATATTGTCTTTGACTCATTTATTTTCTGTATAATTATGTGAAGATGCAGTATGCTAAAAACACATATAAAAAATCCTATGCACATAGACAACAACTTGCTTATTCCATCCAAAACCCAGAATTCCAAATCCCAATTCCACCAAAATCCATCTCTCCATTTTCCTCCAAACCGAGAATTCAAATCCCGGTTTTACACACTAAAAATCCCTTTCTCCTCTGCTTCCCGCCTTCCCAAGCCCTCCATTAAAAATGCTCGCCACGTCTTCCTCTTCCATCTTCTCCAAACCCCCAAAAATTCACAACTTCCTCTCCGTTAATGGCGCCAAGCAAGGTTTTAGCGGAGTACGCCAAGTCGGGCCGATCCTCATGCAAAGGCTGCGGCAACACTATCGGGTCGGACTCCTTACGGGTCGGATCGGCGGAGAAGGATCCGAGAGGGTTCGAGAAGAAAAGTTGGTTCCATTTGGATTGTTTTCCGGCGAAGCTGAGCACGGTTGGATCTGTAGAGGAAATCGTGGGGTTTTCGAGTTTGAAGGTGTGTTTGATTGTTTTTAGTTTTTTGGGGGTTTTATTAGGGTTTGGTGGGTTTGGGTGATTGATTGAGCTTGGTTTGGTTTAGAGTGCAGATAAGGAAGCGCTTATGAAGATAAAGAGCGGTGCTTCTTCTAGTGATGGTACCAAGGTGATTGTTGGATTTTTGTAAATTTTTAGCTGATTGTTGTTGGGTTTTTAAATGTTTTGGATTTGTTGGATTTTTTTTTTTTTTACCTTATTTTTAGGGAATAAAGAGAGATAATGCTGATAAGAAAGAATCAGATGAGTCACATGTGAAAAAACCTAAGGTTTGTTTTACTGTGAAAAAAATTGTTCGGACTTAATTAAATTTGTGCTTGTAATTTATATTTTCTGAAAGTTTACAATTTTGTATTGTTTTATGAAACTTTTGTATGATTATTTATTAGGTTTCATCAGATTTGAAAGAGATAAATTTTTCCGAATCTGAAGTTAAAGATAAATATAAGGTACCATTTTTTCATTTCTATAATTAAAATTTAAACTTCTCTTAATTGTAATTTCTTAATTGATTGATACTAAATTCAAATAATTTATTTCTTTTAAAGGATGCAAATCTTGCCCCAAATTGGAAAGCTTTTAGTACTGTCATTTTTCGCGAGAGGGTCAGTTTGATGAAAAACTTACATTATTTTTTCTATCGAATAAATTGCACAAATATTTAAGATATCTATTTATTTATTTTGTTTAAAATATTTCATTATTAGGAAGAAGGGCTTAATGATTCAGCTAAAATAGCTGCTTTTGATTTTGATGGGTGTCTTGCTAATACCAATGTCAGAAAGTAATTTTTTACTTTTAATAAAAAATAAAATTTATTTATTAATTTATTAATTTTTATATTATTTATGTAGAGTTGGTGCAGATGCATGGTCTTTAATGTATCCAACAATTCCTGATAAATTAAAAGAACTTTATAATGACGGTTACAAGCTGGTTCGTATTTGTTTAATAATTTTAATATTTTTATTTCATGTTTATTTAATGATTTTTTATTTCTTTTTTATTTAGGTTATATTTACAAATGAAGCAAATATAGAGAGATGGAAGAATAAAAGACAGCAAGCTGTCGATTCAAAAATCGGCCGGCTTAATAATTTCATTAAATTGGTTAATCTCCCAATTCAGGTACTTACTTTTATTACATTACTTTTTATGGGAATTTTGCAAAAAAGAGCCTGCATATGCCAAAATCGCAAAAAATCACATACATTGTTTTTTAATCTAGTTAGTCAAAACTTAAGTTTGGGACTATTTTTTGAAATTTTGAAGGGGTTTTTTTTTGCGATTTCCAATAATGCAGTTTTTTTTTTTTTGCAATTCTCTCTTCTGTAGTTAGAAAAAATGTCAGGTACTTTAAATACATAATGCAGTGCTCGTTTTGTTTCTCTTTCTGTTAGGCCTAAGATTTTGTTTATTTCTGTGTTTAACAATCATTTAATTATTCTGAATATTTTTGTAATTAGGTTTTCATAGCATGTGGAACAACAATCAAGGAAGTTCAAGACCCATTCAGGAAACCAAATCCCGGATTATGGAAATTGATGGAGCAGCATTTCAATTCCCAGATTTCAATTGATTATGATCAGTTAATTATTATATTTTATTCCTCTTTTTCTCATAAATATTTTTATAATAAATGTCATCAGTTATTGCTTAGTGAGTTATTTGTAATATATTTTTATTTTTTTTGTAGGTCGTTTTATGTGGGAGATGCGGCTGGGAGAGATAATGATCATAGTGATGCCGATATTGAATTTGCCAAGGTATATTATTTATTTGTTTGTTTGTTTATTTATGTATTTTACTATTTTTTATTTATTTATTATTCCTTTTGTTTGTTTTGTAGGCAAATGGGTTGAAATTTTTTGTTCCAGAAGAATATTTCGATGTCGAGTAATTATTTTTCTTCTAGCCAGCTCCAGTTATTAAGTATTTAATTGAGAGAGGAATATTGGGTTGATTTTGTAATTCTGTTTTTCTCTCAATGAGAAAATCTTATATTTCAAAACTTAGTTTTCCCCCTTAGGTTTGCTCTCTAGTTTCGCATTTTGCTCCCAGATCAAGAGAAAAAAAGGCACTTTCTCTCCCTTTTGTTTGAAATTGGAAATTTAGTTATGTGGTTAATTGTGATAATTTAGGATAATCCTTAGTTAAGTATTTCTCAGTTCGTCTGATTCTAAAATTAATTTTATTTAATTTCATCTACTATTATTGACATTCAAATGTAATTTATGTATGAAATATAAGCAATTTTATATAGAAATTACAGATCTTGGTTGTATGTACATTGTCTGATTAAGATCAAATGACTCGGCTTTAAGCTTGCAAGAAATAATAAACACCCAAATTGTTGATTTTGAAATTATAAATGACCTACTTGTTTGACGTAAGGTATCTTCATTGTGAACCAAGTTTGAAACATTGCATGTAAATATTCTCCCAATTTAGCTCAATTTTATTTGTCGATTTCAAAGAATTTAAACTCTAGAAAAGGACAAGAAACATGTTTCTAAATTCTATTAGCTAACACAACACAATCAGCTTTTGATTGCAACAAGGAGGAACTGGAGCAACAGGAAACTGCTCCACCAGCCAATTAAGAACGAGAATAAATGCCACTATGCTAATTATTAGAACGAAAATAATTCCGCCGGCTTAACAAAACATGCATGGCTTCATTTTCTGCACATCTTTTTCAAGTGAGTATTTTTGCAAAGTAATCCTTCTTTTTTTCGTGAAGTATTGCAATTTCATCGTTGTTTTTTTAGTTTGAAAAAACATATCTTTGCAGGATTTATCGTTTCCAATGTCAATATATCTTGTTTTCAGTATTAATATGTTCTTGTCAATATGAATATATCATTTCCTTTGTCAACTCGTGGCTTCGGTCATTGCAAGTATAATTTAGTATTGTTTAGCGTTGTAATAGGTACACTGATTACTTGATGGTGTGTGTGTAACCTTGTAGCAGTTGTAACAGGAATGCATTTCTTAATGCATCTCCTAACGAGTTCTAATGAGTTGTAATTAGTTTCGTTCAATGAAAAAAAAGGGGTACCTCTTTGATACCCCTTATTTCCTTCAAAAAAAACATACTTTTTTCATTGCTGTCATATTATTTTTTAGTGTCAAATAAATATTTTCAAGTGCCAATGTATTCTTATTGAATGTCTTTTTGTAAGTGTTAGTACTTTTTTGTTTAAACAACTTATTGGATTGTTAGACTTGCTAAATATTGAGCTAAATGTGTTCGCTCGTAATTCGAACTTGGGTCTCTCCCAAAGTGAACAGAGTGTCTTGCCGCTTGAGCTAACAAGTTTTGATGTAAGTGTTAATATTTAATATACCATTTAGGTTTTGTTCAAAAAAATATACCATTTAGGTTTCTAATATATCTTTTTAATGCAAAAAAGTATTTAATATTTTTATTCTTTTTAGTATTTATACCAACAATAGTTTGCGACAAACAAAAAAGATACACAACACTATTGTTATAAACTAAAAAAAATGGGGTTAATTTGAAATTAAACCCTCTAATTCTCACATGCAAAAAAGAAATTGATGTTATTCTTATTCCATTGATTTTGGTTTCGTTCCTTTCAATTAACAAGTGTTAGCTTCCTAGTAAGGGTGTCAATGGATACCCACAATCCAATAACCCGATCTGAATCCGAATGAACGGATTCGCATGTGGATCGAAAAAATGTGTCCGATAATAAAATGGATTTGCATTTAGATTTTTGAAAAAAATCCGCTAGTTTAATGGATTTGCATTTGGTTCTTGGAAGATCCGAATCTGAAACCCAATATGAATCCGACAATTAATATATGTTTCTATACAGTAAATATGTATATGTAACAATAAAATAATAAATGCGAAAGAAAAATGGGCAATAAATCATGTATTTTATGAGATATATGTAAGAAATTAATTAGAGTGAATATTTGGTAAAAAAAAATTGGTAAATCTTTTGAGATTTACTCGTTTATAGTTTTCTTTTAAACTTAATGGCATGATCCAAAATCCGTCCGAAACCCGTTTCGTTAATGGATTGGATTCACATATGAATCTTTATTTTCTTAATGGATTTGAATTCGCATTTGGATCTTTTGAATTTGAATTGGATTCGCATGTGGATACTATCTGGATGCTACCCGAAACCGATCCATTGACACCCCCTACTTCCTAGAAGCTAACAAGTGTACTTAGTCTTAAAATTCTTTTCTTTTGGACATTCTTTTAACTTGACATCTCCAAAAGGAATCTTCCAATTTATCTTCTTCTATTATTAAAAGAAGAATATCTCTCAACACTTCCATTCCACTGCATCCAACATGGCATAACTAAGTAAACTCAAGACTATATAAACCTCAGCTCTCTCCTCACACAAACTCCCATTTATATCTATCACAACATTTTATATATACTTATTAAATCTCCCATCATATAATTTATTACAAGAGAATGCATGGCGATAAAGGATGCGTTAGAATCGATGTAACCTTATCGCCGAATGTCGTTCTGCCAGTATTCGTAAGAAACCCTAAAAGTGAAGGAAATTTCGCTTTGTTTAAATTCGTAAAGGATGTCTTTGAGTTTGCCAAGGAAGATAAAAATAGGGTTTTATTCCCTCTGAAAGTTGGTCTCGCAATGGTTGTAGTATCACTTCTGATGCTGATAACTCAACCTTACGAAGTTTTCGGTTCAAATATCGTCTGGTCGATTCTCACTGTCGCAATCATGTTCGAGTATACAGTTGGTTAGTATACATTCATGACTATTTATTTTTTTATAAAAATTTGTTATTTATAATATGAGACATTAATTTTGTAGGTTTTTATCTACTAAAGATTTGATTGATTTGTCTAGGGGCTACATTGAATAGAGGGTTTAATAGAGCCGTTGGAAGTTTGATTGCTGCAATATTTGCTTTTGTGGTTATTCAAATAACTCTTTTGATAGGATGCAAGATGGTTCCTTACGTAATTGGTGTTAGCATTTTTCTTATAGGTATACTGAATTTAAATGTTATGGTATATAGTATCATCTTAGATATGAAAAGAAGTTAAAATAGAAAATTATTTTGGTATTTGGTAATGATTGGTGGATACTTGATATGTGCCGATTCCAAGCTTGATGGAAGTATCAAATCCGATTATGTCCTGTGCTAGGGAACAAATTCTAGAATTAGATACTTATATAATCAAATAATAATATAATAATATTCTATTTGACATGCGATAGACTAATTTTTATTGCTAAATAACATGTTATTCAATTATTCATTTCGTAATTAAAATAAAATCATCTAATTTATATCAAAGAGTTAATAATTACCCTCACTCGCAGCAACGGTAACATCCTTCATGAAGCTTTGGCCGTCTCTCGTCCCTTACGAGCACTGTTTCAGAGTGATAGTTTTCACATATTGTCTCACAATCGTGTCGGGTTACAGAATTGGCAATCCGATAGATACTGCTTTGACACGTCTATATTGCATCGCTATTGGTGCAATTGTTGCTGTGGTGGTGAACGTGTTTGTCTTCCCGATTTGGGCTGGTGAGCAGTTACACAAGGAAATTGTTAGTAGCTTTTATGATGTCGCGGACTCACTTGAAGGTAGTAATAATCTTTGTTGTTGTGTTGTGTAGTGATTCAATATAACTATTTTGGATTTAATGAATAATCAAAATATTCCATATTGTGATGGTAGTGAATCATCAATTATTTTACAAAATACCTTAAACCTCTGTTTGATATCGTTGCAGGATGCGTAAAGAATTACCTAATTAAGGATGATGTATCAGAGCATGACGAGTCTTCACTTCAAAAATGCCAAGCAGTCCTAAACTCATCACTAAGAATCGACTCATTGGTAAGCCAGTAAAAATATTCATGGAGTACTAACTTGATCATTTATATAAGAAATTTATTGCTTCTCAAATTTGATGTAAATTGTTTTGACATGTCATGGTGCATAATTTTCAGGCAAACTCTGCAAAATGGGAACCACCACACGGAGTGTTTAGTCGCCCCTTCTTTTACACTTGGTCACATTATGTTAAAGTCGCTTCGACGCTTCGGCACTGTGCTTATGAGATCACAGCTCTGCACGGCTGTCTCCGTTCTGATATACAGGTTCATTTTTTGTATAAATCGAGAAAAAGTTCTTGACATGACATGTAATAAACGAAATTTTCATAATGACAAAAAGTTTTTCTTTTCCGCAGCCGCCATTTAACCTTAGAAAAGCATTTCAGCCAGAAATCCTCGATGTAGAATCTCGTGCAGCCGAGCTTATCCGGCACCTCGGGAATAGCATAACTCTTATGAAACACACTCCTATACAAACCATACACATACTTAAATCCCTTCACACCTCAATCCATAATCTCCAAAAATCAATAGACTTCCAATTTTCTTCTCTAACCCTAAAAAACTACTATTATGACTCATACATCGACAATTTGGGAGGCAAACAGAGGAAGAGGAGGATTCAATCCTGGCCGTCCGATGAGTCGGAATCTGATGGAGAGATTAACTTGGACATTCTTGGGAGGGTTAAAACTCTTGAGGGTGTTGCCACTTTGTCATTTTTTAATTTTGTTTTGTTGTTGATTGAGTTTGTAGCCAGACTCGATGGATTGGTTGATGCGGTCGATGAACTCTCTAAATTGGCTAAGTTCAAAGAAGAACTTGTTTAATGAATTAGGTTATTAATTAAAAATATTATTACTGTTTGATATATAGTTTTAAATAAAAGTAAGTTAAAACCAAACACAATATTTCTAAAAGTTTTGTTAATAATATATATTGTTGAATCAATTTAGATTGTTCTCACAAATTATACATGTAAATATATACCTGATATATCACGACGGGGATTTCCCGTCACGACAACAGTATATATAGCTAATAAAGAAAGTATAAAATTGAAAAAACAGTATATATAATTCACTTTTTGTAAACATTATATATGTAAACAGTAAAAATAATATATAAAAAAGAAATAGTATATTAAAAAACAGAAAAATAACATATAAATATCTCAAAGATTAGATAATGCACAAAAAAAATATGTGTAAAACAGTAAAGACAATATATAAAAAAAATACCAAAAGCGGAAAAATAATATAATACAAATTTCTTAGTAATTTGAGTGTGCTCCATACGGTGGCGAAGAATATATATTTTTTTCCTTATTCTCTTTCTTTACAGTAAGGACCTGTCCCGAATAGTACAATTTTTTTCAATAAAACCCTCACAATTATTATATTTGAAATGAAACCACTATAAAGAACAGTTCCACTCTTCAATCCTTATAAAAGAAAAGCAAAAGGAAAGAATGACAATGATGTGCATTAATTCATGGTTTCTTTAGAAATCAATTGTATGAAAATAATACATGTAAAGAGAGAAAAGAATTAGAATGGCATCTTAAAAGCAGTAGATGCATGCACTAACCCATATAGCTCACAGGGCCGGCCCCGACATCTCGGTTTCCCTAGTCTGAGATGTTACCGTTCCTAAAAAGTCCGCTCGGATGTTGCCCTTATACTATTAAAATGCTAAAAGAACAAATAAGAACAACTTATGAAAAAAAACATAGTTCTGTCTTCTGTTAGGAAAATTGTCAAGCTCTTTATGTGCAATGAAAAAAAACTGATTAGATAATTAGTTAAAAAAAAAACTCTATTATATTTTTAATTGCCAATATATTGAATGGAGAAGGCTATGATATTGCTGCTATGCTCTTCCATTTTCATTTTCTTTCTTCTTATCGCTTTTTTGGAAAATATAATGCAGGGAGAATATTTTTTTTGAGCTAGCATGAGAAAAAATAAAATTGGAGAGTTGTAATGTTTCTTAGAGCATCAAAACTTGACCAGAATTAGCATTGAAGCGGTTTATATTTCTAAAAGAATCCCAAAAGCAAAAAAGGGGTGTTAAGAAAAGTAATGCATTCAACTTGTTTAAGATACTTCTTTAGATATAAATGTATTATTTACTTTCTTAGCTAGGAAAGAGAGAGCTTCAAGTGTTTTAGAGCTTCCTTTTCTCTATTTTGTTGTTAGAAATAGTACAATACTAGGGGTTAGATGCTAGAATATTGAAAGAATGAGATTTAGAAGTTCTCTAATTGGCATTTGAATTATATGTCTGTGGAGATAAAAATAAAGAGAACGTGAATCCATTTTAGTGGAATAGAAGGAATGTTAAATTTAGTACAACATATACTTGTTTTAAATTTAATCTGAAAATATCGCTCATTGGAAAAAAATGTATATTAGATGCTGTTAGTTAGGTTCGAAAAAATAACCTATGACTCAGTCAAACCAAGACCGACCCAAACAAATTCGTTGATTACATTGTATGAAATAGATACACATATTTTTTCCTGTATGGTTGCCCCAATTTAAAGGGCTGGCCTAGCCGACTTTTTTTTTTCTAGCACTAAGAACGAAATTAATTGGGCAAATAGTACTGATTTTAAAAAAATTGGGTATCTAGCACTACCGCCAGATAGAAAATGTCTACCGCCATATATTCTGGTAGTAGAATCTATCTTTCAATTTTTCCAACCATGAGACCTAAACAGATTAATTATGAAGAAATTAGTGTCTACCGCCAGCTTTTCTGGCGGTAGATAGGTCTACCGCCATAATATCTGGCGATAAGCTATTTTTCAATTTTTCCAATCAACGAAACTAAGCACGTTAATTATTGAGAAATTAGTGTCTACCGCCAGCCTTTCTAGCGGTAGATGTAGAATTTTTTTTTTTTTAACATCAGAATTCTTACCTGCTTCACCAAGGAAATCAGCGAAAAAAATTGAAAATTGGGCTCTACCACCAGCTTTTCTGGAGGTAGTGGCATTTTTGTAAATTTTTCTAGGTCAACCGTTATCAAACCCGTTAAGGAAAAAAAATTATACTTCTACCGCCAGGATTCCTGGCGGTAGAGACTCAAAACCCAAATTTTTGGGTCCCTGACTGAAACGCGGAAAAAAAAAATAATAACACTTCTACCGCCAGAATACCCGGCGGCAGATATCTTTACCGCCAGATTTTTTGGCGGTAGACATCTTATTCGGGCGGTAGAGTTGAACGTTTTTTGTTCTGATTTTCTCCTAGACATGATCCCCAAAAAAAATAAAAAAATCACATCTACCGCCAGAATTACTGGCGGTAGACACTAATTTCTCCATAATTAACCTGCTTAGGTTCGCTGATTGGAAAAATTGAAAAATAGCTTCTACCGTCAGAAAAACTGGCGGTAGATACTAATTTCTCCATAATTAATCTGTTTAGGTCCAATGGTTGGAAAAATTGAAAAATATACTCTACAGCCAAAATATCTGGCGGTAGACACTTTCTACCGCCAGAAACTCTGGCGGTAGTGCTAGATACCCATTTTTTTTAAATCAGTGCTATTTGCCCAATTAATTTCGTTCTGAGTGTTAGAAAAAAAAAAGTCGCCTTAGCCAGTGGGCTATTTGGGCTTGTGGGCAGGCCGGGTCTAGCTCATTTTCTCTCCAACAGGAAGAATTGCAACTTTCTTTAGATACTTTTGTTTCGAAGAAAATACATATATGGAGTTGTACGAACACCATTTTTTACTCGTCATTTTATCTTCCACTATACAAGTTAAAGTGGTGAAAAAGTCACTAGAAAAAGTGAGTTAAATATGTATATACTTTTTGAAAAAAAATAAAGTTGGTAAGAATATTGAAGCTGTGACCTTTAGTCTCACATTCAAGACTTTCTAAATAACCATGGAAAAACTTTTATTTTAGAAAATAGTACCACAATTTCATTTGCAAAAATAGCACTCACTCCATGAACCATGAAACCGAAGGAATTTCTCTCGGCCACTAGACGAAAGTACATATTCTTATTTTTTGAATATATTCAGCGGTTAGCGCTTAAATGTCTCTTAACTATAGGATAAAAATTAGTTTCGGCCAGTGAACTGCCATTTTTAATGTCTACGGGCAAAAATAAAAAAATAAAAATTGTAATTTTGCCCAGTTTCGCTGAAGCATTAGGCGAAATTGAGTTTTTCAACCTAATTAACGCTAAATTAAGTTGGGCTGCTCCTTCAAACCAATTTCTTGCAATTTTATCTAATGGCCGAGCGAAATAGTCAGTTTTGCCCAAAAAAAATTATTATTTCTACCAATAAAGTTGGTTAATTGTTATTTTTTGAATTTTTTTTTTTCCCGACGGCTACTTTAAAAAAAAAGTCCACGTTCAATTGCCAAAAGACTAGACAAACTTTAATTATGTTTTTCTTTAAAAAAGCTAACTTTACTTTGTTTAATTCGACGCTAGTTGTACACTAACATTTACTCCACTGCTGTATTTTCCCTCTCATCACAACAAATATTAGAATTTTTTTTTGTCAATAACAAGTAGGCATACAAAGTCCGCACACACATCTAATTCTATCTAAATATTTCTCTAAAAATATCTCTAAAATTCTGCTGCCTAACGCGAAATTCAACTTCCTAATCTATAGAAAATGAGTCTAGTATCATACCTCTCGGTTATCCTAGTAGTGATATCCCGTCTTTTTAAATCCTGAACTGAAAGAAATTTCTCTCTTCTTCTCTCTCTTCCCTTCTAGCTAATGGCGACTGGAATCTATCTCAACAACGATAACTGCACCTACACCGTGACTTTTAACGAAGATGCCATCCGGACCACCGTCACCACCTCTGGCAACCTCGCCGCCGACTGGATTCTCGACACGCTCCACATCCACCGCACGCGCCTCCGCAGCCTGATCGTCGGTCTGGATGCCGAGTGGCACCCTAACGTGGAGAAGAGTAAGATAATCTCAAGGAGTGAATGGGATAGACAGAATCTCACGCCGGAACAGATCAAGTATGCCTGTCATGATGCTTTCGCTTCTTTTGAGGTTGGTAGAAGGCTCTTTAACAATGGTACAGGACGAAAGAGGAGAATAAGAATAATGCCTTTCTTTGTCGTTTTTCTATGTTTTTTTGTTATTGTTGTGGGAATTATCATGTAAATGAGTGAATGATGCTAAAATTTTACAATTCAGAATTTGGATGTTTTATTTCTTTGTCTTTTTATCTTTGGTTTTAAGTAAATATTTTGGCAGCATACATGAAATTTTATATATTTACCCTTCTAAAACTTTAATATATCATATTTGCTCCTCTAAAAATGTGAATATTATATCATATTTAACCTTCTACAAATGTTAATATCAAAATTTGCTTTCCAAACTCCAAATTATATTATATTTACCTTTCCAATTTGTTTATGAACAAAAATATAATTTTTATAGCTTCTTTCTCTCTTTCTTAGCATTGTGCATAGATGATCTATAGAGTTTTTAGAGTGCAATAGAGAAGATCTTTGTCGATGCAAAAAGTTGGAAATATAAAAAATATAAATATGATAAATCCAAATTTTGTAACAATAAATTTGTTATTTTCATCTAGGGTGCAACTTAACTCTCATGAAACACACACTCCAATACAAACCAAAAACCATGCACATATTAAAATCTCTTCACACCTCAATCTATAATCTCCAAAATCAATAGACTTCCATTGTTCTTCTCTATTTGGCCAAGTTCAAAAAAGAACATGTTGTTTAACTAATTAGGTTATTAATTAAGAAGATTATTATTGCTTGGAATATATTTTTAAATAAAAGTAAGTTAAAATCAGACACAATACTTCCTTCTTTTCTTGTTTTTGCAAGGAAAGCCCCATAGGCATTAACATTCTACTAAAAAATAGTTTATTACATCACAAAATACATAAAAAAACAAAAACTTAACCCCTACATTGAAAATAAAGCAAATTATTGTTGTGAATAATAATGTGGATATCTCAAATTTTTGAACTTTAACTTCTCACTATTCCCATTAATTATAATTTGTATTAACTCTATTTACTTCTTTTCTCAAAAAACTCTATTTACTTCTTTGTAATGTTTAAGGGTTTGCTCTCCTTATAAATAGAGCCACGTAATATAAAGATAATTGTCAAAATTGAATAAAAGAACTTTTTTTTACTCTCTCCCTCTTTTCATTTTATTCTACTTGTTTCATATCAATTGCAATACAACTGAAAATCAGAGACTATTTCTAAAAGTTTTGTTAAGATATGTTTTGTGTCGTTTTTTTATGGGTGAAAACGAGTCTCCAATAACGAGGAGACACGTGGACTGCAAAAAATTGGAAAAAACGAGTCTCGATTATAAAGGGTCGCCACTAATTAGTAAATACTTCACTAAAACGATGTATTACTTGAAAGTTGCAATTATTTCTACCTTCTCCTTTCTCGTACTGTACCAACTCCACTTTATTTAACCCGACGCGCATTATATACCAACATTCACTCAACTGCTGACCTGGCTTCTGACTTTTCCCACATTTTTCTTTCTGAAAATCGGCTGCTTTGCATGGAGTTTTGTGTAAGAAACGGTAAACATATTGCGTGGAGTAAATGTAACAACATTTCGATTCACGACAATAGTTCGAATCCTTTCCCTCTCTTCTTCTTAAACAATTAAAATAGAAAAAAAACTCTTTCTTTCTTTCTTTCTCACTTCTCTCTAATGGCGACTGGAATTTACCTCAACGACGACGAGCTCACTTACACCGTGACTTTCCCGTCCGACGACATCTGGACCACCGTCACCGCCTCCGGTGCAGTCGCCGCCGACTGGATTGCCGACACGCTGCAGATCCACCGGAGGCGCCTCGACCGCCTGCTCGTCGGGATGGACCTCGAGTGGCGCCCTAACCGCGGCGGGGACGTCAACATGGTGGCGTTGATCCAGATCTGCGTCGGCCGGCGCTGCCTGATCTTCCAGATCCTCAACTCCGACTTCATCCCGGACCAGCTCTCCGATTTCCTCATGGACGAGCGGTTCACCTTCGTCGGAGTAGGGATTCAAGAAGACGTGGATAAACTGATTGAGGATTATGAGATGACGGTGGCGAATGTGGTGGATTTGAGGGGATTGGCGGCGGAGCGGATGAACCGGCCGGAGATGAGGATGACGGGGCTGGCGGGGCTCGTGAGGGAAGTAATGGGGATTAACATGCAGAAGCCGATGCGGGTGAGATTGAGTGAGTGGGACAGAGAGAATCTCACGCCGCAACAGATCAAGTATGCTTGTGGTGATGCTTTTGCTTCCTTTGAGGTCGGTAGAAGGTTGTTTTATAATGAGTTCTAGGTGAGAGGGTTTGGTTGGTAGAAGGCTTTTCTGCTTGGAAGGTTTTGACTGGAAGTGTTTAGGGTTTGTGATGGGAAGGTTTGATTGGGAAGAAAGAGTTTTTTTTTCTGTTATTGTGGGATTTGTCATGTATAAAGTCTGGATCAATCCTACAATTTTACAATTTAGTATTTGGATGCCTTATTTCTTGGTTTGTTTTTCTTGGATTTGTAGTAAATATTTTGGTGAAAAAAACGTGGTATTCGTCTAAAAATGCAAATATTATACCATAATTACTCTTCTAAAGATAATTGTGTATCAAATTCACCTTTCCAAAACCCAAAATTTATCGTATTTGCATAACGTTTTTTATGACCTTCCCTCTTCCTTAGCAATTTGCAAAGAGTTGAGAGAAATAACATAATGCAAATAACATGATATGAGATAATATAAAGCAAATAACATGATGCAAATACATAATTAAACCCCCCATTATTATATCATTATTTGAAGAACTGCCAATAGCGAGATTATCTTTGCGAAAAAGAAGCCAACAGAAAGATGTAAGGACATCTACTCAAGAAACGAAAAAAGAAGAGAGAAAAAGAAGTAAATTTCATTCAAGTTTAATTAGATGAATTCTTGACAAAAAGGAATATTCCTTATCAGAATCTCCATTAAGCAATATGTATATACATAATTTCATATTAACTATTCATTACTCAAAAATCATCATCACCATCATCAAAATCAAGAACCATCTTAAAGATCCTCTTTGATCCTCCACTTTTTCTCCTTGCGGCCGAGCCGGTTTCTTCGTCAGAATCTTCTAGAAGTTTCAACTCATGATTCCTCTTTTCATCATCAGAATCAATCTCATCATCAAGAAAATCTGTACCGTTGGATTCTTTACCAACAGATTCTTTGAGATCAGTGAGATTTTGTTCTTCAATATCCTTTTCCAAATTCCTAAAAATGGCATAAATAAATTGTTTATTAAGCGATTAGTTTAATATAAGGTATTCCATGTTTATGTAAAAAAAAAAGGTTGTATATACTTACATAGGCTCAACAGAGAATTTCTTCACAGGTGATTTTATCTGCACTTGTGACTGGCTTTTATTTCTTTGAATTCAAATATCAAAAAGAAAAAAATATATATGTGTTAGATACAATATTCAAGTTATTCAAGAATAAAATAATAATAATAATAATAGTAGTAGTAATAATAACAACAGTATACAAATTAAATCATAAAATGACCAAAATTAGCAAAATTTCATACCTTAAAATGGACCCTAGAGGTTCATTGTCTGAATCTAGCCCTTCATTTATTTCATTAATTTGAGATTTCTCCACTGAAACGTCAGCCACTTTCTTCCTTTGGCTTTATTAAACATAAAAAAGAAAAATATATGTTAGATACAGTATTCAGTTATTAAATAATGAGAAATTAGTTGAGCGAAATTTTATACCTAAAAATGGAGCTTAAAGGTTCATCATCTGAATCTAGCTCTTCATTTATTTCATTAACTTGAGATTTCTCATTCAAAACTTCCTTCCCTTTCTTGCTTTTCTTTCTCTGGCTTTAAAACATCAAAATAAAAAATATGTTAGATATAATATTCAAAAAATAAATTATAACAATATCCAAATTAATGGCCAAAATAAGCAAAAATTGGATACCTTAAAATAGAGCCTAAAGTCTCATTATCAGAGTCCGGCCCTTCATTAATTTCAGATTTCTCATTCATAACTTCCTTCCCTCTCTTGCGCCTTAATATAAATAACAAACCATCAACAATAATAATAAAATCATAAATATAATAATTCAATAAAATAAAATGAATGTATATATACAAAGATTAGCATATTACCTAGTGATGAGTGTTTGTAATGGTTCATCATCATCATCATCAGAAGATAAATCACAATCTGGAGACTCCATTTCAGTACTCTTCTTTCTTTTTGTAACATTTCTTAAACCTAAATGTTTAAGCTTGCGTGAAATTTGAACTGGAGATATATTTCCATTGGGATCCAATGCTTCTGCAATAATTTTACAGCATTCTTTATCCTCTTTATGCCTGAAAAAATGAATAAAAATAGAAATTAGCTGGTATATAATAAAAGAAAAGGAAAAAAGAGAGACACTGATTGGTACTTTTCAAAAAGGTCCTTGATAAGATTTTCTTGCAATGGACTGAAAATAGAATTCCTTCGCTTTTTTGGAACTTTTGGTAAATCCAAGATTGGAATTGAATCACTGCATGAAAACAATAAATATTAGGCATACAAAGAGAGAATTTTATAATTTTTCAATAATTAACCTTTTATCATTATTGTCTTCTTCCTGATTAGACAAAGATTTTTTAAGCCGCCTCCTTTTATTCGTTTTTTTCTCACTTTTCCCCCCTTCATTTTCATTAATCTCATCTGAATGATTACCCTCTCTGTGCAAAACAAATACCAATTAAATATTAAATCATATACAAACCTAATTATATTTGTGGAGAAGAATCAAAGTTACTCCGTAAAGACAATGATATTTAATCGAAATCTTTCTACATTATTTAGAAAAAAGTTATTATAAAATGGGCATACTTTTCACGTACACCCTACAAAATGTATCATGAATACCCTATAAAACATGAGAAATATCATTACCTCCTAATTTTTTTTTTTAAATGCCTAAATTATTCCTTTTACTTATTCACTTAAAACTAAAATATACAGACCAAACATTTTGTAGATATTCTGAAGCAAAAAGATGAAACACAGGGCCATACATCATATTTTTCATATTTCGTAGGAATATTTTTATACATGATTTTTACGATATTTCTCACTTTACAGGGGTATATCTGACATTTCTCATTTCAAATACAAAATTAATCAAAATTAAAATACCTCATCATTTCCTCATAATTCGGCACCAAATCCGCCTCGTCATCACCCAGCGAATCCGCAATACTCTTATTATAATTAAAAAACTGACTATGTCCAAAACCACTATTCTCACCATTATTATTCCCATTATCATTATTATCATTCAAATCATTTCTCATGTTTTTGGCGTCAGAAATCAACGCGTCAGCGCTGATGTGATGGCACTCTCTGCGGGTTTTCCAGAAGAGGATTTTGACGAAAAGCAGGGGCTGTTTGGTAAATAGTTTCATCATGTCTCTGACGAGTTTGGATAGGAAGTTGACTATTGTTGAGTACTCTTTTGATTTTGAGTGTTTTTGCTCGGACAGGATTTCGTAGAATGTTGTGAGCAAAGATAACTGCAATTACAAAAATAAATAAATAAGAAGTAAATAAAGGGAAATTTGCAAAAAGAAGCCCCTGCATTATGCTGAAGTTGCAAAAAAAGTTGTTTTATGGATAAAACTGCAAATCCTTTGAAGCAGGGGCTTTTTGCCATTTTGGCGTAATGTAGAGGATTATTTTGAAAATTTCCCATAGAGTAAAAAAGCGAATTTTTCAAAACTAACCCTACCTTTTTTAATGTTTGAATTACTGATAAGTGCACAAAACATCTTTTGCAAGTGATAAATAAACATCTAATCCGTCCTCAATGTATATCATATAAAAAGCATGAGTATATATGTAAATTTACCTGACAAAAAGCATGGCGGCCATGCCAAACAACATAGTGATCCGTCCTAACATAATTAAACTTAAAATACACAAAACTATTTCTAACAGGGGTATAAACGTAAATTTACCTGGTAAAGCATGGCAGTCATCCCCAAATCCTCGCAAATCCGCCTCAACATACACACGACATAATGATTCGTCCTGACGGAATTAGTTTTATAATGCTTCAAGAGCCAGCACACGTTATGCACGGTCGTATTAGTAACAAAATCCATCACCAGTCTCTCGACATTAAAATCCACCTCGTTCGTAATTGGTGTTTCGTCTTCTTCTTCACTGGAGGATAATGCTGCTTCCTGTTCTGCGCCGAGCGGCGGATCTGTGGGACCCACAGCTGGATCGGGTTGGTTGGGCAGTTGGGATTCTGAGCTTCTAGAAGGTTCTGTGGGACCCACAGCTGGATCTGGTTGGTTTTCTGAGGGTTCTGTGGGATTGACAGCTGGATCGGGTTGGTTTTCGGAGTTTCTAGAAGGTTCTGTGGGACCCACAGCTGGATCTGGTTGGTCCTCTGAGGGTTCTGTGGGAGATAATGATGGATTGAGTTGGTTTTTTGGGCTTCTAGAAGGATCTGTGGGACTGACAGTTGGAGCTTCTGAGCTTCTAGAAGGTTCTAATGGATTTGGATCAGTCTCTTGTGGGGGTATTTTGGGGATTTTCTTCTTCTTGATTCTTCTGGCTTTCTTCGCTACCTGAATGTGGATAGAAAGTATGTTAGAAATATTTAATTAATTTATTTATTTAATTTGCGTACATATAGAACCAGTGCATGTTTGAATTGTATTGTAAAATATAAATTTATACCCTTAATGTACCGCGTTGTTGCAAGCTCTCCATCAGCCGAAATATCACATGTATAATTTCCAACAAATCCGCCAGATCACTAATAAAAAAACAAGAATCAGGAAATAAATAAATAAACAAAGTGAAATTTGCAAAAAAAAAAAAAAAACAACCCCTGCACTATGCTTAAATTGCAAAAAAACTTCATTCTTGGAAATTGTAAAACAACACACCTCTATCCTTTAGAAAATTGCAAAATATAGGGGCCTTTTTGTAATTTCCAATAATGCAGGGTTTTTTTGCAAATTTCCCTGATAAAAAACAAACAAATAAAATTAAAACAATAAAAAATGATTTGTTTTACCTTTTGGGTTGTTTGTGCATGTCAAAGGATTTGAAGAGGTTCAAAACGAAATAAGTGAGGCCTTGTTCGGTTTGATCATAAAACAATTTGTATAGTAAAACTCGCGATGTGTGAGCCTCTCTTGACTCTTCTTTTTCCAGTTTTAACACCAAATCTATCATGAAAATCTACACAACAAAAAAATTAATAAAATTAGCACAAATGTGCAAAAGTATAAAAACATACAAAAATTATTTTTTCAGGGGTATGTAGGATATTTTTATATTATTTATTTCATTTTTTATAATGGGTAGATTACAAAAAACAGCAAATATATCATGAAATCTACACGATAAAAACGAATTCGCAAAGAATCAGCAAAATACAAAATTTCTTTAACGAAGGGGCAATTATACATTTCTCATTTTACAGGGGGTAAAATACAAAATCGCCAACTCACCATATGTTTCAACAAAGATCCAGCTGCAGAAAGAGACTTGTAATCATTAGTCTGTTTTATCCCTTCAAAAATCTCTTGCCACCTGTTAATCACCAGCTTAAACATCTCCTCATTTACCGTTTCTGCCACCGGCCCACATATGTTCAAATTGTCCCTTTTTACCACATTTTTCTGCCCAAAAAGAAAATAAAAAACAAATAAAATGTGTTTTTAATATGAAGAAAATGATTATGAGAAATGGTGTTTATTGTTGGTTGAAATGGTACCTTGGAAACGGAATGGTAATGAAAGGATAATACGAATTGTGCCACTTGAAAGAAAGTAATTATGTCGCTGTTTTGAATGGATGGGTGTTCTTTTCTTATGTCGTTGCGTATAGACTGCATCAAAACTGGAAAAAAAAACATAAAATGAGTTTATATAATTAGAAGTTAAAATGATTTGTGTAAATAGAATAAGTTCTTTTATAAAAAAGAAAGGGGAGTTTTTCAGAAAGACCATATTTTTTATGGCATTTATGAAAAAAACCCTTATCTTTTGGAAAATTAACAAAACCTACTTTAAAACTTTTCATTCATCAAAAACCCCATGACTTTTATAATACTAAAAGAAGCCCTAACGTTAACTTTTATTTTCTATAACCCCCTAGTTTTAATGGTTTATAATACGTAAACACCTTAATTTATTTTGAAATAATAGATAAATGATTCGCAAAATGTGTTTACATATTTCTTCTTATTATTTCTATATTATTTAAATATTATTTAGACCTCATAAGTAGGTTTATTTAAATATTAATTATTCCGAAATGAAAAACTTACAAGTAGTTTTTTCACTATTCCAAAAAATAGGAGTTTTTTTTTCACAAATACCAAAAAACAAGCCATTTTCCAAAATCCCCCAAGAGTAAAATTACCATTATACCCTCCAGACAGGAACTGCTCCGCGAACCCCCTGAGAGCTTCCAGAAGGTCCTCCTTGGGCGGGGCGCTGAGCTGGCGGTCCCACGCGATTCGCTTCTGCGGGCCCCTTTTCACTTTCTGCACCTTCAGTAACGACTCGTCGGGACCACCCAGGTTCGGTTGTCTTTTGTACAGCGTTTTCGACCCGTCCTGTTGAAATAATAAATACGAAATATTTCAAGGGGTGTTATGCAAAATTTGCAGAAAGTTATGTAATACTAGCAGAAACCGAATTTTTTTAGGAAAATTTGCAATAAAGCACATGCATTATGCTTGAATTGCGAAAAATTACGTTATGAAAATTGAACAAAAGCCCAGTCAATCTTTTGGAAATAATTTCAAGTAATAGCGGGGCATTTTTGCAAATTTTATATTTTTTAACATTTAAATGGTTTTTTATGAATGAGGGCGAAATGGTAATTTTGGAACGAGAGATTAGTTACCACGAGAAAGCGAGTGAAGGTTCCGCTGAACTGGGAATGCCTCTCCAGGTTTCTCTGTCCGATTTCCTTTCTCTTTTTGGCCTCTTTTTCCATTATTGACTTTAGCGAGTCCACTGTGCTGCTTATTTCTCCATCCTGTAAATAAATAAATAATATTTATTTATTTCTCTATTAATACGATCTGTATAAATCATATTTCATTAATGTTTATTTGAGCCACTGTAAAATGTTAAAATATCTTATATATCCCTGCAGAACATGAGGAATAATTATAATGGCCCTTCTTTCTGTATGTGTTTCAAATGTTTGCAACTTGCATATATGAAAAAAGTGAGAACATGGGTATTCTTTTTATGAAAAGGAAGGAAATGAGGGGCATTTATGACATTTCTCATCCATTTAGGAGTATTCATGATATTTCAAATATTGGACAGGTATAAATGATATTTTAACATTTCGCAAGGACACACATGAAATTCCCCAAAATTTAACAAAAAAATACAAAATACAAAATACAAAAAAAACCAACCTTATTAGAGCCATTTATGCCAGATTTGGCAACCATTTCAGGATCTTTTCCATCAAACACATAATGAAATATCTCCAAAAATAGCAAATTATCGTGCTTGATAAACCCTGTATTTTCCTCAAGATGCTGAGTCAGCACCAGAATGATATCCATTACATTTTCTTGAAACATAATCTCAATAAAATGATCCGCCAGCTGTAAATACTTGGTCGCCGATCCGCACGCTTTTTGATGCAGGGTGATTTGTCGGATGGATAGAAGGTTCCGGAAGAGCGTGAGAATGAGCTGGACCAGCTTCCAATCTTCTTCTGTGAATGTGTCGCTGTATAAAAAGAAATAATGGAAATTAGGAAGAAAGTTGAGGAATTAAGGGATAATTTAGGGGCGGGAATGGAAATTGAGCTTACGATTCTAAGTGATCTAGCGGATCTTCTAAAAGCGAGACGATTATTGCAATTGTTTTGCTTCTTGCGAGTGAGGATTTTAATTCCCACAAATATTCGAGCTGTTGTGCTATGTCGTGCGACTCTGGATCCACTGGCATCGTAAGAAAAACCAAGATTTTCACTGCAGAACAGAAAGAAATCTTGATTTTAGCGGAGATGTTGAGGAATTGAATGCAGACTGTGAAAAAGGTAGAGAAAAAGAGGAAATTTACCGGAATTTATGACCAAATTGCGTTCGGTCTGATGAAACTCAATGATCGGAATCAGATCGCGTGAAACAGTCTTCCATTTACATATCTGTTTGAACACGTCCCTCTTGTACGGATCGTCTCGTCTCAGAAACCTCTGCAAATCCCTCAAACTATCTGCGGAACAAAAACAGGCAGCAAATCAGCCAAAATCAACAAATCAAATCAAGGGTTCAAATAGATTAATTGAAACACGAATGAACTAATCGAGGGGTGAAGATCTGACCTAAACAGTACTCGCCCTTGGCGTAGCCGGTGATTGCGCCGCTAGTCTCGTCCTCCGCGGGCAATCCGAGCCCTGCGCAGATGGCCAACAGCCGATCCGAATCCATCGAAGAGTTGAGTTCTTGTTTGAGGTTTTGTGTAGTGAGGAGGAGGAGGAGGAGAAGTGGATTCGGACTTGAGCCGATGGGATTTTGAGGTTTTTCTTTGCTGCGAGTAATTTTGGCGCCATTTTGGTTTTGTTTTGCCGCCAATTGTTTTATTTTGAGAGCCTATTTGTTATTCTGAGAGCTGAGAGTACGAAGTAAATATGCTTTGAAAAATGTATTCATGCTCTTAGAATAAGAAATATGCTCTCAGAATATCATTTCTTGAATGAAAAGCCCAACTTCCGAGTTTCAAATTCCAAATTATTTTTACTTAACTATTTCTAACAGGCCGGGTCGCTGAGCCCGTGTTTCGATTATTTCAAAATCGATTTTTTCGAATTGATACGCAAATCTGGCCCGGAATGTTGATGTCTCGTGTTTTTACACATTTGGAAAGAGCGTTGGTTTCGTTTTAAAATCGGGAAATGAGCAATCAAGCGATTAATCATTTCCATGTTTGATCAGAAAGTTGATTTCTCTGCTCTGTCTGAACCGCGCCCCAAATCAGCAATTTATTAAGATCAGGAAATTTGCATGTCTGGCACCTCAAATTAGTCTAAATATTCATCTGACTTTGTGTTTGTAAGCTTGAATTTTATCTTTAATCGTAATCTTAGCCTCAGATTGGACCTCAATTGAGTACAAAAATCAGGAAATGTTGATTTTTTGGTACCTTATAACTACTATTTAGACCAAAGTTTCTTTCTTTTTATTGTTGTATGCAGTTATATTCATTTATTTGTTACCCTGAAAATGGACTGTACTAAGGCCAACGATTCGAAGAAATTCAACACTTTGACGAGCCGAGCTTGGTATATCAAAAAAATATCACATGAATTGTGTAATGCGAGTAATTATTTATTACCATCAGCCTCACAGCAGCGATATTACGATGAGGCTCTTAGTCACTTTGTTAACATTCTTTCTAGTTCCAACAAACGACAAAGAGGTGAAAAAACATTACCATTTATTTATTTTATTTATTAAAAAATGTTAGTTACTTAATTATGATTCTAATGTTATTTGTAGTGTGTGAAAAGAAGAAATGCACAATGAGTAAGTGCAGAAGAAAAGAGAGGAGCCGTAAAGATTTGCTCAAGGAAATATTGAACGAGCTGCAAAAAATGGAGCGAAGCCGTCTTTACGATCCTCCTTCAGATAACGAAATCCAATATTATTTTCTCATCAAGAAGTATATTCGCTCCATGATCACATTCTTTTCTGCACGAGACCTTCCTTGTATTTATTCATTTCTTATTTTTTTATTTGTCTCTTTTTTCCTCTTTTTTTTGCAAAAAATGGTTTCATTGTTTGCTAATGTGCTTTGTTTTTCTTGATTGTTAGATCATGAGATTGAGGATAAATACAGTTGTTATTCCCAATTTTACGCATTACACTTTGCTGAAGAGCTGACTGAGCTCAACAGTTACTTCGCCAATTTCTCATCATTTGTGGAAGGCTTGGATATCACAAACGGTAAATCATATTTTGCCAAATCATAATTAACTCTGACTTGACACCACTTTTTGTCACATTAAACATATACATATGGATTTAACTTTTAAGCAGGTTCTGCAATTAAACCGTTAATGGGTATCGAAGATAATCATGAGGCCCCACCGCGAATTTACTGAAGCAAAGAGAGAAATAATATGTTTTACCGACATAAATTCATGCTCGCTTTGTTTGATATTCGCTCGTCAGAGCTCGGCTCGCTCCCTCCTCATGCCCAAGAGGAAAAGTTATATAGTCAAGTGATCGATCAAGTTTCGCTTTCTAATTCTGTCCGATCTGCCAAAGGTGAGAATAATAATTTCATTACAATTTATTAGTTAGTTAGCCAATGTACTTTGATAGAGTTGCAACTTAGTCAATGCTCTATTGAGTTAAATCCATGTACTTTTGTGCATTGCGAGTCTCTTTGTTAACAGAACAAATTAACAACGTTGATCCGAATAATGCATGAATTAAGTTGCTACTCTATCAAAGTAAAAAGACTAATGACGCATTTATTACCCATACCTTTATTATATTTTTATAACTAAACTAAAAATTATTGTTTTGTTCGTTTGGCCATTGGCCCATTACATACATATACATAATAGATGATGATAACGACGAGGCCAAAAACATCTATTCAGAAGAGTTTTATCTCCTCTTCATCAAAAGAATCTCACGTGAGGCTAACGACTTGGAGAGACACTGCACACGCATCTGCCATTCAATACTCAACAAACTCGACTTCCCCTTGTTTAAACCATGGGAATATCTCATGGAGGATCTGTACGCCAGCACGGCCTGGGGGATCTACGACGACGACGAGTTCTACTACAAAGTCGAATTTCGGGAAAAGTTGATGGAGAATTGTAAAGTTGAGAATGGAAAGTTGGGGGATTATATAAGGCGCGTGGAGAGGTGTCGGGATGTTGCCCATGGGTTGTTTCTGATTATTTGTGGGCGGACGGTGGATTGCAATGAGATTTACAGGCCGTTTGATTATCCCTACGACAAGGGGAAGATGGGGTGGGAGACGTACCATGCTCTAACTCTTTTGAAAACCAGTATTTGAAAAATAAAACAAATTATTGTAACCTTGTCTTCGCATATTAACATTTCAGTGTGATCTTTTCTGTTTTTCAGGATGCTTTGCGTCTGGGAATGTGTTTCGCGAGCAGGCCTTATGGAGAAATCCCAAGAAAAATGGTATGCATTTGTATCAATCATACAATAGCATTTGTGTAGGGCTTATATATTGTGTCATGGCTTATACATGTACATTTGTGTAGGGCTTCGTTATGAGGAAGAAACGAATAAGCGGAAACACATTGCTCTAGAAGAAGAGTTAGAAGAAAGCACGAATATAAAAACTCTAAGGGGCATCGTAAAAGATCTGAGACATATCGGAGATTCAGGCATTCAGACTGATAAGAGGTATTTTTTTGCAGTCATTTTACACTTACCAAAAAAAATTTATAACCCTAGACTTAACTACAATAAGGTAGACAGTGAAAGTAGGGGTCGAACCACAGAAAGCTATTTAGACTAAACTAGATGAAAAAATTACTTCTCTAATGAAAATGGACTCAACAAAAATAGAAAACTAAAATAAAAAGAAACCAAGACCATAAATAAAATCAAACACAAGACCCAAAACAAGACACACAATTGGGGGGGTTGTTATTTGGTTGATTGCAACAAAATGAAAGTAACAAGTAAAGAGAAAACTTAAAGTAAAGATTAAGAGATGTGGTGGTTTTGTGAAATGAGGCATAGTTTCGTATAGTGAATTTGTGTGTAACTTTATCCTTGATTATAATAATGAATTTGGAATTAATCTCTTAAGTGCAGTAAAATGAGCTCTAATCGATAAATAACTCAAACAAAAAGATAGGGTTTAGTTTAGATGAGCTCGTAAATAAAAACACTACCCTACTTGAATATCATAACCAATTCAATATAAATCATTGGTTATTTAAACTTAAAACAATTCATTGAGCATGAAATATAATAAGTAAATGAAAACAGAATAATAACCATTCAAATAAAATTTATTATTAATGGTCTCAAAAGTTACAACACAAAAACATAAATACTAACTATGCCTCGAAGGGCTTACTCGAAATACATGGAAAAGAAAGAAAAGAAAATAATGATAGAACCCATTAATGAAGCGCGGATGGAAGAGTGAAGCTTGCTTGACTTGCCCAACTCCAAGAGAGAGAATGATGAAGTTCAAAAGTGAATTGAAGAGATGCATTGCACCTAGTTATATTGCCTCTCAAAAGGTGGTCATGAGGGATAAATGAAGCTCCATGCAAGGAGTGTGAAGGGAGCATGGCAAAGACATGAAGAGTGCATATAAAGTGCATGAAAGATATGTCCAGAAGATGGTCAATTTGAGACACGTATATCTCTGAATTGGGCTCTGGTGATATGGAATGAATTGTGGGCCTTGTGCTCTTCTTTCCAACGGTATATAGTATGCATTTAGAGGAGGCCCAGATTGTGAGTTATGGCCGAAATACTGAAGTTGTGTCAGCAGGTCGAAATCTTGATTATTATCTCCATCTTGTGCTCCAACATCTTTATTTTCAAGCTATGCTCCATCCAAATTGCACCTGAATTCACATAAATATGTCATTAGTAGTATCAACATTCAATTTGTGATTATTATCCATATAAATAGAATATTAACGTATATAATGGTGCAATATCACATATGTATAGGATATAAAATGTGTATAATTAATGACTTATCATATACCGACGAGGAAGAGAGCTTATTGATGTACAAGATTTGGCTGAGCGTTTCATCGTCTGTGCATTTCTTTCTGAGCGCAATGGCTTATGAGCAGCAACGTCATGTTGTTGCAAGTGACAGTTAGTTTTTTATGTTCGGTGAAATTTGCAAAAAAAGCCCATGCATTATTGGAAATTAGAGAAAAGACACTGTGTTATTTCCGAGAAAGAGAAACCTCTACAGATTGTGTAACTTCTAACTAAATTTCGGCAATAATGCAAGGCTCGCTTTTTTACAAATTTATCTTTTATTTTGTGTTGTTTATAGCAGTGTCTCATGGGTTGTGTCATTGCAGTTCGAAGGTTGAGGATGAGATCGCATAAAAGGACGATGAAGAATTTTGATGATGTGCAAGATATGAAGGGGCATTGTGTAAAAAGAACATTTGAGGTCCACGATAAGTTTTATGATTTGATGGCCGGGATGGAATTGTTGACAGGTGTTTTACAAGCTTATTGTCTGGGCCTACGTGCCAAGCTAGAGTCGCAACGGTCGCCTATAGCTGAAAAAATAAAAGTTGATCCAAATGTATAAATAAAAGCGGATCCATTGCTTGGCCTGCGTTTGAGCTTCCGATTGATTTTGAAAAGAAGAAAATGAATCGGGTTTGGAGGTTTTGTTTTACGAGGATTTTGGCGCCTTTTTTATTATTATTTTGCTGTTTTTGAAGGGTGTGCTATGCACGTGACTGCATTTATCAGATTCGAATCTGAAAAAAGACTATAATCTTCCGAGGACGGGAGAGAGTGAGAGAAGAAAGGATATACTTCCAAAAATAAACCAATTTTCCAAATATTTGAAAGTTTTGCGAACTTTAGATTTTCTCAATTAGTTCATGACTAATATTGTCATTTTATGATATACTATTTTATTTTATAATTTTGTTTTATATGGGAAATTATTTCTATGTATATTTTATGCAAATATTTTACTTTTACGGAAGATAATTATTTTTATAATTTTGTTTATATTTTGATTCTCTTTTCCTTATATTTTACTAAAATAGCAATTTCTGTTTTTATTTTTATTTTTAATGGAATGAAAAATATGCATAAATAATTTTTTTTTTAAAGGAGTACATAAATTTTTCTTTTTTTTGGTCGGGATATTGGATTTGTGAGGTTATAACATATATATACATATATAATTTTGGGGAGGATGTTTTGGATTTGTGGGGTATAATATTTATTTTGATCTATATGGTATAGTTCGCCAATAAGCAATATTTATTTCGATCTATATGATTTTGAATTCATATTGTTAGATATTAAGACCTGTAACATAAACTAGCACTAATTAGCAATTCATATAATTATTGAACATCTAGAATTTCTCTATTTTTCATTTATCTAATAGTTTTTTTGCCGTAATTGGATCAGGAGCTTCATGTGCTGCTTATAAGTGCAATTGGCTGGTTGAAGTTGAAACTATCAATCATCTCCTTAGCCTTCCAAGTTCCAAGTCAATAAATGCAATTTCCCAGCGCAACAAAATCATAAGAGAGTTTTTGAACAATGATAATAATGACCAAGCCAATTAGTTATGAGGAAGTCAAATAATCAATAGTCTTATAAATTCAGTCCCACCATATATACAGTACATGGAAATGTGCGGCCATTTTAAATTTAGTCACAACAATAACAACATGAAGTTAAAATAACGTTGTGTTGCATATGCTATTATGCATGTTGTTTTACCATATGTTATACACATTCTATTACATATGTTATTCTATCATATGCGGCATATGTCGTACGTCTAATTTGATTTAGTACAATAGATATAATTTTAAATTTGTCATAATATCACAATTTCTATTATATTTTCATTCACATCTAGTTTTTTAACTCAAAATATAAACTCCATTTTAAAACACACATCAACTATAACAAGGGAAATATCCAAGATAGCCCATAAACTTTTCATTATTTTAAATAAGTCATTTTTTAATATACATAGAATACAAAAAGTCGATTAGCTCCAGGCGGTCGGCGATCAGCTCAAGGCGACCGACAATCAGCTTCAGGCAGCTGGCGAGGAGGCGGCCAACGAGCAGCTCCATGTGGCCAGTGTTCGACCTCTTGCAGCCAGTGAGCAGCCTCCTATGGTAATAGTAGCAGATTCAGCCTGTTACGGTAGTGGAGCAACTCCATCCTTGCGATAGAGGAGCAGTTTCAGCCACCTGTGGTAGAGGAGATGATGGTCGCTCCTATTGAGCAACCAGATGTCCAGCAAGACCTTGTGCAGGAGTATGCAATTCTTCTCACTGATCTCAATTTTTTGGATGGGGACCCATGTTGGAGCAAATTTGAGAATCTCACCTCGCGTTTGAATTCACCTCCACCAGCTACTGTTTTGGACCGTGCCACCCCCTCCCTTGCCAGATGATTGGGTTTTAACATTTGTGTGGTATCTCTTTGAGGAACCTGAGCCGAGACCGGTCCTTGACGATTATGATCTGGACACATCGATTATACAAAAGTTTTTGTTTAAGGTTTCCATTTAACGCGCCTTCCAATTTCTGTGGAATAAAAGTTAATTAAATCTTTATTTCTTTTAATGTGATAAAACTAACATTTTTCCCAATATCTTTTATTTTTCATATTCGTGTTTTCAACGGAGTTTTCTGTTGGATTTTCGGTTCCCGTTTGGGTTTTGATCAGGCAACATTCACGATTATGTTGCATTATGCCATGCAGACGCAAGCAGCACATCTGCAGAGATCACCTTTGGGCCTTACCCGAGGGTGATGGTTCACTGCGTGTTCAGGGTCAGAAAACTAGTGTTGGTTAGTTGTCGTGTCTATCGAATTGCATAATATTTAGAATTTCTTCATTCTCCATTTTTGATTTTTTTTTTTTTTGTCTTAATTGAATTAGGGTCTTCAGGCGTTGCGCGTTACAGGGAATCGATTGATTGGAGCTGAATTTATCATCTGTTTGCTTCATCCTCCCAAATCGACAACTGAATCTCAGAACAAGAAAATCTTAAATGAACTTTTGCAACATGTGCACAAATGTTGTTTGGAAATCAATGGATTGTGCAGTATGTGGAGCTCACTACGGGTGGTGTTTATTTCCAATTGGAAGAATGGTAAATGTGGTTTATTTTTTCTTATTAGAACAATATCGTGAAATACAATTTTCTTATTGGGTATGTTGTCTGCGAGATACTATTTGCTTCTTGGTTATATTGTCTATGAGATATTATTAGTATCTATTATGTTTATTATGATGTTTGTTAGATATATAAAACAGTCCCACCATATAAAGTACATGGAAATGTGTGGCCATTTTAAATTTAGCCACAACAACAAGAAGTTAAAATAACATTGTGCTGCATATGCTATACGCATGTTGTTTTACCATATGTTATACACATGATGTTACATATGTTGTTCAATCATATGCAGCATATGTCATACATATACTTTGATTTAGTGGAGTAGTTGCAATTCTAAATTTGTTATTATATCGCAATTTCTTTTTTCTTTTCATGCACATCTAGCTTTAAAACACACACACCAACTATATATACACACGCACATTCCTATAAGACGAATTGAACTGAATCATCTCTTTCCTCCCCCTCTCTCACTCTTGTGCTCCCTGAGAAGTCAAAATTGTTATCCTCAGTTTGATGATATTTAAAACTATTCCGAGCTACTAATATATTTGTGTGAGAATGTCTTGAGCCAGATAGTCACACGTTCAAGTTCTCGGAAATGTCTCGGTCGCATCATGTCTATCTCAGAAGAATAAGAAGTCGTCACGCATACAAAGGATTTCAAGAGAGTATTTCAAGGCGTGGGAGCAAACTTCTTAGCTCTTAGTGTGGGTTTAGTTTGGTGAGAAGTTTATTGAAAAGAGAGTATAATCTGCAAATTGTCTATTTCTGGCTAGTTCCATTGACAAGGAAGTGGTCCGTTGCCAACGGACCACTGAGTTGACAACGGAACTGGCCCGTTGAAGATATTTTCTCCCTGACATCGGCTGTCGATTTGTGTTGTATAGTCTGTTGGCAACGGACCATTAGATTTTTAGCCGTTGGGAGAATATCTTGCTTTAATTTCCTTCCGTTTTTACAGTCCGTTGACAACAGATTAGTTCCGTTGGCAACGGAACTGCACAGAATTCCTTTTCTGAAAGCTGCTCTTTCCTCCTTTAAAAAGAGGTGGCCGCCTTCTCAAAAAATATACGATTTCTATTGATAAAAAGCAGAAATTCTCTCTTCTTAATACTAGTTAAATTCTCTAAATCTTAAAGTGAGATTAGTGGAGTTTTGAGCGTGTTGCTCGTGTTTGTTTGTTGAGTTTATTGAGATCGGATTGTAAGTTATTGCTCCATCGATTTGTCAAGATTGTTGTAAGACGAGTGGTGGTTCGAGATCCTGTAATCGATCTTGTTTGTTAGTAATTATCGGAGCCGCAAGGCAAGTCCCGGAGAGTAGGCAACTCGTGAACGCGGTAAGGGCCGCTAGCGAGTAAACGGGTGGTTAAGGCTAACACAACCACCTCGAACTTCGTAAACAAGTTCGTGTGTTCGGTATCTCTTTACTCTTTCTATTTACTTTCATTTCTTGTTTATTATTTTTCTTTGTTAATTAGTATTCAAACAACCATCAACAAAAGTCTAAAAATAATAAAAAATATAAAACCCTAAAAATACAAATATTCACGTTTCCGCATATTAGGCCTATTAAACCCCCCCTATAGGCCTCAATCGAATAACAAAAATTCATCCATGTTCTCTCTCAATTTCCCGAAAATCTAAACCCTAGACAATACAATTAGATCGGCGTCTTGCGAGCTGCAGGAACTCTGCGCCCCTCAACAGTAGCCTCCTACGGCCGATCTGCAACTTCTTGCAATTGTAGTGGATCAGCCCATATTGAGCCGCCTCTAGTCCTTGCCGCCGTACAGGAACGTGCAGATCTTCTCCGATCTCGGCTCAATGATTTAGTGCGTAGGAACACTGCTTACGCTCTCATGTCGCGTTTGAATACCCCCCCGCCCAGTTGATACATGGGACATTGCGGCCATTCTCAAAAGCATTTGGATTGTTCTTCCCCTGATCCCACACCCAGCCGAACTGCCTATAGTTCCTGACGACTGGCTTTTGTTATTTGTGTTTCATTTTCTTGAGGAGCCTGAGCAGAGCCCAGTCCCCGATAGCTGTGAATATTCCATTTAATATGCAAATAAACTTTTATTGAGTAAGGCTATAAGAAGATTCCAATAATTTTTTTTTTCATGTTTGTGCTCTAGCGGAGATTTCTGCGGGCTTTCAGGTTCTCATGCCGGGGAGAGACGCGACAACACTTTCGATGTCGTTGAATGAATTCTTGCATACACAAGTGGCAGCATTGCATCGATCATCAGTGGGCCCCTGCCCACGCGAGCAGCTCACCGGACGTGGGCCGAAAAACTGGCGCATGTTAGTTGTCCTTTCAATCTAATTCCATATTATTTATTTATTTTTTTAGATTGGTAATTTCATATTATTTAGAATTTGTTATATTTCACTTATTTTATATTTTTTTTGGTCTTAATTGAATTAGGGTCTTCATGCGCTAAGGGTTACGGGGAATCGGTTGATAGTAGCCGAACATGTCATCAATGTGTTTCATCCTCCCAGACCCACCAATGAAGAGCCGACAAATGAAATCATGAGTTCGCTTCTAAATCATGCGCAAAAATTCCCGCCGCATGAGTTGTTTGGAAATCAACGAGTCGTGCGCTATGTGGAGGTTGGGACTGGTAGTGTATTCTTCCACTTGAAATAATGGTAAATGAGAGTTTTCTTTGTTATGTTGTCTGAGGTGAGATATTGTGGTTATTTTGTTGTGAGATTGTGGATCTTTTTGTTGTGACATTGTGACATTGATTGTGGGTATTTTTATTGTGAGATTGTGGATATTTTTGTTGTAACATTATGACATTGATTGTGGGTATTTTTGTTGTGAGATTGTGGGCATTTTTGTTGTGACATTGTGAGATTGATTGTGGATATTTTTGTTGTGAGATTGTAGATATTTTTGTTGTGACATTAATTGTGAGTTTGATTTAAATTTAGCCATAATAACAAGAAGAAGTTAAAATAACATCGTGCTGCATATGCTATATGCATGTTGTTTTACCATATGTTATACACATGTTGTTACATAGTTTGTTCTATCATATATGCAGCATATGTCGTACATCTAATTTGATTTAATAGAATAGATACAATTTTAAATTTGTTATTATATCACAATTTTGCTACTGTATATTATGTACAAACTAGCTGTCACTCCAAGATAATAAAACTATACATACACAACAAAACATTTTCGTGCAACATATTTATTATCGTCTAATATAAGAAGAATTGGATCCTACAGGCCTTTGTTGCGATTTATTTTCCTTATTTTGTTTTTTTCTTGTCAATCTTCTTGGCAAATTGATTTGTAACAGACTCTCTTTAATTCAATCTAATAAGACTTCCAGCTTCAACCTGGGGTCTATTACTCAAAAAAACATATTTACTATCACACTCATTATACTAGTCAAATTATATTCCACTAATATACTTTCATAACAACACAATGTCTTAAAAAGTATATATTTTCATATTTATTCTACACAGTTGACCAACGAGAGCGGTAGCACCGTCAAGATCGTCAACCCGCCTTTCATAGACTGCACCGTCCAATTCTTGATCGACATGCTTGTGTTTGACACGTGGCAATACTTCATGCACCGCTACATGCACTCCAATTTGTACCTATATTGTCACGTGCATAGCTGGCATCACAGAGTCGTTGCTCCTTATGCGTTTGCGGCACAATACAATCATCCTATTGATGGAATTATGACTAAGACGGCTGTTCCTCTAGTCTCTATTAAGACCTGCCACTTGAAAATATATAAGATATTTTCATGTTTTTTGTGAGGCTACAAAGAAATTATGTTTAAATGAAATTAACATGAAGAAATATCAACCAAGTTTGGATGACAGCTTTGATTAATCACAAGTATCATATGATATAGACACAAAATGTGTTATTATTTTCTTTTATATTAATGGTACATAGATCAGAGTAAAATTTGTGATAAACTCAACAATAAACATAGAGCCTATAGTCATTTTTCTTACAAGAGCCTAGTTATTTGATGATTTTTGTCTTCATCAGGAATCTTGTGCAATTCATCTACCAAATACAATATATATACATAAAATACTAAAATGCTGGAGGAAATAAAAAATTGACACGTGATCAGGCAAAATCTGTGAATTTTGATAAACATACTCTACTGCTACAAATATTGCGAATAAAACAATTAGCATCGATCCAGCCCGGTACACAGAAGTTTTGTTTAAGAAATCCATTTAATATGCCATTAATTTTTTTTTACCGAATAAAGGCTAAGAAAATGTTTACTTCTTTTTATTAGATAAAGTTTCTCACTATTTTGTTTTTCATATTTGTGTTCTAGTCGTTATTTTTGATTGATTTTCTCTTATTTTGCTGGGCGGAGATCAACCTGAGTCAAGATCCTTGGTCTCCTTGCCTGATTTTGTGCAGACGCAAGACAACGCAATGGATAAAGCTTGTGTAGGCCATCATCCACAGAGTGTAGTTCTTTGATGGTGCAGAAAACTTATGGTAGTTGCCTATTAATTGCATATTATCTATAATTTTTTTGTGTTCTATTTATCTGATATTTCTTGGTCTGAATTAAATTAGGGATTCTATGCATTGCGAATTACGGGCAATAGGTTAATTGGAGCTGAAACTATCATCTATCTTCTTCATCCTCCCAAGTCTACTAATGAAGATCCGAATAATAAATTCTTCAATGCGCTTTTGAGTCATGCACGTGAAGTCCCACAAGATCAATTGTTCGGAAGCCAAAGAAATGTGCTCAATAGAATAATAGAGTAGTTGCTTTCGTTAAAAATTATTTTGATTTATGTTTTGCTATCAAGTTCTTTTGTGAATGTGCCAATATAGGTTAAATCGTAATGCTCATATATGTATACGAGTTTCATTTTTACATATGTATACGAGTTTCATTTTTACATATTGAAGTTCGTAGCATATCTTCTAGAAAAATATGATTTAATATGAACTAATCTATGCCAAGTTTTATAGTAGCCACGTAAGAAATTTGTGGTCTTATAAAAAAGTTATTTTCCCATCTGTTTATCCCAATACAGGAAAAAAAATTACTTTGCTCTCTTAGAACACCCTCATATATTATATGTCAATAAAAGAGTTAAACAAAATATGCAACAAATGAAGCACATATTAAACATCTATTTAATATATATAATCCTAGAAACATTTATCTACAGTACTCTCACCTAAGCAAGCCACGTCACTCCTTTCATTACGCACCGTTTGATTTTGTATCAAGGGCCTATATTTTGGTATTTGTATGAAAGATATTTATATGCACCATGAAAAAAGACCTATATTTTGTATTTGTATGAAGGACATCTATATGCACAATGACCATAAGCCAACCGTGCAAATTATAAATAATTAATAATACTAAATTGGTCCATCACTTAAGTACATGAACCACTAAACGTATTGTTCCATATAATATATATTTTTTGTATTATTTTATATCAAATGAAAAAGAAAGGAAAATGAGGAAAAAAGTAAAAGAAGAATAATAATAAGAAACATATGAGAGTTAAAAACTTTGTAATGTAAATGATATTCTATTGAGTGTAATTTATTTGATGATCATTTTTGTATTAAGTTAATATTTGTTGTATCAATTTATGATGGGTTATGCTTTATAAACATTGTGTAAATTTGTCATGGTTTTGTGTTAAATAATTATTTTTTCTGAAAATATTTAGTAACATTAAAATATAAAAGGAACCTGATATATCATGATGTGATTTTTTCGTCATGCAACACGACAACAATATATATAGTTAATAAACTGTGTATAAAATTGAAAAAATAGTATATATAATTTATTTTTTGTAAACAATATATAGAAAACAAATAGTATATTAAAAAATTGTAAAACAGTATATACAAATTCTAAAAATAATTATGCATAAAAAATAAAAAAATGTCTAAAACAGTATATAGAAAATAATAGTATATTGAAAAACGAAAAACAATATATATATAGTCCTTCGTGATTTGGGAGTGTTCCAGTACGTCGTGATATCATATCTCCCAAAATTTTAAACAATCTCGCGCAAGCGTGAGCTATCCCTTGTTTCATTAAACATATAAATACAAGATGACAAGTTCTATCAAAATCCAATACAGATAAACATTGTCACCGTATCAACAGAATCAAGAGAGAAAACTACAACATAACCCTAAACTAAACGTTCACTCCCCCAACTCAAAATCACAAAACCAAAATATAACACACAATAAAACACACTTATTATTTTATTCTCCAAAAATTAAAGATGGTCATGACAACAAGTGGACGAAATGCTAGAGAGCTCCAACTTGCCCGTCCATTCCTCGTTCGGCTTCAAAACAATTTGTTTCTCGATCGCCGCCGCGTCCACACAAAGCATTTGTTTGTATTCTTCGTCTCCCAAATCGTTCATCGATTTCGCCTTCTTCTCCCACGGATTCCACACCACTTCAAAAAAATTAGAAAGTTAAGAAATTAATAAAAAAAATATATATATATATATTTCTTTTTCAACATGACGACTTTATTTAGGGATATTTTTCAAACCCCCCTTGATTCCTAAATATTATGAAGATTTTAGAAATCCCTCATTGATTCTCTCAAAAACCCTCTCTAAGGAGAAAAAGTGGAAAAAAAACTATCACAAAATTTATATCGTAAAATGTTATTTTTATCGTTATATATATCTTAGTTTTTCTTTCTTTATTACATTAAATTTAACAAATCAAATGCGGAAAATAAAAACTTCAGAATAAATGAGGTGTATTTTTGTATTAAAAATCTAACTAATGAGGAAAAAAATTAAAAAATAAAACAAGTATTAAAAAATAAAACAAGTATTAAACATAAATAGTTTAAAAAAGAATATTTGTTGGAAATTGGATTTAATTTAATTTTGTACCGGTGTCTGGAAGGCCAACTTTCCTAATTAGGAAAGTCCGTTTTTTCTCATGGTCCAAAATTGCTATTAGATTTGGCGAACCAAGATAAACTCTATCCACCTAAATTCCAAAAATAAAATTAGAGTAATTTACAAGGACTAAAATGTAATTTAATTAATATTTTGAGGGTTAGGGTAAAATTAAATTTACCTCGGATTCGAAAGTAATTGCGTCTCCTTGCTCTGTAAATCGTTCCTTTCGACAAAGATTGTCCAAATAATCTAGGGTTTCCAAACCCTCTATTCTCACCTCACTAAAAAAATTCATATCAAATTCAAAAAATTCAGAAAATAGACAAAAAATAATTGAGAACTTTACAGTAAAGCCCTTGTATTATGACTAAATTGTGAAAAAGCCCCTCTATGTTTCAAAAATCCGAAAAATGATCCCTGTTCCTACTGTTAACGTAGGGCTTTCTTTTTGTAATTTCCAATAATATAGGGGCTTTTTTGTAAATCTCCCAAATAAAATTTGGGATATTATTTATTTATTTATTTACCTAATGTCAGAAACAGAGAGATAAGTGTGATAAGCAAAAGAGAAGCTGAAATTCTTTCCATTGATATTTCTTATTCTAGATATTAATGAGAGGCCTCCATTCATTGAGAGAGAAACTCTCAATCTCAACTCAAAACTGCACAAAAATAATTGCATGTTAAAATAATAATAAATAATAAAATATTGAAATAGTAAGCAAAAAATAAAATGTATTACTAAAATAATTATAAAAAAACAGCAACAACGACAACAACAACAACAACAACAATAATAATAATAATAATAATAATATTAAAGTATTAAGATAATAATATAAAAAATAAAGTCTTGAAATAATAATAAAATATAATAAACAGAGTACTAAAATATATTTATTAAAACAATAATAAAATATATTATTAAAATAATAATCAATAAAATAACAAAAAATATATATATAATATTGTACCAATGTGGCCAGCATTTAATATCGTCTTCTGTGGGCTTCAGAAGAAGATCTACAAAATTTGAATCTGAATCTGGATTTGAATTTGAAATTGAGTTTGAATTTAGGGGTGGAGGGTCGGTTTCTATGCTCCAAATTTTGTTTCTTGCAAATCCGTGTTGCTCCAAAGATCCGCAATTTCCAAACTATAAGCAAAGTACTATATCATACATTTATTTTTTAATAAATTAAAAAAGATAATAGTATAAAAAAAATTTGAATTTAAATGTGATAAAATAATAAAACCTGTGGAAAGCAAATTGGAATGCCGCCTCGCATCGCTTTAGGTGGCTTGAAAATCGCCTAACAAATAAAAAAAATAAAATGAAAATTTATATAAATAAATTTGTAAAAAATTTAATTTTATTACCTTGCTGCTAGTAAATAAAAGTTCTTCGCCCTTTTCATTTCTCCATGAAATTACTTGGCCACCATGCAAACTCACCTGGTTTAATTTCCAATAAAAAATCCATAAAAAAATATTTAAAAACAAAATTAGAAAAAAAGGTAAAAAATACAAAATCAAATTGAAAAAAAAAATATCTTACTCTGACTGAAGCTCCACAAGGGACTCGAAGCACGACTTGGTCAATTCCATTCCAATCCTTGGTAATTTCAAATTCAGATTTTCTATCCCAATTTCTCGCCAAATGACCCATTTACTTTCGCCCAATTACCCAAAAAAGAAGAGAGCTTTTTTTTCGAACGATAAATCTTTGAAAACCTCCTTAAATAGGGGATTTATTATGAAGCCAGCTCTCAAAAAATGTCACGATTAAACAGTTGAGATGTGAATCGTAACAAACAACTTCTTGTGACTAGAAAGCTTTTTTCTCGTGACCCTCTTTTGTTTGTCAACTCTTTCTTTCCCAAATTTTTCTCTCTATTTATGCCCCAAAGAGAAAGCTCACATATTTCAATTTCCAAAAAGACGCAAAAAAAAACCCAAAACAACTTTTAATTAATTGTCACTCAAAGAAACACTAACCTAACCAAACTCTCACATTTAAACAAAAATAGAATACTAAACCAACGAAATTATTTCAAGTACTCTCAATAAGATTCGAATTTAGGAGTTATGATAAGAAATTGAAGTTTATGAGCTGGGTTGGTACTTTCAGACAAACTTCTCCAAATGACCACACATTTCCAAATAAATACGGCACCGCCCAAAACAACCAGATCCCCAAATGGCTCCAAAAACTAATTCATTAGTTCCTAGGAAAATCTAGCTAAAAAAAACCATTAAAAATTCTCAGTTTGTCAAGGAGAATCCGCTGGAAACGCCACGTGCATGCAAGACAAGCGCGGCTTCGGATAATTTGCACAAACACCCACGAAATTTGAGAAATGGCTTAGAGAGAGAGAGGAAGAAAGTTTGAGCCGGATAATAAAATGAGAAGGAAAAGGAAAAGGAAGAAAAATAAAGCGGGATTTGTTTGTTTTTTATTTTGTTTTATGTAAAAGCTGTTCAGCGTCAGTTAAAGATTCCAAATTTCTTGTAGACTGATGTTTGTAACGGTCAAAATTCAAAGTTTGAGGAGACGCTCTGTTTGTTCTTCTTCCCTCCATTGATGATTCTAAAATGGACTGCTCAACATTTCATGGATTTCACATTTTGTTTTCGTATTTATTCATTTGCTTAAAAAAATTTTGTAAAAAATAGGAAATAACATTGTAAAATAGCTTAATTAAGATGATTAAAAGTTGATATTTACATCTTTATCTTGGAAACAAACTACTTCAATATTTTTTATTCAGATCATGTTAATACATAAATAGTTCATTACATATACATGTGAATAAAATTATATATCGTTTCCTTCGAAAATGGACAAAAACCTCCAAAAATAGATGTTACTCAGTAAAATGAATTTGTCACGAAACCTGAATGAATATGTTATTAACATGTAATATTTTAAGGAATTGTGCAAAAAGAGAGAATAGATATAAAGTTTTTTTATATCGCATTTATATTACTCCACTTATATGTTATAATCGCATGCATATTAATATATCTATATTTTATAATTGCATTTATATTAAATGTGATAAAATTGATGTCATCATTAGATAGACAACTCAAATAAAAAAATTTCATCCACCAAGACGTTTGAACTTACATATTTTATTTATTGAATATAGCTAGAACTCTTTGTTCCACATTTATTTTGGTGACAACATAACTGGAACTCATCACGTTTAATTTATTATATTTTGCACTCAATCAAGTGTGTTATGATGCAACTGACGAAGTTATCAAAATAAACTCTTAATTATCAATAATTTGCAACATGAAAATGATCATTCAAGTTCCAATTGATCGTTCATTCCTCTTGTTTGATTGTTTAATGTTTTATCTAGACTATCTTTTTAATTTCTTCTTCTTTATCTTTTCTAAAAATCCAATCTCCTTGGAATTATATGGTTTTATTCAATTTAATGAATTTTGACAAGTAATTTGTCAATTATGTTTCAGAAACAAAAAAGTTTCTAAATATTTTCTCAGTCAATAATATACAGATGCTTCACATTGTTGGAAATGGATTCATTCCTGTGTAAATAAATGGAGAGCATCTAATCCAACTCCCATTGTTTAGTTTATTTTTTCACGCTGGCCCCTCATTAATTTTAAATTTCTAGAAGTACATTTTCTCTGTACTTTCATTTTTTGGTGAATCCAATGAACCAAAAAAATATAACAAGTAGATTTTATTTGCAGATATCTTTATATTCATTTATGTCATATCTGTTCATGTACAGTACAATTCCCAAAAGAAATATTGCAAAATCATAGATGCAAACTATATTCAATCCAAAAATAGAATTCAAATCCTTTACATGCTGGGCCGTAAAAGGAACGGGATGATCATGTGACTTGCTTCAGAAAAATAATAAATAAATAAATAAAATAAACAAAAATAAAAATAAAAAATAACCCTGAAAGCCTGATTCTAATTCCCAGATTGATCACACGGATCCAAAATACAGCAAACTGTTTCCCAACTTAGCATAACAACAGAAGGTTCATTCACAAGATTGCTTTACAATACAAACACTGGAATCCAAGAAAAAGGAGCTAAATCCATCAAATTAAACGTAAATTAAAATTAAAATTTCATTGCATTACATTACTCTCTAGACCTAATTTTCCCACGAGGGGGATCAAAAAGTCTCCACCACCATAGAAAATTAACATAACATATTACATCACATCAAATTCTATTTTACAAAAACCCCAAACAAAAAACTAAAAAAAAAAAAACTAAATTATCATAATAGTCTCATCAAATTTCGCGACAAGATCAAAGTTAGAACTCATAAATAATTAATCCCATTTTTATTAAATCAGTTTGCCGCAACAGGGTCCAAAAGCTGGTGAATCTTACCACCAACATTATTATTAATTTCACCGTTATTATCATCATTATTATTTTCATCACTTAGGGTTTGCAAACTCGACCCGACATTTTCTAGGGTTTCCTTCTGTTTATCAATCATAGACAGGAAATTCTCCACCACAACTCCGGCCTGGATCGCCTGGCCCGGCCTTATTTTACTCAACTTCTCCTAAAAAATAATAAAATAATAAAAAAAATTAAAAAATATTTTAAAAACGTAAAATGGTAATTATTTTTTTGAAGGGTGAAAGTGTGAATTTACCAAGAGAGCGGAGTTTTCTACTCGCAGTTTGTCAGAGTCTTCTGTTAAACGGTTAATTTCAGAGCGTAATGTGTTATTTTCAGTTGTGAGAGAGTCGACTTTCACTGCTAATTCCTCTGTCTCAGCCTGTAAAATATTAAAATATTATTGGAAATATTTTATTATTATTATTATTATTTAATAATTGCTATTATTATTAATGTTACCTGCTTTCTGAGCCTTGATCTGCGAGCCGATTCTCTGTTAGATTGCTTCCTCTTCTCTCTCTTCATCTCTCTCTCATCCTTCACAAAACAAAAATAAAAATAAAACTAACAAGTAAATATTATTCATTTAAATAAAATCCATAACAAATTAATTCATAACCAAATTACCATCACTATTTTATTCCAACTTACTATCACTATTTTGTTGGCATACAGTCTAGGTCAAATTTCATATACAGAAAAGGACCCAAAATAAACAAACAAAATAAAATTTTTTATATAAAAAATAAGTACCTTGAACCACAAGTCAGAAACGCCATTACGAGAGGCACTATTCGCAGAGCAATTACTGACAGGGGCAGAGCAGAAGGGCGGGGCCAGGGCGGCCAGGGGCTTAGGCGTAAATTCCCCTGCTGACGTGGCTTTTGAGCTCCCGCTCGTTTCCCCCTTCATCTTCTTCTTGCTCTCTAAATTAATTTTGTAAAAAGTTAAATAATTAATTATTTAATTGAGTTTTGGTTCTAATTTTTTGTGTCTTTTTTTTTGAATTGTTGGTTTAATTACCGGAAATCGGGTCGCCTGATGAGTTTTGCTTTCTTTTCTGTGAGCCGTTTTCCTAAAATAATAAAGAAAATATTATTAGGAAAAATAAAATAAAAAATTTGGAACTATATTTTTGGGAAAATAAATCGAATTATGTACCTCAGATTTATTAATTGCATCGTCAGATCCATCCGCACTATTATACTCACTGCTCCTGTAATTATATTAAAATTATGAGATAATAGTTCATATATATTTTAACAAAATACATAATTTATATAAAAACATAATTTATCCACCTGGATTTAATACTATTGTCAGATACGGCTAATCCATTAACCTCCTTTTGGTGTTTCACGCCATTTTTATTCTCTTTCTCACTTGTCCCACTTGCTGGATGCCCCGCCTTAATAAATAAATACATTAAAAAATAAAAAATAAAAAATAAAAATCCAATTTAATTTAATATAATCGACAACTAAAATATTAAATAAATAAACATACAAAAGGATGAGCGTGAGGATAAACCGCGTAATGCGCGCCAAACGGAGGCATCATTGGCTACATTAAATTAATAGATATTATTAATTAAAATTAAATTTTTTGCAATAAATAAATTATTATTTTGTATGGTTGATTTGTTACCTGTGGGCCCCACATGTAAGGATGAGGGGCGTGACCTGGCGGGGCGACACCTGTGCTGTAGTAAGGCGGTGGAATCATGCCTGGCCCGTAATATGCCTGTATGAATAAAAAGTTTATTATTATTATTATTATTATTATTATTATTATTATTATTATTATTATTATTATTATTATTATTATTATTAGTGTTGTTGTTGTTGTTGTTGTTTGGAAGAACTTGTACCTGCATTGCGGCCCAATCGGGATACGGATAAATTGGTGCCTGCTCCTGAAAATAAATAAATAAATAAATAATAAATAAAATATATAAACAATAGGGAATCCTCAAAAGTTAGCACTTTTGAGGATATTTAAAAGAATTCCTAATAATAATGATAATAAAACTCTTAAGAGTTAGCACTAAAAAGTGATTGGTTCTTTCAAATATTCAGAAAAGTTAATTTTTCAAAAATTCCCTATAAATAATAATAATAATAATAACAATAATAATAATAAATTTTTTTTTGATTAAAATATAATAATAATAATAATAATAATAATAATAATAATAACAATTTTGATAAAATATTAGTAATAAAATATACCTTATTATTAGTGGGTGGTGGTGTTTTGTCAGGCTTAGCAGTGGCGGTTGCAGCACCTTCATTCCCCATTTTTAACTTCGTACAATTCTACAAAATATTTAAAAAAACATAATTCACTGCATAAACAAAATGGAGATATCCAGTAATTATCCAAGATGGTGAGTTAGGTCATGATTGAAAAAGCACGACAGTCCTCTCAAAGTACAATAACCAACAACTTTCGGTGAAACGAAATTTTACAAAATTGCCCCTGAAAAGTGGATAGATTATCTTGCAGAGCTGTTACAGGTAAAAACCGGTGTTGTACTGTTCGTAAGGTAAAATGACATAAACGCCCTTAACATGGAAAAAATGTTTTAACAACGGAAACTCTCGTCTGAATGACAAGCAAAATGAATTTGAAGTTCGTTTTATTTTTATTTCTAATTTACGCCTGGATTTATCTGCACTGTTGATTTAGGATTAACACAAATTTGTTCGATAATTTATTTACACCATCTTTTTGAGTGTTTTGGCGCCTGAAATACTAAGAAAATGTGCACGGTCCTAAATATCAATACTTTTTATGAAATACTCATGAAATAAACGGCGTAAATTGCAATTTTCCTCCCAACTGCACCAAATATTCTGAAGTTTTCAGAACAAAAATTCAAAAAGAAAGAACAAGACGCAGCAAAATTCTACAAAGAAATCTTTCTAATTCCAATTATAATCCTACAAAATGTAGCATTCTAACTCTTGACAAATACAAAAACGCAAAAAAAAAAAGAGATACAACATACCTGAATTACGAAAATTTCCGGCAAGAGACAAAAATCCTTATATCAAATCCTTCAGTCGCTACGGAAAACGAATAGAAGAAACAAAGAGCACTTTCTTTTTGCGAAGAGAAGAAGCTCAATAGCAATTGAAAGAAGAAAAGACAGGACACAGAGAGAGAGGAAGAGAGAGAGAGAGAGAGAGAGAGAAGATGCCACGTCAGTATACACGTGTCTAAGACAGGGACGGTGTAAACGGTGTCAAATGACTCAATCTCCCTTATCCTCTCCTCACTCCCAACTCTTACGACCAATCACGCAGAACAAAACCGACGTCGTAGAACTGAGGATCTGATTAGATATGGGGATGCGTAGGAAGGAGTGGAAATGGGAGGGTGAGGAAAGAGGGAGGGGAGATGAGGCGTGGAGAAAAGGGCAGAGTGGTGGTTGAGCTGGCGGTCGGTGGATCAGTGGGTCCAATTGTTTATTCCTAGTCACGGATGCTCGACACGTGGCAATTTGTTGCCCGATCTACGCGTCAACGATGTGTCACCCCTCAACTGCCTCTTCCCCCCTCCAATTATTCCAATTGTACAATTCTCAAGTTATCATAAATTCTTACATTTTCTGCTGAATTTATACTATGTAGAGTATTTGTAATTACTTTGCTTACTCGACATATATTTATATTAGTAAAAATTCTCTATGGGATGTACTCTAAAAGGTCCGTTTGGCAAGTGAAATTAAGTGCAATTAGGGAGTGAAATTGGATCTCAAAATTTCATTTCCTATAAATTCTTTGTTTAGCAAACCATTGGAATAAGAATCAAATAATTCTTGGAATTTCCTCTCTATACAATTTCACCCAAATATAATTCCCTCTAAAATCTAGAAGTCCAAAATTCCATCGTCTCTTTATTATATTATATTATTTATTTTATATTATATTTTATTTTATATTATTTTATATTATATTATATTATATTATATTATATTATATATTTTTACAAACAACCAAACAATGAATTATGTTTTTCAGAATTTTATAGTTCTAACATCCAAACAAACTTTAAAATTAATTAATTCAGAATTTTATACTTCTCCATCTTAAAATTCAATTCCATTCTATTAATTCCACTTGCCAAACGGGCCCTAAATGTAAAGTTTTCATAATTGTAGGGGAAATGGAATCACGGCTCCCTAGGGCCAGCTAATCACCCTGTCATGTGGATGACGTGTTTCATTCGGTGGTGGGGACATTTCCCTATCCCTATTTAAAAAAATTAATGTATAAAGACACGTCTATAAAACACGAAATCGCCTTTTGCGGTTTACTCTTTGATTTGATTGGTTGTATTAGTGCGGTGAGTATGGGAAGTAGGAATTAGAGATGAGTACGGGTTTGGAGCTGGGACTCAAGCCGATTGGAATGGAGGTTCAAGTCCGGGTGATGACGTGTCAAGTGGATCTGACTGAAGATCTCGCGTGCTATATCCGGATTTAGATTTATCATTTTATAATTAACCCTGGTTTAGTTTAGTTTAAATTATCTTTTCACTGTAGAAATTGGAAAATAAAAACTAGGGGTAATTCTGCAAAAAGTACCTTAACTATGTTAAGTCGTCTTTCTAGAATCTAGACACACTGAGCCCAAATCAAACTCTGATTCGTCCGAACACAACCGTTCAATTCAACCAGTCTTCTAATCTAATCTTAATCTAATCTCATCGCTCAAATTACTACATCATCTGTTTGCAACATCGAACGGCTGAGATTCTGCCGCGGTGCCCACTGTCTTTATCTAAATCGACACGTGGTCTAGCACCTCAGTTTTTGTGCGTGGGTTCCACTTCTGATTCGCTATTATTCGATTCGCTGCCAGCACACACGTCTCTTCTTTACCCGCCTCCTTTTAAAATACTGGACACATCCATTTTCAACCATTCTGTTGTTTTGTTTACATAGAAATGGAATTATAACAAATATTTTATTTTCGAATGATATATTGTCATGATATTTTTTAGATGATTATTTTTCGCTAAGAACATCTGTTAGTCGACAACAAAGATAATGTTTTACAAAAAGAAATCTGGCAATTGAATAAAAACTTAGAAAAATCCAATCGTTCAAAGTTTGAGTCAGAGAAAAAAAACATAAGTTTTTTCTGACCAACCCGTGGTAATTTAAGGAGTTAATCAACTACGAGAGCTATCCTTTGCACATTATTTTTTCTATCTTCTCAAGACATGCAAAATAACAATAACCTATCTTTTCCTACCCCTCGTGTGTGATGAGATTTGAAGAAAAAGTTGATAAATAAATTCTCTCTCCCGTTGGCCAAATCAGGACAGCAGAACAAAAAAACATTTTCTATCTGAATATGGGTCTAATATGCAAAATTCGCTAAGAACATCTGTTAGTCAACAACAAGGAGAATATTTTACAAAAAGAAATCTGGCAATTGGATAAAAACATAGAGAGATCAAAGCGTTCAAAGTTGGAGTCAGAGAAAAAAACATAAGCTGTTTCTGACCAACCCGTGGTAATTTAAGGATTTCTTCAACTACGGGCGCTATTCTTGGCTCATTCTTTTTTCTATCTCCTCAAGACTTGCAAAATAACAATAACCTATCTTTTCCTACCCCTCACGTGTGATGAGATTTGAAGAAAAAGTTGATAAATGCGTTCTCTCTCTCGTTGGCCGAATCTGGACAGCAGAACAAAAAGTCATTTTCTATTTGAAAATGGGTCCAATATGCAAAATTCGCTAAGAACATCTGTTATTCGACAACAAAGAGAATCTTTTACAAAAAGTTATATTTTATTTCTTTCAGATTTTTAGTTGTTAAGTTGATTAATAATATATTATTATAGACATGTAATGTTAGCTATTCAATGGGAAATACAAAGTTCAAATTATCTACACAATATCTATGTGGCGCATAAGATGGAGGTCTTCAATACATTCTAACTGAAGAAGATATATATATATATATATATATATATATATATATATATATATATATATATATAGAAAAAAGTCTATTTTTGCCCCCTCAACTATTGAACTAGCTCATTTTTGGTCCCTCAACTATTGGTCCAAATTTAGTCCCTCAATTATTCAATAAGTGCATTTTTGGTCCTTCCATCCGTTAAGTGCATATGTGTCCGTTAAATTTGATACGTAAGCAATGACGTGGCATTAGTAACGTGACAAATGTTTGAAAAAAATAAAAAAATTATTAATTCCCTTCTTTTCTTAAAATATTATTTTTATTAAAAAATGTATATTTTTTATGCATATTTATTTGTTAAATAAAAATTAACACGTTATTGTGTATGTGTTAAGAATATATGCCACATCATTGATTACGTGTCATATTTAACGGACACTTAAGCACTTAACGGATTGAAGGACCAAAAACCCACTTATTAAATAGTCGAGGGACTAAAATTATACCATAAAAAAGTTAAGGGACTAAAAATGAACTAATTCAATAGTTGAGGAGGTAAAATTGGACTTTTCTCATATATATATATATATATATATATATATATATATATATATATATATATATATATATATATATATATGGTGTTATCAACGCATTTATGCTTGACATGCCATCAAACTGGTAGGTGACATGCGTGCAACGTGTCATTTCTCAACTGGATTAGTCACCGTTAACTTGTAGCTCAATTTCATCCGTTGATTTGTGATGGAACGATACCAATGGAAACATGTGATAATGTTTGCTGTTAGTGCTAAAGCGTTTATCAGTAAGCAAGAGTGCATATGGTGACGTGGTGCTCAGAAGCATAATTGATGTGACTTGCTTGCCACTTGGCCCAAAATGTAAGTATATATTTTCAGTTTTTTAGCAGCCCAATAAAATTTCTTGGTCCTGAAAATAAATCATTCATTTCACTTATTAAAATTTCCTGAAATAAACATTGGGCCAATGGTCAAGTGTTATATCCTGGGCCATTTAGCTGAGATTTTTATTTGTCTACAATTTAGGAGAGAATAATAAATAATAAGGAAAAATGTTTAAGTATATATTTTTTTTTTTGAGGAAATTTGAAGGGGGCTTAATATCCCCGTTCCAAATATTTTATATATAAAGGTTTTCTTTCTTCATACATATAAAAGAAATAAAAAACCAAATCTAAAACCGAGCTTTCTCTCTAACACACCAGGCCCAAGCCCATCCCCTATCTAATCTTACAAAGAATTCCCAGATTACAAAGCCTGGTTCATACATTTTTTGTTTATAAAGATAAAAATGATTATTGTCCAAAAAACTGGCTGAAAATGTTAGTTTATTTGTTTCCAATTCAGGAGAAAATAATCGAAACTAGGGAAAAAATATATAAGGCTACAAATAGTTGTATAAAAAAAAACATATTGCCCAAAAAATAGGAGAAAACAAATCGAATAATTTCTCTAAATAAAATTGTCCAGACAGACAGAAACCAGATCTTTCACGCCTCGTGTCATGACAGGTCCACCGAGTCCGCCAATTACACCCGGTGTACGCATTAAATGTGGACCAGTCACTGATCCGGCGGCCCCATACATAGCTCTGCTCTCTCTTCCATTGATTGCTCTTCTTATCGCTCTCTTTCTCTCTTTCTACTTGTCCGAGCTGAAAACCTCTAGATCGAAGAATCGGAGCCGTCGGAGGATCGGGATCGCCGGGGAAGATGAACGACGCAGATGTCTCCAAGCAGATACAGCAGATGGTGCGGTTCATCCGCCAGGAGGCCGAGGAAAAGGCCAACGAGATCTCCGTCTCCGCTGAAGAGGTTTCTTGCTCTTTCTCTCCGATTTTACTCGAATTTATGAGATCTAGGGATCGTTGAACTTACACAGTATCGAATCAATCAGCTTGAGCATGATATGCTGTTTTTCGTTTGATCATTCAGTTGATTTTGTAGAAATTTGTAGTTTCGTATCAATTCCTGTAGTGGTGTACTGTCAGATCCTAACATAATTTGGTTATTTTACTTTTTATTTTCTAATTTTCCTGAAACTTTAATCATATCAGATTTTCAATTGATTCTGATTCCTCATCATTCAGCTTATAACTAAGCTCTAAATGTTTCCTACTTTATCTATAGGAATTCAACATAGAGAAGCTGCAACTCGTAGAAGCAGAGAAGAAGAAGATCAGACAGGAATATGAAAAGAAGGAAAAACAAGTCGATGTCCGCAAAAAAATGTACATTTCCCCCCTCATTTCCTCTCTCTAAACTCCAATTTCATCAAAATTCAACATAATTTTTTTTTTTTGTGTAGTGAGTATTCTATGCAACTGAACGCATCGAGAATAAAAGTCTTGCAAGCGCAAGATGACTTGGTCAATGAGATGAAGGAGGCAGCGATTGAAGAGCTTCTGAAGGTCCACCATGATCGCCACTTGCTCGGTTTGGGTTTCGGCCACCATTCTTACAAGCACCTCCTCAAAGACTTAATTGTGCAGGTATTTTATTTTTTAAAAAGCCCCTGCTTTGTTGAAATGTTCAAAAATGGGAGACCCTTCATTCTTGAAAACTCAAAATTTAGTCCTTGGTATTATATTAGGGTAAATTAGACAAATTTTGAGCTTGAGAAAGGGTGAAATTTGTAATTTGAGCTTTAGGAAGGCTAAGTTTGATATTTTTTAATTTCAAGGATAATTTTGATAGATTTTTTAGTTTTAAATAAAAACTAGATGCATTTTGGATTTCAGACCGGTAAATTTGATAAATTCACTTCCAAAAGCATATATTTTACATTTCCGAAGGCAACTTTAACATCTTAAACTTTCCCAAAGGCCCGTACGAAATCTCCCCTTCTCTTATTTTAAGACTTCCAGAACGGTAGATTTTACATGTGCAGAGTTTCTCGAGGGTAAATTAGGAGTAGAGTTTCTCTGTGGCGAGCTGCACATGCAGCCTCAATCTTGATCCTTGATAGCTTTAGATAAGATGTGGGGTTTCACACCATCAAGGGCTAAGATTGAGGCTGCATGTGCAGCTCGCCTCAGAGACACTCTACTGGTAAATTTAACGAGTCTTCGAAAGAAAAGAGTAATTCTGAAAGACTTAACTTCCACAATCTGAATTTCTAACATTTTTTTGCAGAGTTTGTTGAGGCTGAAGGAGCCGGGGGTGCTGCTGCGGTGCCGGAAGGAGGACAAGCACGGCGTGCAGTCCATCCTCGACTCCGCGAGGGAGGAGTACGCGTCCAAGGCCGACGTGGCCCCGCCAGAAGTGTTTTTAGACGAGAAGGTCTTCCTGCCCTCTCCGCCCGAGCACCATCACAAGGACCACCACACGCTCTTCTGGTCAGTCAATTTACCATTTTGCCCTTTATGCTTTTCTCTCCGCTTGGCACGTGGCAACTGTTGGCGCGTGGCAGCTTATTGAGTTTCTGAAGAAGTTGTGTTGGGATGTACAAAATAAGATTATGGAGCGAAAAAATAACATATACGCCGCTATATAATTGAAATTTGCTCGTTAGAAATATGAAAATGTATTTATGTTTTAAGATATTTTCATTTTCACCTCTTGGGAAATTTTAAAATTCGGATATAATTATATAAAATTTGGCATGATGTCATGAGTAACCTATCTCAGAATATCGTGTGTGTAATTATAGAATTGAAACTATCATTGACCTCAACGATTGAGAAATGTGTATCTTTATATTTTTTTCCTTGACTTTTTCTTTGACAAGAATGCTTTGTAGCGTTTTTTTTCTTCATAAAAGTGTCTTTGTTATTTTTTTAATCTATACATCAAGTGAGAAAAGGGAAACAATTCAGACTTTTTGTAAAAAAAAAATCAGGAAAGGAATTGGTGATATTTCTTATATTTCTTGACATTTTGAGCTTTTATTAGGGTACGCATGAAATTCTGCCATTTAAAAAGGAAAAATCAAACCGTGCTAATTAATTACTGTTACTATTTTTTAATTTTTTGAAGTTCTGGAGGAGTTGTGTTGGCGTCCAAGGACGGAAAGATAGTTTGTGAGAACACGCTCGACGCCAGGCTGGAAGTCATTTTTCGCAAAAAGCTCCCTGAGGTTTCCTTTATTCGCACTTCTCAGTTGAAAAATAAAGTATTTTTTTCTTTAGGTATTTATTGTAATGTGTTGAATTTTGTTTGGTGCAGATAAGGAAGCTTCTGTTTGCCCAGGTCAGCGCTTGATTTGATCGGGTTATTTATTATTTGTGTTAATTTATTGTACGTATAAATGGTTCCTAGCTCTTCCCGCTGTTTGTTCAAATTGTACTTTTTATTTTTTTTTACCAAGTTGAGTGATTTTTTCTGTTGGAATGAGAACTTATTTGTTTGTTAAACATGTTATTATTCGGACTGAATATTTGTATTATCAAATAGCCATATGCAATAAGGAGGCGGACCTTGCCTTTATTTATTTGTTTGCATAATTCCTTTGTATCATTTTTTTTATTCTTCTTTGTTAAAAGATCCTTATGGTGTTACTATTGTTGAATATTCATTTGCAACAATCTTGGATTTTCAGCTAATTTATCAGTATTGTATATATAAGATCTGAGATATTAAATCCCATATTTAAGTTAATGTTGAATTTGTAATTTCATATCTTGAAATATTGCTGATTAATATATCAAGCTGTTTTTATAAATGCTTACATAGTGGTCCAAACATTAATCTTACCGATATGTGATTATTGATGTAATTCATATTTGAAATTATGATTAGAAGTTAGATTTTTATTTGCAAAGTATGAAAAAATTTCTATATAAGATGGCAATGATTAATATAGCTTTGATTTATAAGCATTACAAAATGTGTTTAGTACGGACATCTTAGTTACTATTCAAATCCCAAATAATTTCCGCGAAAATCACAAAATTTACCAAATAAATAAAATAAATTCCTCACAAGTACAGTCATTTCAATTTTCATGAATACTTACAATAAAACTTTATCAAAATTAAATCTTCACTAAAACATGGAAACAAAACCAAATAAACATCTGAGAAATTAAGGGCCACCAAGAATCGCATTTTCTATATCCTCTCTGCTCAATGCATAACTGAACCTCCTCTCTACATCCTTCTCCAAATTCCCTGGCCCGCTTTTCAAATACCTATATTCAAATCAAATTGTTGAATTTTGGTATTTAAAATCTCAATTTCACATTTTCTTACTTAATTTTACACATAATTCTATCATAATGAGAAGGAATTTTAATAATTTTACAAAATCGAGTCCTTAAATGTTTTTAAAAAAATTTAAAAAATTATTCTATCATATAATGAGAAGGGTATTTTATATTTTTACAAAAAAAAAAAAAAATTGAGACCTTAAAAAAAAATTATAATTTTTTTACATAATTCTATCATAATGAGAAGGAATTTTAATAAAATTTCAATTTTTTTTCATAATTCTATCATAGTGAAAAGGAATTTTTATAATACTTTAATTCTATCATAATTAGAAGGAATTTTAATAATATATTTTTATGATATAAAGATCAGTAAGTCAAGTGGTAATTCAGCGTTTTTATAAAAAATTTACATAATTCAATCATAATGAGAAGGAATTTTTTGAGACCTTCAATATTTTCTATCATAATAATAACAATTCTTATAAAATGTTAACATTTTCACATAATTCTATCATAATTCGAAGAAACTTCAATACTTCATTCAAAAAACTACCTGATATAAAGATCAGTAACATCAAGAGATAACTCAGCGTGCCACTCCGCCATCTCAGCAACCCACACGGCTCGGTCGTCCCTGCTCTGACGAAACCCTAATTTCCTCAGCCAGGCCTCGATGCACGGCAGGCTGTGCGAGTACAGCGGCTTCTTCTTCTCCGGCAGCTTCTCCAGCCGCTGCTCCCAGTTCTCCTCCGCCTCCACTGCGTCCGAAAAGGAAGCGAAACGGACGGACGGTCGGTTGGTTACGTGCAGAACGGGAACGGTAATGGCGGTGCGGCGGAGGAACGGAGCTTTGGGGCGGAGGGGAGAAAGAGCTGAAGAGACGGAGACTGTAATTGCTGCCATTGTTATTTTCTGTCTTCTTTCTTCTCCTTTTTCTTTTTCTTTGTACTAATTAGGCTTCTAACATACTGGGCCTAATTGTTTATATGGGCTTTTAGGCCCGTTATAATATTATAAGATCATAATATAGACTTTTTTTTTGCGCAAATTTCTTCACATTTTGGAAAAACAGTTGAAAAAAAATGATAAATAAATGAAAGTAGAGACTTTATGTAACATCAAATTAAATGAAGAGAGCATCAGAACATGGGTTGAGGGCCCGAAGGGATGCCCCAAAATAATGGACATGACAAGTCGATAAATACGGTACAGGTCTCTGTACCAGTGGATGTACGGTCTGAACTTGAGTTCAGATACAAGGATAGAACCTGTTACTACTTAGAGCTAGAGCTATTGTATTGTAGCCTTTTTGTAGAAAAGGACTATTTTGCAGGATAGCTTGGTACCCTTTTGCGTGTAGTATTTTTTTTTTTTTTAGTAAAACCCGTAGGCGTTTTTGCGTGTAGTATGAAAAGAAAAACAGAAACAGATCTACTATTTATTTCCTCCGTTTTTGAATATACAATAGTTATGATATGTGAGATATAAAGCATTACTTGTGAAGTTATGATATATGGTTTAATACAAACGGCCAATCAGTAAATTATTATTGTCTCTAATTTATTTTGGAAGTTAGAAAAACAATATGAAATGATAGTAAAAATATGGGTTCATATCATGATGGTATGGACTAATCGAAAGGGTGACTTTGAATCTTTTCCACTCAACTAAAAAAAAGATGATATATTTGACTAACAAAAGACATCCAAGACTAATAATTATTGGTTATATTTCTTAAAATAAATATTAATTAGAATAAATGATAAATTAATAGAAAATAAGACAAATTTCGTGTAGCCGTGCGATCGACTTCGAGGACCCTAAATAAAGTTTATATTTCAGTCATTTCCTCTAAAAGTATAGTCATTTCAATTTTAATAAATTAAATAACTGACATTTCTGAAAAAAATATGATGGTAATGGTACTCTCATGAGAAATGTTATTTCAATTTCTTTTTTAGAATATTTATCTCATGATAATCTCGTGAGATATTCCCAAATGAAAGTGGATGTAATCATGCAACATCAAAAACTAAAGTAATCGAAAAAACAATAAAAAATTACAAGGGCGTTAATGCAAGACTGCCAGAGACAAAACCAGCTGTAATTTAAAGAACCAATGGAACTCGAGTTGCACTGGAACTCCATCACTTTGCATTGGTACTTGGATCTCTTTCTTTTTTTTCCATTCCTTTTTAGCTTTGTCTATCTATCAAACCCTAATTATACCTCAAACTTATGTACTTCAAGTTATTACTTTATGCCATTCTGACTAAAGTTGTGCCCTAATAATGCAGGCCATGACAAAACTTGACAATATCATATCGTAAATATCCATTAAATATAATATATGCTATATTTTATGTGCCTCCCCCTCCTCACTTATCAATAAAAGAATATTTCTCTCTTCAGGGAGTTACATGTTAAATTATCGCTCCTTTTTAACATTAATGGATGGGTGTTTCAAAAAAATGAATTATTATCTACAAAAATGTAGAATATACCATCATTATTCCGTTGAAAGAAGACTTTCATTTTTTGAAAAGTTAACCGTGTGTTTACCTTGTATTAATACCAAAACGAAGTATTACATGAAATATTTATATAAGAGAAGCTAAGTTTATCTTTTTAAATACAGCTAAATAAAGCAAACCATAAATCTAACTAGAGTACAAAGAGGCTACATAAAAAAACATAAACTATGCGTCAGAATTTCGAGTCTAATGCTTAGTTCCATTCTTTGACCGTAACGATGGCTTGCTCAGCATGGCGGAGGAGGTTTGGATGTTGTTACGGAAGATTCGCCCATTACAATCCTTCCAAATTTTTCAATAAATGGCTGTCAATATTGTGCCCCACTTATGTTGGAATTCTTTGCTAAATTTTATTGGATAGTGTGAAGGATCTGAATGTGATCATGCGTTCCGTCTGAGCGCAGATCATATTATGTTGTCTTGCTATTTTGTCCCATATTTTCTTTGCATAAAAGTATAGAGCGAAGAGGTGAGAGTGAGACTCAGTGGCATTGTTGCAGTGAACACAGGTGTCACATTATAGTTGTCCTCGTGCAATTTATCTCTCGTTTGTAGTTTGGAAAAAGACTGTATTATGTATATATTTCTTCACATTTACTTCGAAAATGAACAAAAATTACCTATTAAGTATGATAGATGCACAAATTACTCTCGAACTTATTGATTATGCATCTTAATTGAGATAATAGAAATTAAATCTTAAATTCACTATTGAGAGTGTAAAGCATAAAAAATCATGTCATGATTTCGTTACTAATTTGTACCAAATAATAAATGTGAGAAAAAAAATTATCTCAATTCTATAAAAAAAAAATCACCAATGAGTAGAGTATGAATAAATCCTATTTTTTTAATCTTACAAAATATTCTGCACTTGGAGACTTCAAAAGAGTTTGATACATATAAAATATTCCTTATTTTTTCAAGTTTACAGAATGATATTTTCATCAAAATTGTATGGCTTAATGAGTATAAATTGAAAAAGAGTATTTTTAGAGAGGAAATTATCCTTAGACCTTTTCCTTATTGGGGAAAAGTTGAAGCTTATTTTGGTGGAGGCCACGTGTGTGAAGTATCCTTTTATTCATAGTTGATGCTCCCCTTGGAAAGCTATTTCTTTTTTTGCTTTTGTTTTCAAAAAAGTCTTACAGATTTGGTTTAATTCAACTACAGCGTTCATACTGCATATCAGTAGACTTTCAAATAACACATGTTATACTTATTTACCCTTTGAACGAGAATATTAGGTGAAATGACAACACAAATTTCATTAAGCAAAAGAAGCACATGATAACAAAATCACGTTATAAATTTAACACATTATTGATTTTTTTTTTGAATTCAACCCATATTTAATATACGGAGGGACTCTGCTAAATATATGCTACATGGACATAGTATTGTGTTTATCGGACTTCCAACCACATAATCTTTTATCACATATGCAATTTGTTCTATTAACTATACTATTGATCATTTGCTATAACACATTTTTGATAAATAACTTGATATGACCTTCCTAAAATGATAATGAAAAATAAGAATATATAAATATCTTTAAACAAACAAAAAACTTTAAAATTAGCAGTACAAAATTTGGCACACCTTTTTATCTATGAGATAACTGGGGTGATAAGATATTGAAAATGCCCAAAGGATGAAAAATAAATGAGTGGAGTTAATTGTTTAGTATATATAATAAAAAATTGGTGTTATTTGATGCTTAGACAAAAGCAAAAAAAAGTATTTAGGTGATGCATCTAATTGCAAACAATATGATAAACATCATATATCATTGGAGAGGGCATAATCCAATGGCAGTTATTGATCCGAATCAATGGGAGAGATTCTAGTGGAAAATTCATGGAGAATCTAAGAGACGAAGTGTATATAATTCTAATTCTATCACAAAATACACAGATATAATGGCATATATTACTATTTCAAAATCTAAGATGGGTTGCCGCCACCTACTCCTTATTAAAGACATGATCTTCATTTCTTGAAGTTGTATATATTAATTTTTTTTTTCAAATATAATATTTATGTTTGAATTTGTACAAATATACCATTTTTCAAACAAGTTTCAAATTAATTTCTTACTTTTCCCTTGCAAACTTTACGAAATTCCAAATATTTTTCTGTCAAATCAAATAGGAAAATCACAAAAGTAACTTCAATCGCTTAGGGTTCTTGAAGTTAAAAATTGTTATTTACATTACACAAACTCAAGCATATAAACGTTATATAATTTTCATGTTGTTTAAAAAAAAAACTCAATTTTATTTTGGGCATAGCCATAGCCGATCAAAAAGTTATTTGAGATGAAACTCTGCCACTTCTATGATTTTTCTTCCTAGAGCTAAATAGTAAAAAGGTAGGATTAGACAGGCTAGTTATTATCAATACTTTTGATGTTTGAAAAGATAGGAAAGGGGGAAACAGAGGGAATCTCGGGTTTAATCAATCAAATAGACCAACATATTTGTGTCAAATTGAAATATTTATTAGCTTAATTTAAAGAAAGAATATATTCCCCCTTCTTTGATCTTGAAACCACCATTCTCCGTTGATGGCCATGCTTGATTTGATGGAAATAATTTAATATTTTGTATAATTTTTAGCCATGATTATATATATATTTTGATTAAATCATTTAAATCATTAGTTATGCTATACCAATATGAATAAATATTATATACCTTTTGTTAGCTTAATTTAAAGAAGGAATATATTCCCCTTCTCTTCCCTGTACTTTGACGTTGAATCTGGATTCAACTCTTCAAATCTTAGGGATTCTGCAACTTTGAGTGAAAAACGATTTTATAATTTTAGGTAGAATAACAATAAAAATTCGATTTAACATATAAAATCTTATAAAATTTTACCTTTATAATAATTTTATAATTTTACACCGGACTTACAATTATAATATAAGTTAGCCATGAAATATAAATATAGTGCAAAGTAAACATTTAGACTCAAAAAAACTTATTTAGGATGTTATAGAGCAAATATAACTAATAAAATAAAGATAAATTATATATTTCAAACTCTTTGATTAAATACTAACAACGAGTCATTATGTTTTTATACTATGGCCAATAAAGTATTTTTATGGATTTATGTTACAAATCAAATTATGTACCATATCTTAATCATCAACATATAACTTATAGAATATTTATTATTAATTTTGAGTTTTTATATATTTGTTCTAATAATTTATACATTTAAGGTGTATATATAGAAAGAATGAGCCGAATATTGACTTTCGTATGAATTAATAAGCATAGGATTAGTGTAGTACGGTTTTACGATCCGATTCGATTCTATCTCTATAAGATTCAATGTAAAATCCTGATTCTGACAATCTTGAATGGAAATAATTCAATAACTTATATTATTTTAGCAATGCAACCAGCAGAATTTAACTAAATCATTTAGTTTATTGACTAATAAATCCAAAAAATGTGAACAAAATTGTGATGATTATGAACTTTTGTTAGTTTGCCGAAAGATAGTACATTAACTGATCCAGTCCCACCTTCATGCAATCATGCCAACACTATATTGTCCTGAAAAAAATTTAAAGTTGATTGATGCTAATATTAATGCACTAATAATATTTAACTAACAAAAATTCACTCATAAATGAATGTGAGACTAATCGACTAACTCCCATTTTGTCCTGATGTATTACAAAGATCATTTTCATATGTTTTGCTAGAGGCTCGATGAAGGTATTCCCCTTAGATATCCATTTTAGGGTTTTAAATTTTTAATGCGTGACAATATAAATAAATAAACATACTTTTCTCACGAGTAATGTAAATTTTATTTACAAAATACACCAAATATTCAAGGGCTATGGTAGTAAAATCACTTTGATTTGGTGTATTGTTTTTTTTCGGAAGGAAAAAATGAGGTTGTTTAGGCTCTAACTCAGATCTTTGTAACAAAATCCGTTGTTTAATTTGTAAAATTTTGAATTTTAGATCTCATATCCATATATTTTCTAATACACTTAAAAAAGTAGGATTACCAATTACTTTAATTCATTAATTAATATAAAATAAAATACAATATTTATTTTAAATAGAATTTAACTGAAATGGTTGTATTAATATAAAATATACCGTTTAGTTATACTTATATCAATAACTGATCTTTTTCTACAATTATGAAACGTGTCTCGACTTGTGAAAGTAATAATGGCTTAGGCCAAACTGTTTTGCCGTGTGGGAAATGGCTTATGTATTAGACATTATATTTTTGTATTAGATATTTTATCTCATAAACTTTTTCAATTAATAATTGTGCGTAAAGGTAGGTAGATTATTAATTAATCATGAATATGCATGTCCGTTATACGTCATCAGAATATATGATTCTGATAGTAAAACTGTAAAGCAAAGTGAATACAATTCTAAACTATCCTTAGTCATATATGAGATGTTTGTAAGACAGATATATTTGAAAATCTCAAATCATATATATAGATACTAGTATGTTAGTTGGATGATGATCACGTTTTACTGATCATGGATATTAAATATCAATTCGTTAACATAAAATATATGTAGGAGAACATATATTGGATCGACCCACTATGAGAATATACATGGAGTTGGAATGTAAATGATCAAGATAGAATCTGTTACTCTCGGATATGAGAGAGATATCTCTCGGCCCCCTGATAAATTGATACTGAAGGAAAACACACGGCCGTGTAAGAAAGAATTAACATGTGTTGTTAATATCTTTTAATTTATTAAGTCTAATTATAAATCAGAAAAGAGAATTGATCATATTAAGTATGACATAAAACCATATCTTATGATCAATATAAATACAGTGAAACCTCTATAAATTAATACTGTCGGGACCGAGAAATTTTATTAATTTAGAGAAGTATTAATTAATTGATAAGTCAGTAATTTATTAATTAAAAGATGTATTTTATATTCAGCGAACTTAAATTTAATTACATAGGAAAGTGCATAAATAATAAATTTTAGGAACTTGAATCTAGTTATTTAATATACTAGAACTAAATACGTTCAATGCATAATAATGAAAGGAACTATTATATAAACAAAACAAAAAGCGTTTAAAAATCATATCCAACAATATAATCACTTCTCATCTAAAAGGTGTCCAAAAAATAACCATGACATACCAAAGACGTAAGGCATTATGTGAGAAAAGTTAGAGATGAAATTTATTTTGATTTAATTTTCAATAAAAAGCAAACAACAATATTAATTTATTGTGTTGATAGGACTATAGATTTATATAAGCGTCTTCATAAAAATTATTATCTTATTATTTTATTGAAATTATTAATTTACATAATGGGTCCAAGTCGGGACCAGAGAAAATTATTATCTTAGAGAGGTTATTAATTTATCGAGTATTAATTTAAGGAGGTTATACTGTATCGTTTAACAAATTTACTAAATACATAATTGATGTTTAGGTTATGATCACGTATCATTCATTTAATTTGGATAATCAAAACGTCATACTAGATGCTACTTATGATTTATAAACTTGAAGTTTATTGCTAACATTAAATGAATCTACATGGTCGCACATAAACAGAACTAACTCAGCTGGACACAGAAAATCAAAAAGATTATAAAGAGGTGTAAGCATGAGATACTACAAAGGGCGTGGCTATTCTGAGCGATGCTTTTCTTAAATTGAGCGGAGAGAGACATTTTCTCCAAATTATATCCATTTTGCCCTTATTAATTTTATTAATTGTCTATAGAATAAATAGGATGTGTTATTTCGTACTATAAATGAGTAAACTCTATCAAGTACCAACATTTGTACATATGGTTGTGTAAATGGGAAATAAAGACAGAAATTAATGGTATATAATTGTAATCAAATATCTTGGATATGTACATTATATATGGCTAAGCAGAAGATTTGGAAGATCTAAAAAATATAATTTCACCACAATACTTCCTACGGAGAAATGAAAAATATAATAAATTTGATTGCTACTTAGGTTTAATTTGGTCAATGAGTGTAGGATGTGTCATTTTTCATATGAACTTATAATATACACTGTCGCAAGCATATGAACTTAAAAAGGTAATGAAATAATAATAATAATAATAATTATTATTATTATCTTAATTTAAAACAAATTATCCATAAAGAAAAATTGCTACAAATTAAATCTAATAAAAAACATCTAATTTACCAAAAACTTGGACACACACTATTTTTTAGACATCAGTCATATGCATCAATGTTTGGTTCTATCAAGACATTTAATAAAAATCTTGTAATATTTCTTTCTTTTATTGTTGCGCACCTGTAGGTGTGTATCAATTGTTTCTTTTCATAATTTGTTTAATTATAGAAAGAAATAAAAGTAATCCTTAAGGCTTGATTTAAGCATGAAAATACAAAAGGGTAAAATGGACATAATTTAGAAAAAAAATTTCTCTCCGTTCAATTTAAGAAAAAAAATGCTCAGAATAGCCGCACCCTACTACAAATAGATGAATGGTTCGTCTGATTAGGTAAGAGAATTCTGATAAACCTGCCCGCCTTTTAAGAAAGAGAGAAAGAGAAACCAGATTTAGTAACTTCGGTTTCTCTGCCAACGAGAGCAGGTAGAGAGCGCTATCGGAGTCGTAGCGCCTTTTGTGATCAGATCCATAAGAGACGCAGAAAAATCATTCGGAGACAAATCACGAAGTCATACTAACCGGATTAGCCGAATTTGATGTATAAATGAGATTTATTTTTTGATTTAATTGATATTATACGGATCCTTCGCTAGAAAACGGGTAAAAAATTAATTCCGCTTTGCGAATGCGGATTGGGCGTTTCCTTTCAACTTGTACTACTAAAATCGGAAAGTGTTGAAGATGCGTAGAAATATTTTCTTAGCAACAAAAAAGAAAACAGTCTCCGTTCAAAAGGACCGGAAACGTCCTATAACAATTGTGACCTCAAACATTGGAACTTGTTGAAACCCTAGATTGTGGAGAGCCTGGGTGTTCAATTTTCAAGAGAACTAAGCAAATTCTCTTTATTTTGTTATTGTACAAAATACAATATTTATTTCGATATAAATAAGATATTGACATAATAACTTCCCCTCTCAAATTTTCCTTTCTGTATACATTAAATAAATATTTCTTAAGTTTTCTTAGATGAGTAAATATATATATTTTCAAAACATAATCCAATTATTTCTTGAAAAACTAATTATTCATAGAAAATCCAAAAACTAAGGCAAATATTGTTGGGTTTGGGACGTGCATAACGCAGCGGAAATTTTTTTTTTTGTCCAAAATCAATCCGAGGACGTATTGGTTAAATTAAAGAAATAAAACTTAAAGATAACTTTCGGATTACGCTTAATCCGTGACGCTTAGACCATGCGTGTTGTCCAAGCGCCTTTAAACCGGTTATGGTCCTAACCGATTTTCCGTTCGTCCAGCCCGTCTAGGTCGGATCATGCGGAGGCCATCTACCACACACACAATTGGTCTCCACCGAAACTCTCAACAACCTGTTCTCGTCTTCTTAGACCGAATAGATCACAAGCGCCGAAAGTACGAACGCCTTTATCGGTATCCACACGAACATTCTTAAAACGGAAAGAAGAACAATATATATGCTAGTATCTTGTTCTACTCTTGCATAAGAAAAACTCATTTTTCTCTTCTTATATTTATCTCATAAAGATGTATATCCTCTCATACAAATTCGCACACTTTCATTTTATCATACAAAAAGAAGGTACTGTTTCATTATTTTGTTATACAAAATAAAATGAATAATTTCTCTCTTTTGTCACACAAAAGAGAATAAACTATTATGAGAGCGAGAGAGAATAATGTTATATTAGAATTTTGAAGCTATCTATATCTTTATATAGAGGTAAATAACTGTCTTTCGATACATCAAAAGATATGTATGACATCTTTCATTCTTATCCATATGTCATCATCTAGACTTTTCTAGATTACTGGATCTTTTGTGCTCATAGTCTTTATATACATATATATCACATCTTATCACATAAGATGACAATATCTTTTGTGACATCTCTATGCAACTCATCATATAAGTTTTTAGAATTTTCGGCGCCCGTTTTAGTTTGTTCTTTGTGTGTGACCCTGTAAGTTCACTTAATGTTGGCAATAGACTTGACAGTCTATAAATCAAGAGCGAACTCTAGCAAGTCATCATGACTACCCAATTTAAGTGAATATCGGTGATCCGATTTACCTAATCAACAATCACTTATTTAGTCCCTTTGTCACGCAATATCTATATCGATCACAATGCATGTAATAAGTCATGCACTTTGATGACATAAAGCTGAATTGCATATGCATGGTCTATTTTAGTTATATTAAAATAACCTATATGCATATATTATATGAAATATCTTAGAATAATTATAATGTTTATTAATTCAATCCGTCAATCTAAATCACAAACACTTTTGCATAGGAAATAACACCATCAAATATTTCTGAAAAGATTGCTCATGCTTTTGTTAATTTTAGCCAAATGTTATTAACTTATTAATAAGTTTTTGACTTTGTTGCATGGATACAAGTATTATATCTGATACAATAAAGATACCGTGATATAACATTTTCAAAAAAATATTAAATACAATATGTCTATTATGTATGTAATAGGCTCATGGCCTCCACATAATTTTCAAAAATCTCAACTAGACCGGGCTTAAACTTGAGATATTTCTTGTTCGAATGTGTTTCTAAGCACTTACGCTAACGTATGTTAACTATGATTAATTTAAGTTGTCACATGAATAATTACTACTCAGCATTGATATTTTTTTACGTACGTTTGTATGTAGACTTTTAAGTTGCGAATAGTTTTGAGTAAATTTTGCAGATTTGACAGGATACAATCGTTAAATCAATATATACGTTTTGATACTTGTTGGTATCCTATCAAATCTGTAAAAAATGACCTTGAAACAGGAGAAAAAACATGAACAGGTGGAGGCTTTATATTATGCATTATTTTATGCACTTCTTTCCAATTTATACTAGGGGTTTATATATACATCCCCACAGCCCCAGTCCGCCGTTTATCACTGATAAATGGATTTCATTTATATTCAAAATAATTGGGCTCCGTTATCAGTGATAAACGACGGACTGAGAGGCTGCTTGGAGATCCCCCAGTCCGTCATTTAGTGGGCCCCGTTTATTAGTGATAAACGGCAGACGGGGGGGGTGTTGGGGGATGTATATATAAACCCTTTATACTTTGTTGTTCAAGTCTCATATTTTATTATTTCCATTGTACTCTATCCCATGATGTCATGCTTTCAATCGATCTATTTATACCTTTCTCCTTCCTTCTTTCTCACACAAAACCTAAATTTCTTCACATATCACTTGAGAAACCCTAAATTTATTTGACGAGCTGGCTTTCTGTTTTTCTTCAATCTCTCTCCCTCTCTCTCTCTCTCTCTCATCTTCATTTGGATAACTTATTTCCTTCAAATGTGAAGAAATATTTATGGTAACTATTTGAGCATATTAATTAAGAAAGTTTTGGAATGAAAGAGAGCTCTCTTCAGTCCACTCATAGGTGGTATTAGGGTTAGATTAGCTGTCGACTCATTCATCCAATTGCTGAGAAATATCAAAGAATTGTTGATTCTCGGCGACTGAGTGAATGAAGCGGGAGCTGACGTTCGATCCTGAGCTATCTTTGCTTGGACTGAAGGGAGCTCCCTTGCCCTCAACTCAATATATTACAAGTTTTTATCCATAGTTTAATCTGATTGTTAGGTCGTTTTTAGTATTTTGTTTGTTAGGTTGCAAAGTATATTTTTATAGATGCTTTTAGTTTGCGTTAATATATGTACATGTTTTTTTGTTTCTGAAGTATATATTTCTTGGGTTATTTTGAATTAAGTCACATGTTTTTTTGTTTCTGAAGTTTATATTTCTTTGGTTGTTTGAATTAAGTTTTGTTTAGGTCCTTTTTAATATTTTCTTGGTTATTTGCTACGGGTCCTTATAACTTTTTATTTTTTGCATTAATTTGAATTTTAGATCCTCATCAGAACAAAACTTCTCGGTTGAGTGGAGTGCTTTTTATCTCAAACTCTATCCCCAATCTTTTCGTTTGTTTTTAGTTTGCTCAGTAATATTTGATGTTTCCTTCAGTTTATCTTTTTATTTTCAGTAAGTATCATATATTTTTTTTGATATTATACTCGGGTGTAGATAAATAGAAACGGTACGCTAAAGCTTGTTGTAATTCATTAAAATATTATAAGTTGTCTTTTAGCTTATGAAGGCGTAGTCTTATATCATAAATTCTCTCTTGCAGCTCATGTATATTCTTATATCATAAATTCTAAAAATGTAATCTTGTAGAAACGAGATCTTAAGTTTTTTATTTTTTTATTTTTATTGTTAGTTTCAAAATCATGAGTTTCAATAAAGCTAGCTACACGGAGATTAATTTAGATATTACCAAGTGTAGTTGATTATTATAAAATTATGGATGACATTGTCACACCTAAATTTGTTGATCATTTATGTTACTGTCCATTTTATCCTAGCTTCTATTAACAAGGAAAATTTAGGTGCATTTGTTGCCTTTTAATTTATCTTCAAGAAGTTTTTTTATTCATCGTTATAATTAGTTTATATATAACATTATTTTGACACAATCACCAAGTGATACATACAGAAACTTCAAAGAATTCACGAGCAAAAAAATGGAAATAATACATAAAAAAACCCCAATTCGTTCAAAAGAAATCTCTGTATTTGTTGAGGGTCTCCTTATTTTTGAAATCTCTGTTCAATTCATATTTTTGAGTTTATTCAAGAGATTAATCGGTAAATGATCATTAAGCTGATTATTAGCATAATTAGCAGCGATGGAATAGATTGAAATAAATCTTTTAATTCTGCCACAAATGAAAAAAAATCATGTAATGAAGGGGGAAATGATCATTAATTCACCATGAAAAAATTGTGAAGGTAAAATAAAACAATTTTTCTACCTGGTTTACAAATAAAAAATATTTGTTTCACTCTTTTATCAGCTAGTTGTATTTTGAAAGGTCAAAGAATAACAACCAATTGTTCTCTTTTTGGACATTCAATTTTCCACTACAAATGTCATTAGGAAAATAATAAATAGGGATAGAACGAATTATCGGGATATTGGATTTGATGTGGCGTTGTGCGATCACATGTGTTATAACCGTTGTAATTTGTTTTCATTTCAAGAATTTGTTCTGTGCCCTTCATTTTCTGTATCAGATTTAATATTAGATGATCATTGTATCTAATTATGCTGTAATTGCAATAAAACATAGTAATCAGTATGGTAAGAAAATCAAATAGTTTATTTTAGCGTTCGGATTTCAGTCCGCATGTACTATTCATGCAGGACTATCCACTTTTAATACGATCTGTATTAGCCGAACCCATTATCTAATTTTCAGGTAACGATATCTGATTATGCTACAATTGCAATATAATTTAGAAAAAAAATTAGTTCACTAAATAATCACAATAAATACGTATATAAGATAATCAAATAATTTATTTTAGGGTTTAGTGTTTCAGTATGATCGTACTATTCTAGCAGTAATTGTATATTTTTAATGGGATATGATATTAGATGATCACAATACCTGATTGCTGGAATTGCAATATATTTTACAGGAAAGTTAATACACAATACAGTGAACAAAAAACTAATTGCAATATAATTTACTAAAATTTAATATAGTATAAAGAATGTAATAAATAGTATTTAAAAAACAAATTACGGTTCAGTACATGCATAATATTTAAACTAATTCTCCATTTATAAGAGGATGTAATATTAGATAATCACATTAGACCTGATGTATCAATTGCATTGAAATAAGTATAATTTATAAAACGTATAAAACAATTCGTAAGAAATCAAACAATTTACTTTAGGGTTTAGGATTTCAGTATATATGTACAAACATTTCAAGCAGAACTATCTGTTTTTAACAGGATCTGATATTAGTCGAGCACAACACCTGATTATGCAACAATTACAATTTAATATAGAAAAAAAATACATGATATAGAACATAATATATAATACGTAAGAAAATTCCAAAAAAATACTTTAGGATTTAGGTTTTTTGGTTTATCGGTACTCTTTAGCGGTGTCAGTTTTTAACTGGATATGATAGACGATCACGGTACCTGATTAAGCAACATTTGCAATATAATCTGTAAAAAGTTTATGCAATCTATAGAATATAATAAAGCAATGCGTAAGAAATTCAGGCAATTTACTTTACGGTTTAAGTGATGCGTACTATTTTTTTTAGACAAATCGCGATCAATAAATTGTTAGAATTATTAAATATTAAATTAAATGTGTTCGTCGTGATTTAAACTCGAGTCACTGTCAAAGTTGACCTAGTAAACTTTGGCAATGACGTTACTATTCAATCAACAATTGTCTGTTTTTAATTGTATCTGATATTAGACGACCACATTAGCTGATTAAGCAATTGAAATATTACTGAAAATTTATTATAATATATAATAAAAGAAAATCAAAATAATATCTGCTTCTATATAGGCATTTTTAATAAACTCAAATTGCTAAATGCAAAAGAAGATAAAAGGTAGATAAATATATGTTATCGAGACAAATAATTAGAAATTGATGTATGAAACCTTAGAAAGCAAGAGCTGGAGAAGAGAAGGGCGAATCCACAAATTAGGGTTTGGGTTTAACTTATAACACGTGCCAGCTTAAAAACCTTCATCTCAAATCTCCACACCGACTGAGGAGAATCTCTTTTTATCCAAATTCAATTGCCTCTTGTAAGCTTTTGTTTACAACTCCCTATGTATTAAATGGTTTATTATTAACTATGTCTTACTATTTGTCCCTTAAAGACTTTATGTGCTTTTGGTTTAATCAATTTGCAAACTCTGTAGAGTTTGTCTACAATTGAATCATATACTTTATTTTGACTGGCTATGAATACTGATACAGATCACCACATAATCTGCACGGCGAGACGGAATAATATTTAAGAACGATATTTATACGATCTAAATAAAAGGCTTCACTCATTATGTGTTTCTTGTTATATAACTATTTTCTCTATATTAAAAGTTTATTTTATTCTTTAGCATGATCTCATTCCTAATTTCCACACCGTACCAACTCGGGCAAGATCTCAGTTCACAAAGTGCATATCCTAATGCAGGGTTACTTTAATTATAACATGCTAATTAATATTTTTAAACAGCACACGCGTCAGTTCCCTGAGTAATCTTGTTCAAAATAATCATTTAAAAGAAATGTAAGTCAAGTTGCAAATATTTTATTTTTTGTGCTTGGTGGAAAGAGCTTTCATTCTTACTTTTTCATTGTTGGAAAAAAAGATTTATATTATATAAATAATGGGACAACTCAGGTGCTTTGCATTTACTTTTAGCCATTCAAAGCCTCAAAGGCCTTTGTAGTAATAAACAAAAAACTATGGATGAGTTTGCAAAAAGAACCATACATTATCTCAAATTGCTGAAACCAACTAAATGACAAATTTTAATATTGGTTTAATCTTAAGTTTGCCTGTTAATGGCATATTATTCGCATGTGAATATTCTGAAGAAGTTAGAGACTATTTGTTATTTATAAATAGTGTAGGGGGGAGTTTGCATATTGCAATTTATTCCCAAATAGTAATTTTTCATTGGGCCTGATATCACATAACAAGGTTTAACCTTTTCTTTTGTGCCAAAACAATATATATTAAAAAAATATATATATACAAAATGTATAAACACTGCATATAACATTCAGAAAGATTATATATAAATCCCAAAATGGTATATAAAGTACAAAACATTGTACATAAAAATAAAAATAAAATAGAAAATATAGAAAAAGAGATGTTAGCAAAAAAAATAAAAAAAATGTGTATTTAACCAAAAACTATACACATACAGGTATATAAAATAATGCATAAAACAAATTCAATAAAATATATATTCCGTTATATTTAAATATGCTCAATGAGTGAATAAAATGCTATATTAGCAAACTGATTGAAAGCACAGAATAAACACTCTTAGTGTCTGTTCGGCAACATCCAAATTGCACGAAATAGAGGAATAAACTGACTATTCCAACTTATTTCATCCGAACAGTGTGGAAATATATTAGATTAAAGCTACGGAATAATAGTTTTTTTTAATTCCATTTCAATGATAGAATAGAACTATTCTATAGAATAAGCCTAATTTCCGGACGAAAATACCTTTGTTTATTTCATCTTCATCCTATGTGTACATTCAAAAAATCATTTATTTATTTTTCTTTTCCTCTTTCCTTTCCGTACATGTTTTAGAAAACCTTCCTTCCACCTTTGCATTTGATGAAAGTACCTGAAATTAGCCAAGAGAGCGCATTATACAGGTTTAATTTAATTGGATATGTAATTGAATCTTTTTATATTTCTACTTTTTTATTATATATGTAATTGAATTTTTTGTTTATTATTTTATATTTTTATTAGTAGTTCCATATAATTGTAGAAATAAATTTGAAAAATTAAAAGAATTAACAAGGTATTTTGATAATTGATATATTTTTGTATATCTTAATCAACTTTTCTATTACATAAATATTACCGAACATGCATGGAATAAAACAGAATAGTCGGCTATTTCTATTTTGTTATTCTTCCGAACGAGCCCTTAAAGAAAAGATACCAATTTATAGCCCACCAACATTTGTAGCCTATTATTCACTTATATATTGGGCTGTGCCAAAGTGATATTTCAACAATAGGCCTATTTAATATAAGGACCAGAATGGGCTCAAAATTAAATCCTCCATTTTTTATCATTTTCTAATTACATTCTAACTAACAAAAATAAACAACATTTATTGAAGGATCATTACTTTTCATCCTCATTCCTTGTTTCTAATCATAATTAAAATACTAATCATCGTACATGCACGCGTTTTAGCTCACACTGTCACTTGCTAATACTCCATTAAGTATCCCTCCATTCCCCTACACCCGGCTCACCATACACCATTCCCTACCACTACCAATCCCTCTTTAACCTTCCTACACCATGTCCATACAAACCTCAAAACCAGCCCCCTATATATATAATCTCCAACAGTTCATCTTCTTAATCTCACTTATCAACTAATACTCTTCTCTTCTCTCTTTCTTGAATCAATCTTTCTTCTCTGAACTCCAAGTCTATAAAAATACAAAACAATTTCCTATATAATCTCTATAATATTTTCTTAATCTCACTTGACCCACTACTAAACTTCTAAACATCAACAATGGCGACAGAACTGCTAGAAATAACTCTGATTTCAGCGCAAGGCCTGAAAATGCCGCCGGGATTCCGCCGGATTCAGACCTACGCCGTGATCTGGGTGGACCAATTGTATAAGCTGCGGACGCGGACCGACCGGACCGGCGGGCCGGACCCGGCGTGGAACGACAGGTTCGTGTTCCGCGTGCCGACGGAGTACCTCGTGCCGGACTCGTCCTCCGCCGTCTCGATCGAGATCTACTGCACCGGGGGATGGTACGGGAAGGAGTCGCTCGTTGGATCGGTGCGGTTTCTGATCGGGAATGAGAGGCTGCTTGGTAAACCGCCTAATTCGCCTTCGTTTGCCGCTTTAGGTATGAAAAGATCGATCTTTTTGAGTTTTAGAGCCGTTTGCAAGTCTCACTGAAATCTCACTGTTTAGTGTGTTTTATTCGAATCTTGATTTTCTTGCTGATTTGCTAACTTGAGTTGAATTTCGATGTAATATGTACGTTTTGTAATAATAATGATCTAATGACAACCTCAAAACATCAATCTTGTACATCAAACACTGTATTAATGCATGTTTCGAGTTTTGAGCTGATATTTTTTGTTCAAATTAACCAACTTTTTGCTTAATCTCCGAATTAAATCTTCTTAATCTTGATACTTCTTTCTAATTAATCCCAAATTTTGATCCAATTAACAGGAATCAGGCGACCATCAGGCAGAATCACAGGCGTGCTAAACATAGGAGCAGTTTTACTCTCAAATGTTTCCAGAACCGTAACAGAAGCTCTGGTGCAGAGTCCAGCTGTCAGTTACCGCGACCTGAACCTGCTGCAAAGGCCAGCCATGAGGGACCGTACCAACACAGAGGAGAGAGAAACCGGTACGGCTGAGAGGAGAGAGAAAGCCGTACCGGTTTTGGCTGAGGAGGATGAGGAGGAAGAAGAGGAGAGAGAGGATTTGGTTAGAGGTGTCGTGTTTTGTGGGCCTTGTTTGTTGCGGGTTCCGAGGAAGATTCATTTGAGTCCTTCAGATGAGAATTTTAAGGTACCGGTACAGACGGTACCGACTGTGCCGGTACCGGCTCGCCAGGTCAGCGGAAAGAAACGGTGAATTTTGGGGTGTTGGTACAGGATTGGATTTTATTCGGTTGTTTGATGGTAATAAAAAAGAGGGGTGTAGGGTTTTTACTGAGGGTTTTGGGAAACTACGACTCGTAGTTATTGATGAGTTGGTTATAGAGTTGAATTCTTTTGTTGTATTTCAATATTGGTAATTTTTTTGTTCAGAAAAACTGTTGAATTCTTTTTGTTGTATTTCAGGATTGGTAATTTTTTGTTTCATGAAAATGTTAAAATTGTTGTATTTCAGTATTGGCAATTTTTTGGTTTAAAATGAATTGTTGAACAAAAATACTGGTAATTCTTTGTTGATTTTTTTTTTTTCAATTTTGTGGGTGGATATTTGGTTAAGTGCGCTTTTATAGTCATCGCTATCAATTTATTATTATGTAGCACTTTTCATATAAATTATTGGGAAGATGCTCAAAATGAGTCTAAAAAGGTTCTAAATGCCGGAAATGACCTATTTTAAAACGTTTCGTCTACCAGCCCAAGACATTTGAAATAACTCCATTTCTAACAAAGAAAAATATAAAAGATCAAGACTATCGGCGTTTGAAAAGCCGTTGGAACAAAATTGGAAGTTGGGAACCCTTGTTTCACTTTCATTTGCGATCTGCCACATCACATTAAGCAAAAATATAAAAAATAAAAGAAGTGGAGGCATTTATTTAAATGACTATAATGCATTATTTTATAATTAATTTTTTTATTAATTATATTCATAACATTTATTTTTGAATGCATTGAAGTTTCCTTAATAGATTACCTGTTGGTTCAGGTATGGAGAGAAAAAATCCATAATATTTTCATGTCCGGAATATCCCCAAAATATCAGGGTCGGGTATGGTATGAGGAAACCCGACCTCCCAACCCGGATTATTGACAACTCTATTATCAAGTCTGTATGCCATTTGATCCCCCAATCGCCCTTAATCTCGTTATAGAAAAAAATCTCCTAAGAGTGAAAACTAAATTTTTTGAAAGTCTATTATTTTATTTATTTGTTTTCTAATTGACTTTCAAAGTCCGCCAAATAATAATAATAATAATAATAATAATAATTGAATTTAAACTCCCAAATTCTTATATCTCAATTAAAATATTTAATCATTAGACTAGGAGATCATTTATATTATGCAATCTTACATTTTGTTTTTCTTAAAAAGGAAAAATCGGTTCTTTTGCGGCATGCAAAATCTTTTTAACTTTTTATTTTCAATAAATTAAAATTTCTTATGTACTTTGATTTCTGAACAGGGACATTTGAAAAAGATATTGGATGATTTTTAATGGTGGCTTTTTGGAAGCATGGCCTAACCATATGTATAATCCACTCAATCACCATCAACTTTTTCTTGGTTTTTTTAAGAACACATTTATCCAATTGCAATCTACAAAACAATCTCAACAAAAAAATAAATTAAATATTACAATAATTTTAGTGGTGTCTATTTTGTAAAGGAGTGGCTTTATTGTATGTTCCACCCAATTAGATTTTGGTTTGGATTTGGGTCCCATTTTTTGTCCACATTAGCAAATGTTTCACATCAACACCTAATCTAGGGCAGAATTCTTTGCCGACTACTTAAATCTATTGAGATCCAATCTTTTGTCGTACCGATTCGTCCCTAAAAAAAAAAAACTTAATTTAGACCTCTAAAAGCCGCCTAAATCTAATTTGATTTGAAATGTCATATGACTTATAAACTGACTATTTGAAATATTTTGAAAATCAATTATTGAACAATGAATATGATTTTAGAAGAACCGAAATACTCAACTTGAAGTTATATCTTATCCAAACCGAGTTTAGAGATATAAATTTTAATTCAGTCAGTGAACTTATATATGTGATTTGGCTCATAAAAATTCATTTCCGTGATTAAGAAACCGTGTAAAAACGCATTTTTTGTTGTAGTGCATAGAAGTAGAACTCTATCAGAACTGATCTATTTTGATTTGAATATTTGAATGACAATTGAAACTTCAGTGATTAATCAAAAATGATTAATTTAAACAAAATAAAGGTTCTGGCCTACTGTACAATTTATTCAGTGATTAATCAAAAATGATTAATTTAAACAAAATAAAGGTTCTGGCCTACTGTACAATTTATCCCATGTAAAATATCTACTAACAATCTTGTTAATAACCCTTAACTGGAGGATTGGATGTTCAAATATTCCAATCATGCAAAAGAAATTTAATTTTCAGTCTCTAAATTCCAGAGAAAAAACAAAATTGAAGAACAAAATGAATAGTTTAATGCACCATGCACACGGACCAATGTTGAACTTGGCAATCTAATTGGAAACACGTAGGAATGTCGGCCATACATTGATTTGTAATTTATGTAATATTTTTTTTGTATCTAAGGGGTACCTTTGAAAGAATTAAATTGGTCTCAACATTTGGAAAAGCAAAAAAGGAAGCAAACATATTAAAATAAAAAGATTTGAAAACAATGTGTTCTCAATGAATCACAAATCCACTATGTATGGATATTTCATTTAGATACTAAAGTGCCAAAAAAAATATATTATTTTGTAATTTGGTGAATTACTTTGCAAGCAAAATATATAAAATTTGAAGGTATATCATATAATAATACATCGGAGTTCAATAACATATATTTCTATCAAAAATTTATAGGGTAATAATCATCTTTAAGTCTTTATACAAAGATCTGCCTTGTAGTGCTATCGTTTGAGAGATTCTATTGGATAGGGATTGGTCATTGAGGTATTGAATGCAAATCAAAAGGAAAAAAAATTATCTTTAGATCTTTAAAGCAAATCAAAAGAAAACAATCTATCTTCTTAGCATTCGATTGGAGGATTATTTTCAGGACCTGATAAATTATTCATAGATTAAATTTTTAAAGTTCGAAAAAAGCGGTATATAGAAACTAATTTGTATTGATGATAATAGCTGCATCACGGGACACAACCTTATTGTCTTCTGTTTAAATTACATCTTTATTGAATTAATATATATTTTATAAAAATAATATACATTTTACCAAAAATTTGTATGTGAATTCATATATATATATATATATATATTTTACAAAAATAGTATATAAATATTAATAGCACTATATAGGTTTGTCTATATTACAAAAGTATCTAATATTAAATTAATATATAAATATTACAAACAATAGCTTGTATTTAAAAAATATATATATATTAAGGCATCGTGGCGCTGTACACGTGAAATCGGCCAATTATCAAGAAATATGAAAAAGATGACCAAAATGGGGAAAAATGTTAAGAACATTATACCTATTAGTGACGAAGCTGGACCCAAAATAATACTTGATGCTTTCTAAATTCTAAAATTTGTAAATTAATTTGGGGAGAGAGGAGGACAATACATTAATATTTATTATCGTGTGATAATATACAATTCCTAAGCTCTATAGACATATAGTAGATATTACAAATTTTGGGATAATCATGATATCCCCTTGTCTCTATTAAGCTACATTTCTATTAAGCTATATTTCTATTTATCAATGAGATGTAATGGAAAAAAGTAAAAACACAAAGCACTAATATAGACCTCTCACCTCCAGTATCTTATTATTTTTCTGATCGTTACTAAATTTCTCATGTAATTAGCAATGGTCCGTATCTTGAGAGTATATTGTATATGAACTGGAGTTCAAATTTCATTGACATATTTCTTCTATTTAATTAGTGGTGAGAATTTTTTATTGGCCTCCCGGTATATCTCGTCAAGTTCTACCACTAATTATACATCATTTATACTTGTTATTGGAACTTCAATCCATTATATATTTTGGCCTGATATTTTTTTTTTCCTTTTTAAACTATTTTTTTAGCTGATACGATTTTGATTTGACTATGATATTTTATAAAATTTGTTACTTTTATTCATAAGTTATGATATTACACTTGACAATGTTTATTATTCACAAGTTATGATATTAAACTTTTCTTTGTTAGTTTACCGTCAATTTTTTCCTGATTTATCATTTTAAATGTGCATCAGTGCATGAACCACTTTTACAAAACAAAGTACAAAATGATAAATGCGGGGAGTTGAGAAATCGTCTCTTCATATTGTAAGATTTAACATCATTATTAACATGCCTAATTTATCCTTCTTTTCCTTTAAAATTTTATATATTACAATTCATAACAGAAATAAAAGTTTTAGACCTGATAAAGTTGAGAAAAAAAGTAATTTTAAACGTGGAATTGAGAAAATGGATAAAAGTAAAAATAAAAAAACATTTCTAGAATCTTACTTACATCTTGTATTAACTACATGTTTGTCCAAAAAAAATGCACTGATCTATTTAACTATATAACACCACACCACACCACTCTACACTCATCTTTTCATCTCTCTCTCTCAGGCAAGTTGGAAACCTAAAAACCAAAATAGAAAGAAAAAAACAAAAACAAAAATCCAAAACCTCTCTCTCTATCTCTATCTTATTGGAGTATTCTTCGGGCCTGTCGTTTTGTGCTCTCTGTTCACTTCTTACCCTCTTTCCCCCTCTGTTTTGGCCTTTGCGTGCTCTAATCCCAACAAGGAAGAAAGAGAGAGAGAGAGAGAGAAACGGGGAGGAGATTTCCAGCCGTATTTCGCTCCCTGTTTCGTACTGTGGGTGAGAGTAGAGTAGAGGGGTTGAGATTGATATTCTATTGTTCATTATTATCAAATGCCATTTTTTTGCCAAGCTCGGATTTGGGTTTCCTGTTTCACTGAAATCTGCTAATTTTGAGGTACTTTCACTCTTCCCTTGGCCCCCATTTCTGTCAATAATGCACGAGATCACATCGAAGCTTAATAATCCGAAACACACTCACTAATTAAGGAATAAAATCGAATCAGTGACCCTCTTTCTCCCCTCCTCCCTCTTTCACAAAGCTGTCCTCCTTTCGTACTGTTAAATCATTTTATTCACTCAACTTGACGCTATTTTTGGCCACCACTCTCTAATTGTGACCCCCATTTGTGAATAAAATACTAAAGGCAGAATATTTAGTGGTTCGTACGTCCAAAGCCCCTTTCTTCTTCCGTCCTTAAACAAATTCCATTTCGAAATTCAATTATTTCCTCACCTCTCCCATTCATTCCCCCATCATTTCAGGTAATCAATTAATTAATTAACAAATCCAATCAATCCGCCTTCTCCAATGGAGTTCGACGAGCTAGAACTCACCTGGGAATCCCTCCCCCTCTCCCACTTCGCCCTCTCTCTCTCCCCCTCTCGCACGCCCCTCATCCCTCCCAGCTCGGATCTCAAAGCCAGCATCTTTCCCGGCACGGATCTCGATGCAGCAATCTCCCTGGATTCCATCTTACCGGACGATATAATCGAGCGAATCCTGTCCTTCCTGCCGATCAGGAGCGTGATCCGCGCATCAGCGACATGCAAGAGGTGGCGGGAGATCATTCGCTCGCGCCGCCGTTCCCTGTTCGGGGCGCACAGCCGGATCCCGACCAAGCCGTGGTACTTCATGTTCACGCAGAACGAGTCGGCAGACGGGTTCGCCTATGACCCGCTCGCTCGCAAGTGGTTCGGCTTCCAGCTCCCCTGCGTCCAAAAGTCTACCTGGTATGTATCAATTTTTTCTCTCCTCCTTTTTTTTTTGTCAAGTAAAAGAAGTCCTGGATTATGCCTAAATTGCAAAAAAAATCAATCTCCCCTGCGTTGAAAAGTCAACATGGTATGAATTGTTCTGCTCTGTTCTGCTTTTGTTTTGTTGGATTGCTTTTTAGGTGGGGATTCTGCAATAATACAGGCACTTTATTGCAATTTCGGTAATTAGTGCAGGTTTTTTTTGGAATTTCGGCATAATGCAGGGGTTTTATTGCAAAATTTCCATTTATTTTTAGTAGGAAATTTGTGATAAAAGCCCCTGAATTATGCCTAAGTTCGCAAAAAAGTAAAGTCTGAATTTGTGAATAGTCCTTAAATTATGTGTAAATTGTAATTTTGCACAATGCAGGGGCTTAAAAGTTATTATTTATGATCTCTTCCTTTTCTTTTATTTTAGTAGTGAAATTCGCTATACAAGCCCCTGAATTATGCGTGTGTGTCCTTGCATTATGCCTAAATTGAAAAAATCTCCTGCATTATCACATTACGAATGAGTTGTGATAGGTATCATACAATGCAGGTTGTTTTTGCAATTTTAGACATAATTCAGGGGCTATTTTTCATATTCACCTTCTTAAATAAGACCGTTAAAAAATCTTAACAAGTAATTTGAACAGGTTTGTGCCTCATGCAGATCAGTTTAATTCCAAGTCATACTAATAAAAAGGGAAATTTGCAAGCAGACCCTACATTGTGCCTAAATTCGCAAAAAAAAACCCTGAATCATGCTTACGTTGCAAATAAACCCATGTACCATATTCATGCCTATATAAAATCACAATTTCCAACATTTCAGGGCCTTTTTACAATTTAGACATAAATCAAGGGCTTTTCCCCCAAATTCCCCTTCATAACCCCCAACATAAAAAAACAAGAAACTTCCAACAAAAACCCCCCCGCATCATACCAAAATTACCAAAACGCCCTTGCATCAATGTACTTTTTTTTTTCTTTTCAATTTACCCCAATCCAAGCCTCTTTTAGCAAATTTCCCTGATTCCAACAGGTTCGTTTCGTCCTCGTGCGGCTTGGTCTGCTTCCTTGACACGGACTCCTTCTCCCAAATCTTCGTTTCGAACCCGATAACCCGCAACTGGACCCGGCTTCCGGAACCTTCCGGAACCTCCGTCCCCCCCGACTACTCCACCGTCGCCATCTCCCTCCTCAAACCCTCTCTCCACTACACCGTCTCCCTCGTCCGCTGCAAACAAACATCTGTTGACAACTTCCACCAATGGGAGCTCGAGGTTTGCCTTTACGGGTCGGAGTTTAAGAGCTGGACCCGACCCATTAAGGAGGTTTTGGACGGGTGGAGGGGCGGGGACGATAGCGTCATTTGCGGGCATAACTTGTATTGTTTGATCCAGTCTACTGGCGTCACGGCGAACAGCGTGCCGCGTCATCGGATCATGATTTATGATTTGATGAGCGATTTTAATGAGAGTGATAATGATAGTTTTAATTGTTTGGAAAATTCGGCGGCGGTTCCGTGCAGTTTGACGTGCGGGAGGCTGATGAATTTGAAGGAGAGGTTGATTTTGGTGGGCGGGATAGCGAAGAACGACAGGCCGGATATTATCAAGGGAATAGGGATTTGGGAACTGGAGAGGAAGAGTGAGGGGTGGAACTGGAGGGAAATTACGAAAATGCCCCACAAGTATTTCCAGGGATTCGGGGAGTTTGACGACGTGTTCGCGAGCAGCGGGGCCGAGGATTTGGTTTATATACAGAGTTACGGGTCGACTTTGCTTTTGGTGTTTGAGATGGAGAGGAGGGAGTGGAGGTGGGCGGGCAAGTGTCCGGTGAGTAAGCGGTTCCCGCTTCAATTGTTTACTGGGTTTTGTTTTGAACCCAGACTCGAGGTCTCCAGTTTGATTTAGGTTTTTTTTTTTTTGGGGGGGGGGGGGGGGGGGGGGTGGGTGGGTATGATGTGATGTGAATCTGTGGTGGCATTTATGTTATTTTGATGGTATGATATGTGTGGTGCGGTATTCTGTTAACGTGCCAGAATTGTCTGTTAACGAGCCAGAATTGTCGTGTTCAATTTTGGTCAGATGTTTCATGTGGAGTTTATCGGTTTTTGCAGGGTTTTGGTATGTCATAAATTCTGCTATGAAATAGAGATGTGTTGCAGTAGGGGTTTTGGTGAAGTCACATAATTCGGATTCCTGTGTTTTGAGAATGGAGGGAGTGTTTTTATGATTTTCTTAACAATGAAGGGAAATTTTGCAAATCTATCTGATTTTTCTCCTGAATCTTATCTTATCCACAAGACTAGCAGTCAAAAGAAATCAATCATGATTGAAAAGGAAATACTGAGCGCCGGTCAAACTCTCAGCAGAAAAAAATTCATACAATTCAGACCATTTAAACATGAAAAGGGACCAAAAAAAGGGCCATTATTTCAAACAACGTCAAATGACACTTATTACATTAAACTCATTTTCCTAACAGCATCATAAATTTCATTTCACACACTTTTCCTCACTTTGTAACTATAATTATCCTGCTCATCAGAATACCTACTCCACAACATAATCCCCCCATACTTGGCTGACTTCTTAACGATCGGAAGCACCTTACTTTTCAACACATCTGGCGAAATAAATCCCCCACTTGCCGCATCAGGCGAAGCAGGCAACCCTAAAAATATCTTTGTCGCCTTAACTTTACTCGTCCAGGTATTCCACGAGCTAATCAGTTTACTGATATCACCAGAGGAATACTGACAAGACGGATTTTTGTAAAACTGTACCCAGACATAGTCGAACAGACCGGAGGATATCGCTGGGCCTAGATATGCGTCTGGGTAAGTGCATTGTGGAGCGGCGGTTAAAAGGACCTTTTTGCCCTTCTTGTTGTATGCTGAAAGGTATTTTGTTAACTCCAAATAGTTGGCCATGCGGACGCTGATGTCTATGTAGTAGTCGAGTCCATCTAGGACGGCTGGCCCTAAAGGCCGGTCTGAGGAGGTTCCGCCCAAGTAATTGTTCCAGATGTATTTGGAATAACTTAGTGATCTTGAGGTATTGACTCGCGCATCGCCTGATGGACCGCCTAGTGAAACTAGTACCTGGCGCATTGTGAATCACACGGAATTATTGATGGCAAAATTGAATGACAAATTAGTTAACAAGCCCTTGTTCTTAATTAGATCAAAATATTTTAAGTTTAATTAAAAAACAAATGAGATATAAGTACTTAAATTTACCTTAATGCCCTTGGCCTGACAAGCATGGATATCAGTGGTGAGATTTTTACATCCGCCATTGAAGGAGTTGCAATGTCCGCCGAGATTAAGGACCGGTATCTCTCCTTCGCCATAAGTGGTGTCAAGAAAAGCTAGAATGACATAATCGTAGTTTCCAGTCTCACACGTACTTTTTAGGGTTCCTTCATTGCCGTTCTGTCCCCAATAAACTGCGATACTACCAGCTTGAGCATATGCGGCGAGGAGAGAGAGGAGGGGAATGAGAGAGAGGGTTTTGAGTTGAGAAGCCATTGTTGGGAGGAGACGTAATCTATGTTTTGAGAGGGAGAGGGGTGGTGTTATTATAATGGAAGAAGATTTTAGGGTATATGCTAGAAAACATTAATGATCGCTGCTGAAAAAGGAAAACAAGAAAGCTACTTTTCTTGTGCCTACTTTTGTTTTTCAGCACGAGTAAGAATGTTTTCATACTCAAGTCAACTCTTGGAATTCGTACACCATCTTTGACCAGACAAGAAAAATTATGAAAAAATTGGGCACCAATGAAAAAGTTTCAAATCAAGCATCTTTTTTGTTCACATCTCTTTCAATTTCAACCATTTGAAATAACAAAAGGCATAAAACAGCCATTATTTTGCTCTATTATGTAATCATCTCTCACATTACATTTATTCCATACAGCACTCAATTCTAAATCCTAATTTACACGCTACCCTTCACTTGATTGCTATAATTGTTCTGTATGTCATAGTATCTACTATATAGCATGATCCCACCATACTTTGATGCTCCCTTAATGGCTGGGAGCACATTATTCTTAAGCGTGTCCGGTGGAATATACCCACTTCCAGCAGCAGCAGTAGAGGCAGGCAAACCTAAAAATATCTTTGTCGCCTTAACGTTGCTTGTCCAGGTTTTCCACGAGCTCGTTAGCTTAGTGATATCACCAGATGAGTATTCGCACGGAGCATTGTTGTAGAATTGGACCCAGACATAGTCGAAAAGACCGGTGTTCAATGCCGTTCCAAGATGAGCATCAGGGTAGGGGCACTGAGGAGCAGCAGATAGATAAACCTTTTTGCCCTTGCTGCTGAATGCTGAAAGAGACTTTGCGAGCTGATCATAATTGCTTGTGCCTCCGATCTCTATGTCGAAGTCTATACCGTCAAGGACAGCAGACCCGAGAGGGCGGTTGGAGGAGCTTCCACCTAGATAGTTGTTCCACAGGTATTGTGCGACGTTTTGAGCGTCAGAGGCAGAGCTCAACGTGTAACTGCCTGCTCCACCACCTATGGAAAGTAAAACCTGCAATACCCAAAAAAATATGTAAGGTTTCTTTTACAATTCAATTGGAACTTTCAGTCGGGAAAAATTGACTTTTGCCCTAAATTTTCTTACATTTTTGATGTATTATTAGACATTATACAATATATTATTTGTTATAAAGAAAAATTATGCAATCTAGTTGATTAATAACCAACCTTAATGCCCTTAGCCTGGCAAGCCTTGATATCAGAGGTGAGGCTTTTGCAGCCACCTGACGATGGATTGCAATGCCCTGCAAGGTTGAGAACGGGAGTCTGGCCATTGCCGAAGGTGGAGAGAAAAGACAATAAGACATAAGCATAATTTCCAGTGTCACACGCACTTTTTAGGGTGCCCTCATTGCCATTCTGTCCCCAGTACACTGCGATACTACCGGCATGAGCCGAAGCAGCAAGGAGAGTTAATAAAAGAGGGATGAGGATGAGATTGAGGGTTTTGGGTTGAGATGCCATTGTTAAGAGATAAATTGAGATAATGGTTTTAAGTTGTGGGTATATGCTTGTATTTATAGTGACAGTTTGATGTGAGTTTTCTATTGCTTTGCGTCTAGATAGGGTGTAGAAAGAGTATGGATTGTCTAGGGTTTGATTTCTTTGTTTAATGCGAAATGTTTTATTTTTTTTATTGAATGAGCGAGACATTTTTGTCATATTTTCACTTTTTAAATGAAAGAATTAAATTAATGAATGAACTTATTGTCCTTTTATTTGGTTGAAATGCATTAAAATTAATCTTCTAAAACGAGATAATCAAAGGCACAATTTTTTTTTGATGAAATTGAATAGGCTCAAGGTCTTAGTACTTCCAATATATTAAATTAGAGTGTTTTAGACACAAAAAAGTACTTGATTCTTTGTTAATTTCTTTATTCTTTTTGTCCATCGGAGTTGGACTGTTAGGTTTGTTGACGAACGGCAGCTCATTTTGAAAATGACTACATTGAAAAGTCAAAAGTCAATGATTTTGTGAAATTATCCTTTTTTTCTCCAATTCTTTGACTTCAGTATAGAATTTAGAGATTTTTAGGGAAAATATTTCATTTGTTGAATGAGAATGTTGACACGTCGATTGCTGCTTAAGTGCTTATCTACAAATGTCACGTCAGTGTACCAATTATTAGCCTTAACAAGCGGGGCAATGGAGAAATTAAGGTTTACTGCAGAAATCTTGTGGAAATTGAATACTTGTGTTGTAAATTGTGTTTTTATTTGAAGGAATTGTGTTGTAAATTGTGATACTTTCTAGATAATGTTGTAAAGGCAAATAAAAAAGACTGAGAATTGGCCTCCAAAAAAAAAAAGAATGAGAATTAATATTAGGAACTAGGCACATATAAATATTATTAACAATCACAAAAAAAAATTATGAACATTCAAAATTTAAAGTAAAATAAAAATCATATATAAATACAGATAATTATAATTCAAAATAAAAACATAAACATGAATACAAAGTCCAAGTAACAAACGAATAAAATAACAACATAACTACCAAAAGTACAAATTAATATAAACCAGAGAACAAAGAAAAAACGATTTTGAGAATTTAAACAGCCCCTGAGGTGGAGCGAAAGCTAACAAAATAAAGAAAGGGAAAAGTGGAAAAAGACAAAGAAAGAGAAAAAAAATTGAACCGAAAAATAAAGAAAATGGTTAAGTCGGCTAAAAAATCGGTCAAAATTGGATGCAATTCAGTTGACGGATTTCGAAAAAGGACTAAACATAACCGGATCGGTAGAATAAAGATTTGGGACTAATCGTGGACTGATCAGAGCCTAATCAGAATTTGTTCGGGGATCAATGTTCCGTAGCGGGAAGGAGGTGCAAGATTGATCCTCTGGTTTTGGAGGTTTTAAAGGAACATCATTTGAAACATTAAAATTTAGAATTAATGCCGTTTCAAATTAAAATATATACAATAATTTTGCTGATTTTTAAGCCTTTTTTTGCCGATGAATGAATTAAATAAACAACATGAAGTTTAGAATGATATAAATTAAAATTAAACAGTGAAACAAAGAGCAAAGAAAGATATATTGGGAAATAAACTTTTATTTATGGATGATTTTTTTATGAATGATTTTTCTTGCACTTTCAGATTTCAACATAAGAATCCTTTTCCTGGTACTAGTGTGTACCTAATGATTCAATGAAAATCCATTAGGGAAATAGAATTTTTCTACTAGATAAATTAATCATATAAATTTCACATAAATTTGCGATAATGACTGGGGCCGTGGCCCATTTGGGCCCTAATTCTCCCCTGCTTTAACTCGTAACTGGAGTGAACTCATGGTAACTGCCAACTGGAGTCATGTTCATTTAATTCTGGAGTACATCATTATTGACCAGACAAGGTAAGAAACATAAAAAGTCAATTATGCAACTTGTGAAGATATTGAAATAAGATCAATTGTGGGTACCAGTGTAAAAGATTCAAATCAAGCTTTTATTAAGTATCTCTGTCAACCATTTGAAACAACAAAAGGCTTATACAGCCATCATTATTCATTACTAATATGGTCTAGTATGTAATTTTGTCACATTACATTTATTTCATTTAGTACTACTTAGTATTGCACATGATATTTCTCAAAAGTCAAAACCCTAAATTTCACACACTACTCTTCACTTGATTACTGTATTTATTCTGTATGTCTTGGAACCTACTCCATAGCATGATCCCGCCGTACTTAGATGATCCCTTAATGGCTGGAAGCACCTTACTTTTTAGCGTATTTGGAGGAATATACCCACTTCCAGCGGCAGTAGAAGAAGCTGGCAGCCCTAAAAATATCTTTGTCGCCTTGATTTTGCTCGTCCAGGTTTCCCAAGAGCTTGTCAATTTACTAATGTCACCATTTGAATACTGGCACGGAGCATTGTTATAAAACTGCACCCAAACGTAGTCGAAAAGACCAGTGGATAGTGCGTTTCCGAGATGAGCATCTGGGAAGGGGCACTGGGGTGCAGCGGAAAGATAGACCTTTCTGCTCTTGGTGCTGAATGCAGAAAGAGACTTTGCTAACTTATCGTAATTTTTTGTGCCTCCGATTTCTATGTCGAAGTCTATGCCGTCGAGGACTGCAGACCCAAGAGGGCGTTTGGAGGAGCTTCCACCTAAATAGTTGTTCCAGAGATACTTGGCGACATTTTGGGCATCTGAGGCAGAGCTCAAGGTGTAACTGCCTGCTCCGCCACCTATAGAGAGGAAAACCTGTAATTTATAAGAAAAAAAAATATAAGTTTCTTATTATTTTACAATTTAGTTTAATATCAGTTGGATGAAGTTGACTCCTTGGAATTTTCCTGAACTCTTGGATGTACTGTCATAAAGTAAGCAATAATTTCTCTTAAAATTATCTAGCTTAATTTGATTAGTAACAAACCTTAATGCCCTTAGCCTGGCAAGCCTTGATATCAGAGGTGAGTTTTTTGCAGCTGCCTGATGATGGGTTGCAGTGTCCCGCTAAGTCGAGAACAGGCGTCTTACCGTTGCCGAAGGTGGCGAGGAATGATAATATAACAAATTTATAGTTTCCTGTGTCACACGCGCTTTTTAGGGTACCCTCATTGCCGTTTTGGCCCCAGTACACTGCAATACTACCGGCATGGGCCCAAGTAGCAAGGAGAGACAATAAAAGAGGGATGAGGAGGAGATTGAGGGTTTTATGTTGGGATGCCATTGTTATGAGATTGAAAGATGATAGATTTGAGTTGTGGGGTACATGCTTGTATTTATAGCGAAATGTTGATGTGAGTCCGCTATTACGGTGTGGAAAGGGTATGGGTTTGCATTTTTTGGCATGAAATTATCAATGTACAACTTGATAACATAAAATATTATAACTGATTTACTGTTTGTGTTTGATTGAAATGCATTCATTAATATTGGCTCATTTTGTATGAAAGAATTATATTAATAAATGAATATGAAAGAATTATATTAATAAATGAATTATTTTCCTTTTATTCGCTGAAATGAATTTAGTGCATGAAATCTTCTAAAACCAGAGAAATCAAGCACAAACTAAACCTTTCTTTCTTTCTACAAAATTAATTAATTTCGTTTTGTTATCTTTTTGTATCGAAGTTGACGTTTTTTTTTTTTTTTTTGACGCAGCTCATTTTGACAGTGACTAAGTTGGGAAGTCAAAATTGCATGATTTTGTCAAATTTTCCTTTTATTTCAAATTTCTTGACATGGAACAATGCAGAAGGAAATAAATAGCAATAATCTCATGATTCAGAAAGGCGATTTTAATTGAAAAACAGTATTGAATTTCCGTATTTCGAGAAAATAAAATCGATTTGTTAAACTCAGAATATATGAAACGTTGACTGGTGCTTATCAAAGAAAGCCACGTCACCACATTATTAGCCTTAACTATCGGGTTAATTGCAGAAATTAAGCTCAAATACTTAGAACTGAAGTATTGTGGAAATTGATAAAACACGTGTCACGTCTCAAAGCCCACAACAGAGATGAGAGAGATTTCTATCCGAACAAGATAGAATTTCTTACAGCAAAAGGCTTGTGCCAAGCCAGCTCGACCGAATAAATACATGAAATATAAAGGAACTTATTATGATATGCTCTACTCAAAATATACTATCATTTAATCGCTGGAGCATCTGCTATACGATAATTGCTAAATTAACATCAAAATATTGAGCGTGCCTGTTCAAATTTTGGAATATTGAAGTAAATACTAGTTATAAAGGCGTAGTGTTATTGTGTAACCCACCACTCCACCAATGGTCAGGTCAATCCTTGCGGCCAAATAGCAGGCTTGAATAATGGGGAATATTGAATAATGTCACATGGAGCATCCGTTGAATAATGAATGGCACATGGAGCCCGCGGCCCCGCCATAAAACCCGTATGGCGTACGTAGAAGTTAAAAACTAATTTAGTGTTAATAACAAATTTTATTTAAGCATGATATATAAAATATATCTAATAAAAAGATTATTAAACCAAATTAAAAATTATACAAAAGAGTTATAATACTAAAAAACAAATTACTTAATGTGTTGTTTTTTTCGATTTCGGATAGTGAAAGATCTTTATAGAGATTAGAGGGACAATGCCTCCCTTCAAAATTTGAAGTAACAATATATATTTATAATTATACCGCTGTATTTTATATAGAATTAGAAGCTATATATACATCGATTCTTTAGATTTTTGATGTATTTTTTTATTGCGTCAGTTTTGGTCAAGACCTGCCACCGATTTGGGACCAAAATGCATTATATTATATATAACACGCCTAAAATGATATAAGCACAACACAAACTAAAACCTGAAAAAGGTTGAAAATTTTGTTCTTCTATACAAATATTTATTTATTTTTTGACCTGGAGTTAACTGTTAATTTTCACAAATGGCAGCTTTTTTTGACAGTGACTATGTTTAGAAGCCAAAATTACAATGTAGGGTCTGATTTTCCGTTTACTTGACTTGAGTGTTCTCTACATCAACTTTTAGTTTTACAGCGACTTATGTTGAGAAGCCAACAATTACTTGACTTGAGTGTTGAGTAAATCAACTCTTGATGTTAATGAGTCAAAGTTTCTTCAGATTAACCCTAGTGATATTACGATTTATAATACTGATATATATTTTTTAGTTATTATAAGATTTATCATCAGCCAAAATCCCAATTAATAAACAACTCAACTATTTTTTTCTTATACCAAATTAGTTCTTTTTCACAATCCAACACATAACACACTTTGTATTTGTACCTACCAATTACAATGTAGGGTACTCAAAGGATGAATAGCTTAATATACAAGTTGAAAGGAAAAGTTTATCTAGCCCCCTAAAATCACCTGTCACAGAGGAAAAGTTGAAAGGCACAAAGACTAATATATGCCGTCGTTTTTAGGATCTGCAACACCACCAGAGTAAACTAGGAAAACTATTTGAACCATGCATATTGTGCTCCGATCCAGCTTACTTGGATCACTAATTGAACAATGCAATAATATCTGACACCAATTCAATCACTCCAGCGGAATAATTAGTAAGACCAATAAATTGAGGAGTTTCTTCCCAAGCTTGAAGCAATGCGAAGCTTCTCCTTAGCATACACAGCGTACGTTATAGGCTCAGGATCATCAAATATGCTTTCTCTAATCTCACGATCGCAGCAAAATGCTTGTACAGTTCTCCTGAAATCCTCACATGTTTGATTGGCATTAAATGCTTCTGCAGTTTTCCCAATACCCTCACATGTTTGATTTGCATTGTGTGTGTCGACGTAGTCACACAAGTTCTTAAGCCAACGAAAGATGCACGGATCTTTATAAAGAAATTCACTAATGATGCATCTGTTTACTCCGTCATAATACGAGGCTATGTTGGCATATATTTCTTTCATCACCTCGTCCAGATCCCTCTTTTTGTACACAATTCAGTCCAAAGCTTGGAGAGAAGGCGAATCCTCTCTTCCATCCGCTTTTCCCTTTCAAAGGTTTTAAAAGTGTCCTAACAAAAATTATAATATTAAAAAAAATCAGAATTAATTTGCAAATAGCAGGCGGAGAAAAAAAACTTTACTTACGAGACATGCGGAGTGTAAAGCAAGATTCTGGACCATCAGAAATTGTGCGTCTCTCAGAAGCGTAGCAGCTTCCTGTATTTGTTCGAAACACATGCCCTTCTGAATTACTTCTGACAGAGCTTTGTAAAATTCGTCGTACTTTAAGTCGCCTTCATATGTGTTTTTTACATACACAAGGTTCCCATACTTCACGGGATCGGTGAAGAGATACTCGTACCAATCATCGCTATTTATCACAATGACTAAATCGGAATTTAAACACCATCCTTTGGTTTCGAACTTTCTTCTCTCATCATCCGTCATTTCGTGAGAATCGTCTGTGTTGATTGATCTTAAGAATAACTACTTTTCCATTTTGTAAAGCTTCTTCGCGCTGTAAGCCGCACACTCAGCTGCACTTTCCAGCATCTGATAAGGATCATCGTCAACCAACGTCTCCTCCGCTTTCCTCTTCTTCTCTGATCCGCTCAGATTCAAGCTTGATGAGGAGCAAACATACTCAATTCCCCTTTTCTCGCCGATCGCTGCTGCCATTCTCGCCGACAAGAAGCGGAGGACTGAACAAACCCTAGCCTAGCCGACTCCTTTTTTTTTCTTTTCTTTCTTTTTCTAGCCGCAAGTGCAATTTTCTTCAGAATTTTAATCTAGATACATTTTATTTTGTACCATATAATATGTTGTTTTTTTGGACAGCGAGGCAAATTGGGGCCAAACTGAGTGGTACGGTTGCCTTTTTGTTATTTTTCGTTTATGAATTTTAGTATTGTTTTTTTATAGATCTATACTGTATTATAAACATATATGTTGCATATTTGTAATACATATATATCATTTTTATAAATCAGTCTTATATTTTTATGGAACTATATACTATATATATATTATAAAAATGTATACTATTTTTATAAAAATATATTTTATATTCATAAAATATATACACTAATTCATAAAAAAATATATTATTTTATAAATTCATAACTTAAAAGAATAGAATTAATAAAAGCTAGATAACGCGTCCTAGAAATAGCTGTCGATGTGGTTGTGGGTATGGATTTATCCGTTGAGAATATGTGAAAGAGAGATGCTAATCTATAGGTTTGTCACGACAATTATTAGGATTGACCGTTGAGAATATGTGAAAGAGATGCCCATAGAATTCGTACAGAAAATGTGGCTGGTGATGGCAGAAGACATCATGAAAGTTATAACGGCATTTTACACAAATAGACTGGATCTCTGTAAGATCAACAAGGCATCCATCACGTTAATCCCCAAGAAAGAAGGGACCAACAAGATCGATGAGTTCAGAGCAATTAGTGTCATCTCTACACCTATCAAGATCATCTCCAAATTACTCGCATATAGGCTACAACCACTCCTACCGCAAATTATACATAGTTATCAAACTGCCTTCATCAAGAACCGTTCCATAGCTGAGACCTTCATAGTCACAAGAGAAGTGGCAAACTTCTTTAAAAAGAGGAAAATTCCAGCCGTGTTAATGAAGATTGATTTCAAAAAAGCATTCGATAACATAGCTTAGAGCTATTTGATGAGACTTCTCAAAGCAAAAGGCTTCCCGGATCTGTGGATCATGTGGATCCACAACATCCTACTTTCTTCGAGTTCTTCGATAAAAGTTAATGGTACATCATCCGAATTTTTCTACCATCAAAGAGGGGTAAGACAGGGAGACCCCCTCTCACCTATGCTCTTCAACATAGCAGTAGATGTGTTTCAAGACATCATTAAAAAAATCGATCACCTATTCTTAAAGTCATATCCATTAGAAACACAAGTACTTCAATACGCCGATGATACGATCATAGCCATTGAAGCACACCCGGAAAATCTCAAGCTACTCTCGATAGCGCTAGATATTTTCACAGAAATTTCAGGGCTTGAAATTAATTGGGCAAAGAGCTCCTTCATCCCGAACTTCCTCTAACCTTAACCAAGCCGAACCAAATTGCATACATGCCTTTACTCAAGAGAATACAGGACAGAATGGCGTCTTGGAAAGGATCATACGTCCCGACACAATTGTAATAGGATCTTCATCAAATGTCCATTTATGTGGAACAAGTGGTAGAAGAAATTAAAAGACAACTTCAGAATCTTTGTATCTGATAAATAAAAAAATAATCAAAAGGATTTTTCAGCAATGAAAGAAGATATTTTCTTCTCCGAATTTTTCAACAAATTCGTAATTTCATGCGTTAATTCCTCGATCGAATGCTGCTCTTCTTTTCCGTCTAATTTTGATCGGACGGCCTACAATGAACTCAACGACGTGTCATTCTATTTTATTGTACTGTAGATGATCCCTTTTAACTTTATATATACTAAATAGATAAGATTACAAAGGAACAAAAAAAAAAAAAAAAAAACAAGTTTGCTTGTAATTTAGAAGCAGAAATAAACTATTTAGAAGCATAAATGATATTTAGTTCAGACTGTATGATTTTAATCCGACTTCTATAATTATATCAATCATCATTCTCTCAGGCATTTTGACGAACACAAGGAAAACATAGAATAATTAGCCCTTAATTCAAGAAAATTCTGATTTTAATTAGTATTAAGGAATATGTCAAACAGAAAAGGTCTTAAGGTGCATGAAAATGAATACTCAGCTCTAAGATAAAAAAAAAATTACTGTATTAAACAAACAAAATACCTAAAAATGCCTTTCATCATAACTCTGATCGATCTTATCCAGTATATACTTAACTCAGTACAATGCATTTAAATTTCAATGCAACTCAGTACAATGCATTTACTTTCATACAGGAAAAGTCATAGTGATATCAAAATTCAAAAACCAACACGAGAGATAAGCAATACATTTACTGTTTACATTTACATTGAAATATACTCAACTCACTACAGTCATACTGACATAAAAATTCAATGAAATAACTCAAGAGAGATAAGCAATACATTTACATTTACATCGTATCATCATTTTGATCGATGAAACCAAACTACAAAAATATCATACTGATGGAGAGATCAGTAAAATAATACGAGATATAAGCAACACAGTAAATATAAACCAAACATTCACCTTCATTAATATTTCAAAACACACTCACAAACAAGGATAGTATCACATAAAACACACACAAACAAGGATATTATTACATAGATACAAATTGTCACTGCACACACAGAAAAAGAAAATGATCAAGTTGATTGCTATACTTATTCTTCTTTCCCCCACAACATGATCATTCTTCCTTTCCCTTTTACACGCTGCTACGCACTTGATTGCTATACTTATTCTGCAAATCATTGTACCTATCCCACAGCATGATTCCACCGTACTTCGATGACCCCTTAATCGCTGGTAACACTTGACTCTTGAGCGTATCTGGTGGAATATACCCACTGTTTGCCGCACTGGTCGAAGCCGGTACTCCCAAAAATATTTTTGTTGCCTTAATACTGCTCGTCCATGTGTCCCACGAGCTCTTCAATTTACTGATGTCGCCAGACGAGTATTGGCACGGCGCGTTGTTGTAGAACTGCACCCAAACATAGTCAAACAGACCAGTTGATAATGCACTGTTTAAATGGCTGTCTGGGTAAGGGCACTGTGGAGCGGCAGATAGGTAGACCTTTTTTGAGCTAGTGCTGTATGCTGAAAGATATTTTGCTAACTGATCGTAGTAGCTCATGCCTCCGAGCTCTATGTCGAAATCAATGCCGTCAAGGATGGCGGACCCAAGAGGGCGGTTGGAAGAGCTTCCGCTTAGATAGTTGTTCCATAGGTACTGAGCGACAGTTTGGGCGTCAGAAGCTGATGTCAAGGTGTAGCTACCTGCTCCCCCACCCAACGAAAGAAAAACCTGTTGAACTACGACTATTATATTAAATTTTTGTTTGGACAAAGTGGCCTCATTCTGATAAAGTTCTTGTAAGACGAGTTCATGAGGAAACTTGGTTTACAGTGAAAATCACTAATTTTGGAGTGATTTGGTGGAAGATTCGACAATTCGCTAGTTGGTCGAATTGAAAAAGAATATATTTGATGATAAGTGAAATTTCGAACAATTATGCCAACATATAAATAATCACTAATTAGAGACAAATCGCTCGATATGCTATATTTTTGATGAATTGATTAATTAATTAATTAAGAGACCTTTATGCTCTTGCTCTGGCAATATTGAATTTCAGAGGTTAGGGTTTTGCAACCGCCTGACGATGGGTCGCAGTGTCCTGCAAGGTTGAGTACCGGAGTCTTTCCATTGCCAAAGGTGGAGAGGAACGACAGCATGACATAATCATAGTTTCCAGTATCACATGCACTTTTTAAGGTGCCCTCGTTGCCATTCTGGCCCCAGTACACTGCGATACTACCAGCTTCTGCATAAAGAGTGAACAGAGAGAGTAAAAGAGGGAAGAAAACGAGGAGAGAGAGGCTTTTGAGTTTAGATATAGCCATTGCTAGTTAGAGAGATGATTTTGTGGATGCATGTCTATGAATTGGGCCCCTATTTATAGTGAGATTGTGGGAAGTTTCTTATATTGATTAGTTAAATTGATTGGGGGGTGTAGTTGAAATTTCCATCTGCTTTTTTAAAAGAAAATATTGATTTTTCTTTTGTGCTCATCCAAGACTCCGTTAAGAAGTCATCTCAATGCGGATTGTTAGATAGATTTTCCATGGAACTAATCCAAGACTCGGTTAAGCATCAATTCTTTTTTCATCATATGGCTTGAGGAATGGCAGTTTTCAAATGCTCATGACGTTGTGATAACATAAGAAAATAGTTCAATACAACAGAATAAACTTATATTCGCATATTGATTTTTTAACACTGATATAATAATTTGCTGTAACTATCCAGACACAATCAACAGTTAAATTGTTCAAGTAGTACGTATAATAAATCATCATAATATATAAATTGTTAATAAAGATTTAGAGCTTATCTATGGTACTTCATTTCTTTTTTTAACTTAATGATAGATTTAATCAAGACCGTTAAAATGAGGAAGGTATTTTCGGTATATGTGATATTAATTACATAGATTTAATCTTAAATTTATTTCCATTTTATTCTGCTCTCCATTTCAATCAATGAAAGAAGACCTCCATTATATTCTTTCTCTCCAATCCAAGTCAAAAAAATAACCTGTCTTTCTGATTTAGTGAAAAAAATTCGAAATATATGTATTTCTATGTATTTGGCCCCCCAAATATCTTATGTAGTATTAATCTATAGGGAGAAATTTTATGGCCCCCCAGAAATTTCAGTCAAGCTCCGCCGGTGTATGATACATATTTGATATTATATACTATAATATAGTATGATGTAATATAATATAATATAATATAATTTAATATGATATAAGTTAGCATAGTATAGTATAATAAAGTATAATGCAATATAATTTAGTATGAAATAATAAAGTATAATATAATATAATATAATATAATATAGTATAATATAATATAGTATAATAAGATATAATATAGTATTATGCAATTAATATAGTGTAAAATGTAATGTAATGTAATGTAATATAGTGTAATGTGATGTAATATTATAAAGTATAATGTAATATGGTATGATATAATATAGTATAATATAATATATTGTAGTATCATGTATATAGTATAGTGCAATATAGTATAATGTAATATAATATAAAATAGTATAAAATAATATAATATAGTATGATATAATATAATATAATATAATATAATATAATATAATATAATATAATATAATATAATATAATATAATATAATATAGTAAGAAAATATATAGTATAATATAATATAGTATGATATAATATAATATAATATAATATAATATAATATAATATAATATAGTATAATATAATATAATATAATTTAATATAATATAATATAATATAATATAATATAATATAATATAATATAATATAATATAATATAATATAATACAATATAATATAATATAATATAATATAATATAACATAATATAATATAATATAATATAATATAACATAATATAATATAACATAATATAATATAATATAATATAACATAATATAATATAACATAATATAATATAATATAATATAATATAATATAATATAATATAATATAATATAATATAATATAATATAATATAATATAATATAATATAATATAATATAATATAATATAATATAAATATAAATATAATATAAATATAATATAGTAAGAAAAAATATAGTATAATATAATATGATATAGTACGATATAGTATAATGTAAAATAGTATAATATGATATAATGTAGTATAATGTAAATAATATAGTGTAATATACTAATATTGTATAATGTAATATAATATAGTATATTATAATATATTAAAATATAGTATGATATAACATGGTATAATGTAATATAATATAGTATGATGTAGTAATATAAACTAGTATAATGTAGTATAATATAATATAGTACAATGTAATATAATACAGTTTAATATAATAAAATATGATTATAATATAGTGTAATGTAATATAATATAATATGTTATAATACAATATAGTGTAATATATTATAGTATGATGTAATATAGTATAATGTAATATAGTATAGTGTAATATAATCTAATGTACGATAGCAACATGTATAGTATGGTGCAATATAGTATAATGTACTATAATATAATATAGTATATTATAAAATAATTTAATATAGTATAAATATAAAGTAATATAATATAGTATAATATAGTACTATGTAATATAATATAGTATGATATAATATAGTATATTGAAATATAGTATAGTATGATATAATATAGTATAATGTAATATAATATAGTACAATATAGTATAATGTAATATAGTAAAATATGATAGTATAATATAGTACTATGTAATATAATTTAGTATTATGTAATATAATATAGCATGATATAATATAGTATAATGAAATATAGTATAATATGATATAATATAGTATAATGTAATATAATATAGTATAGTATAACATAGTATAATGTAATATAGTAAAATATGGTATAATATAATAAAATATAATGTGATATAATATAGTATGATGTAGTATAGTATAGTGCGATATAGTATAATATAATATAGTATAGTATAGTATAATATAACATAGTATAATGTAGTATAATACAATACAATACAATACAATACAATACAATACAATATAATATAATATAATATAATATAATGTTGTATCATACTATATTAATTATTGCCATGCTTAAAAAAGAAGAAACAAATCCATGCCAAATATTTTATTTCTAGTTATAGATAAATACAATCTTCTAGAATAACAATCAATTATGTAGACAATAAAAGAAGAAACAAATCAATTCCAAATATTTTCTTTCTTTATTTCTCCGTTTAGTTTCTTTTATGGTTTCAAGTACTGGAGATGAAGAGCCACGAGGGAATTAGAAAAAAAAGAAAGGAAAATAATTAGACACTAAATTACGATTTTACCCTTTTATTATTTATTTTATATAGAAAAAACTTCAACAGTACTCCACTTTCAAGCTAATCTGGACTGTTCATCAGAACTAATATTTTCAATGTGGAGTACTATAGACAAGTTCAAAGATTTATTGTAGTTATTACTTCTGCAAAAGTCTTCCATGCACAGATTATGGATTACAAGGAAAAACTCACAAACAAATGGGTCTTTCATCAGAAAATCGGCATTAGATTAGATGGAATTCAGGTTTAATTCATATGAATTGTAATATTATTTGAAAGTATTTGTTTTTCATTAAATAAGAATAGAATTATACGGATCAAAGCCACCAAATAGCACGGCCATCAACTTTGCATCCATCATTTAATTTTACTACTCAACTTATGTTAATGTTAGATCCAAATTACAAAAAATCACTCAGTTTTCAAATCATCCAAAAAATTTATGTTAAATATTCAAATTGTTAAAATTACAAAAATTACATTATATGACAATCTGAGGAATCATACAACGGCTCTAAAATAATAATAATAAGTCACCATGACATCATAGGAGTATAAATAAAAAAACCATGACATTATAGGAGGGTACAAATATAAGAACTATGAAATCATAGGAGAATATAAATACAAAAATCATGACGTCATAGGGTTCAACGATGATGTATATAATGTTTTTGTGAGAAAATAAGAGGGCAAGTTATAATTTTCGTAAGAACAACAATAATAATAATAGATTAGCATAGTGGTTATGGTACTAGCCCACTTTTCATAGGTGAGGAGATCAAATCTCACGTTCAGCAGAATTTTAGAGAGATTTTAGAGGAATTTTCAGATAGAATTAGATATGACTCTCAATATGTATGTGTTATGTATGCCTAAGGGTTATTGTCAAAAAAAAAAAATGCAGAAAACAATTAGGCCTGGATTTTCCAATTAAAGCCTAAATAATATCTTTTGGGCTTCTTCAGCCCAGTAAATCAGACTAGTTCTTATCTAGTGCTACATTTACATCTAGGTAAGAAGCAGTTCAGTTCGGTTCATAGCTGATAGCAAATCGGCAACTCCGTTCCATCCCCGCCCCATCGCCTTCCACCCCTTCCTCCTCCAATTTCCCCGTCGTCTCTCCTCCTCTGCATTTTCTCCAGGCTGAGCAGCCTCAACCTCTTCGGCGTGTCGTCCCTCTGCTCGTCATGGCGCACCGCCGCCAGAGACCCTCACTGCTGGAGGGTCATCCCTTAGTTTCGATGGGTTGTTCAATCGCGTGTTGGGGTTTGTGTGTGATTATGAGCTTATTGAGCAACTCCTACAGCTGATGAGCTAGATCTTTTCTTGGTTTCTCTCAGGTGAAGACTATTTACACTTCTCAAAATATTTTAATTTTGTTTCAATGTTCTCTTTTTTATGTTTCAGTGTTCTCTTGTGCGTCATTTTTCAATGTTCATTTTATCTTTTTCGCAAATTATTCATGCCATATAAAATGTTTCTCTTTTTCACATGAATTTCAGGCTGCCCAAGTTGCTCTATTTTATCTTCCCAAGATCCGAAACTGGACCTATGTTTTACATTGCTTTCATCAATTTCAAATCTCTCCAAGGCATAGCTGTCCATACAGATCTCTTTTGTTCCCTTTTAAGCACGGATTTTCCGGACCTTTCCGAATTAAAACTTTTCGGTTTGGCTTCTTTTAACTCTTATTTTGCGAAAATGATTTGTGAATTTCTTCCCAAATTGAGAAAGTTAGAGATGCCGCGTTATTTCCGAATCAATACCACTGCAGTTGTGACGATTCTCAGTTCATTGGAATATCTAGAATACCTTGATATTTCGGGATGTACAGTGTGGATTGACAAAAAGGTAATTGAGAAGGCTTCTAGGTTGAAAGGTGTTTGTTTGGTATTTCCTGAAAGGCTGACTTGAATGTGAAGTGGTCCAATTGTGATACTTTTGTAACCATGAATTAGAATGTCAAGAAGTTTGGACATGCAGTTGTGTTTTTGTGTTTACCATGTGTATTTAGCTGGCAGTAGTTTAATATCAGATACTATTAAATACTTTGACCATATGTGTTGAGGGATTGTCATTTTAATATGTAAATATTGTCGTTTTAATGCTTTGACCATATTTCTGGCCCTAAGAAAAGGGGAAAGGAAAGAAAGATGATATATCAAAGCTCTAATACTATATGTAATAATAATCTTATTTAATGATATCGGTTGATATTCAAAGCTCGCTGGAGCATGATATTGCATAATTGATACAAATTCACAGATAATCATGCAATGAGACTTTTTTTTTTTTTGGAATTGTAAATGCATGCAATGAGACTTTTATTGTCTCTTTTTCCTTCATTTATTTTCTCCTTTCTTTTTGGGAGATTTTTCTTCATTTTCTTCTTTTAATTTCCCTTAGTAATTTAGCTTAGGCTGTTTTAATTTGTTTTCGATTTTCTTTCTTGCCAATTCTCTTTGGCAGCTGCTTCTGTAATAACTCTTAGTTACTAAATTAATGAAATTGATGGATCCCAGGCATGACCTGGGTCCAATTTTATCAAAAAGAATTAAAAATCCGCCAATGGGCTCATAGCTTAGTGGTTGAGTGCAAAACATTATAAACCATAGGTTGTGGATTCAATTTTTATTGGCACAAAAAATGGAAGTAGGACAAAGAACCCCCTCTATTCAATAAAAAAAATTAAAAATATAATGAAATGTTTTTATTAGTTATTATAATCAGTTCTTTTTGTTGCACATAAGGTGCTTGATGAATTCCTAAGAGAAAATTGAAGCTATGTTTCTTTAAAAAAAAAAAAATTGTATTTAAATAGTATAGGAGCAACCTCTTAGCGCTAGTAACATTCGGGCTAGGACAACCGAAATGTCGGGATCATACTTGTTGAAGGGCATGTTTGGATGTTGTTTTGAAGAAAATTACGCCGCTAGTGGCTATTCCAATTCCTAGGCTCTCAAATACTGAATTGTACTCGCAAATTGCATGATATATTTTGTATGTTTAATATTTGGAAAGAGATAAATGAATCACAAAATGTACAAGAACTATGTTGTGTGGTCTGTTTCGGAGACATCCTTTGAAAAAGAACAATGTTGTGTGATGATATAACTCTCATGGGTACATATACATACATAACAATTGCCTAAAATATGTAAATTTATTGGTTGTAAAATAGGCTTCATGTTGTAGGTGAGGAAGGTGGAAATCCCAACTCGTGAACTGAAGGACTGAAAATGCTAATAAGGCCTCCCTTTGCCAAACTTCATTTCTATCGTGAATCTTGAATAATCAGGAGGTTCCATGTCTACTGTATCTATTAGGATGGAAATCCTCTTGTAATGAACATTGCAATGAAGAATTACAAGTTTACCATGTCAAACGATTTGTAGAAATCTATCTTTTATAGAATGGCCGATATATTTTTTTGTGATAAGAGTGAACCACTTCTCTTTTAGCTATGAATAATTCCGTCATTTCCTATTTTTGATGAAGATGGTCTAATAATTGTCTTTCAGGTGAATCATGTATGGTTGCAATCTTATTGCTACTATCTTTGGTATTATCTTGATTGGCTCCTCGATTATGCTAAATATGGTTTCAAATCTTTAAAGTTGATAGGTTTTGATTCTTCTGGAACAATCATCTTTAATGGAAGCTCACCCCGCCAATCTTAAGCTTCTCTCCCTTGCACTTCAGATATTTAAATAAATGACGGGATTATCTATCAACTGGACAAAGGCCTCCTTTGTGCCCATTTCTATCCCCCGTCACCTCCATGAGGCCATCAAAAATATTCTCAAATGTGAAGTAACCTAAGAAGGTTTGCTTTCTACCTCTCGTTAAAAATTAAAATGATCCAAGACCAGGTCTCGAGTTTCAAGGACTGCACACATAGGGAGCATTTGGTGTTGTGTGGCCATCCTTTTTTTTCTAAGAATTTAAGCCATGTTGATTCTATTATTCAAAGCCTACCAGTAGAATACCTTAACCTTGTTAGGCGCCTTGATCTTCCAAATCGACATGCCCCATGACCTAGTCATCCCCGGGTTCCTGATGAACTTGTAGGCCGATTTAAAAGAGAAGTTTTTGTTAGGTTCCCATTTCCATTCTTTTTGCGTAACATGTGAAGGGAGATGTGTTGAGGCTCGATAGGCTGCCATTCGATCTATAAGGTCGTTTACAAAGGCCGAGAGATGTACAGATTTCCCGCGTGGTATATCTTTCGTGGAGTTAATACCATAAAGTGTCGCCAAGCATTTTTTTTCCAAATACTATTTGGTTGCGTGTCAATTTTCCACAACCCTTTTGTAAGGAGGGCTATGTTTTGAGTTTCCGTGTGGGTGATCCCCAGTCCTCCATTTCTCTTAGGGAGACAGACCCTTCCCCAATTAATGAGGCAATTACCCGGGTTGCATTCATAGTTAGTCATTCGTAAATATACGTGAATAATACGGTTCGCGATACGTTTGTGTGTAATTCGTATTGAACGTTTTCTAAGTCGGTCAAATATTCGGTCAACTAAAATGGAGACGGTAATAATTCGTCAATTCGGTTCATTGTTCGGAAAAATTCGGTATATACAATTATGTCAATATATATATTTTATTTAAAAAAGATTATTATTTGGTAAAATTCGGAAAATACGGGATGAATTTTTGTCATGTTAAAAATTCGCGAATGAATGCGAATTATTGAAATGGAAACGTGAACTTCGCGAATTTTTAAAAATTCGGAAAACACGTGTATAATACGTGAATTATTCGCGAATTGAACAACTATGGTTGCATTTTTTATTTCGCTTGTAAAGAAAAGCCCGGATTGCTTTGTTTATCTCATTAACACACCATTTAGGTAGCTTGGAGACTTGCATAAGGTGTGTTGCCATTGATCCTAGTGTCGCTTTGATCAATGTAACCCTCTCTCCTTGAGAGAGGAAACGACCCTTCCAGAATGCTGCTCCTTAGTTGCTCGTATACAATTGCGACATGGAAGCTAGTTAACCATTATACCAAATCCCCAGGTGCGACGATGTTTAAGGGAGAACTACACTCCACTTGGCATAATAATCGCACGCGATTCAAAGGGATCAATAAGAAGAAATGGTACACTCTATGGCTAGCGGTTGCCTGGAATATCTGAATCTTCAAACAAAAAAAGCGAACACCGCTGCAGATTGATACAAAGGCTGCAGATGATGCCAATACCTGGACCGTAGTAGTGTAGGAGCAGGAGTTATACCAAGTGATTTTCTGAAACCTTGTAATCTTTATTTTTATTTTCTTTTCCCTTTTCCTCTTTTTTCAATCTCTTGTAACCTTTTTATGTTAAAATTAATATAACCGAACCAACGAATCTTGCGTGGTTATTCAAAAAAAAAAAATCTTCTGGAAAAAATAGATTTGTGCTTTGTTTATTTTTCATATATCCGGTGAGTTTCCCTCAAATGATTTGTAGAGCCAACCTATGGTTGTGTCCTAATATATCCAAGCATTTATGTAGCTTATTTTAAAAACCATTCCGGTACGGTTGCTTTTCTGTTACTTTTCTGTTAGCTAAGAAGAATGCTGTTTTTTTTTTTTACTTTCCATTGGTGAAAAGGGTCAGAGCAGGACACTACTAACGAATATTTGTGAAAGCATTTTTACTAAATGTCAAACGCAATTTTAGCTTCTGATACTAAAAAAATAATAATGATGTCTGACATGAATATTTATATAATGTTACTAGATATCTCATACACAGAATTTAAATTTAGTAACTTAAACTTCTGGATTATTAATTTAAGATGGAAAATTATAACAAAATCGCGGGGCTAAAGTAGTAAAATATTTAAAAGATAGAGGACTTTGCAGGACGTCTCCATCACAAAATCGAAACTATTATATTTATGCATATTCCCTCTAATCAATAGTTATAAAGTATAATAATTATTAAGCAAAGTAGTAAAATATGTAAATACACTTTAAATATTTTATATAATTCTTATGATACGCCTCTTATTATAAAACAAGCTTAAGCTGGCCAAAGATAATGCAAACAAATAGATTTGATATTTATTATTCTTGTGATTGGCCACTTCTAATTATAAAACACTATTATGATCTACACGATATATTTTTCATAGTTTTTGTTATTATCTATTTTTGATAGAACTGACCATGAAAGTATATATAACTGATCATTCATGAGGTATGCACAAGGCTATAAGATTGACAAATGGAGCCCCTAACCCTTCTCATCACCATAATACTCCTCTCTTTAACCTTTATCCTGCTCTGCCGTCGAAGCAAACTCCCGCCTGGCCCCATCGGCCTGCCTCTTGTTGGAAGCCTCCCATTTCTCGACCCGCCCCTCCACACATACTTCACAAAACTCGCTCAAAAATACGGTCCAATCTTCTCCATACGACTCGGATCGAAATTGGCTGTTGTGATCTCCTCTCCTTCAGTAGTAAAAGCTTTTTTTAACGATCATGATATTAATTTCTGCAATCGAGACATTCTAGCAGCAGCACGTGTGCTTAGCTACGGATTAAATGATATTGTTTGGACCCCTTATGGACCTACGTGGCGTATGCTCCGATGTGTGATTCTCCATGAGGTATATAAATTATTATTATTATTATTAGAGAGCTTCTATATTGGTGCTCACTCATTTTCTCTAAAAATGTCATATAGGTCACCATAACATTATAGAAAGTATAAATACAAAAATCATTGACATCATATGGGGGTGTAAATATAAAAATCATGACATCATATGGAGTGTAAATACAAAAATCATAACATTATATGGTTCAATGATGATATATATTATATATAGCGTTTTTGTGGGGAAATGAAAGAGCAGGTTATAATTCTCCTTATAATTATAGGTGCTCTCTCCACTAACCCACAACGCAGTTGTGAATCTTCGTGAGCGTGAGTTCGGGTCCACCGTGCATCATATCCACGCAAAAACTAGCAATCCAGTGGACATAGGCGCCACCATGTCTTTCACCATTTTGAACGTGATCACGAGCACAATGTGGGGCAGGACCTTTGATTCAATCGAGGAGAGAGAATCGGTTTGTGAAAAAGTCAAAGTGATAGTGGATGAGATAATTAATTTATTTGAACGGCCAAATTTCTCGGATTTCTTCCCTGTTTTGGCCCGATTTGATCTTCAAGGAGTCGAGAGAAAAATTGAGGTTTTGGTAGAGCGGCTCGATAGGATTTTTGAAGATATAATAGAAAAAAGACATGCTCAGGTGGAGGAGAAAGAGAATGATTTCTTAGGGTTTATGTTAAAGTTAGAGAAAGAAGGGGGTGATAACAAGACATCTTTCACCAGGACTCATGTTAAGGCAATTTTAATGGTATGATAATTAAAAGTAGTAAGGCCAGATATTTAATTAAGTACTTGAAAATATCATACTTATTATATATTATTCTTTTGATATGTATCAAAATTCGCAATAAAATAAGAGCGCTTACTTCATTAGAAGAGAGAATGTCTTATTTATTGACTAGAATTAATCTTGATACATATTTAATAGATAAGTAATAAGTGTGAGACATCAACTACTTAATTAAATATATTTAGTCTCACTCAATAAAAGTAAGTTCTGCAAGATTCTTTCATCTCTCTTTTTTCTTTATATTTTCCTCTAAAATTCAATATAATATTAGGTACTTACATATGTTAACAACAAATATGTTTTACATGTAATAGGACATGATAGTTGTAGGAACAGATACTACATCAAACACCATGGTGTGGGCAATGGCAGAAATGCTAAAACGGCACAGGAAGAGTTGGATCGAGTCGTAGGTAGAGAAAGCATGGTTCAAGAATCACATTTATCACAACTCAAATTTCTCTCTCTTATTATAAAAGAAACTCTTCGTCGCCATCCAACTGTTCCCTTGTTGGTCCCTCGTTGCTCGAGTTCACCATGCACCTTGGACAAATATCTCATACCGGCTGGAACCACAGTTTACGTCAATGCATGGGCAATACAAACCGATCCAAAGAACTGGACGGATCCATTCGAGTTCAAACCGGAGCGGTTCTTAGAAGAGGATGGAGAGAGGGATTTTACCGGAAACCAATTCGATTTTTTACCGTTCGGTTCGGGGAAGAGGATTTGTGTCAGCGCTCTGATGGCCAAGCAGATGCTTGAATACTTCTTAGCTACGATGGTGCACTCGTTTGATTGGAAGGTTCCAGAAGGTTCCGAGATTGATATGTCAGCATCGTTTGGAATTGTCTTAAAGAAAATCACGCCGCTAGTTGCTATTCCTACTCCAAGGCTCTCAAATAATGACTAGTACTCACAAATTGCATGATATATTAATATTCTGTATGTTTTATATTTGAAAAGAGATGCATGGGATCACAAAATTGTACAAGAACTGTGTTGTATGTTGTGTTACGCTATACCTCTTATTGGTACATACACATATTAATAATTATGTAAATATGTAAATTGGTTTTTTGTAAATTAAGCTGCATAATCAACATATATTTAACTTCGCCAATATATGCTAGCGTAAGTGGTCAAAAGCTCTCTCGAATAATTAGAAAGAGATCTCAAGTTTAAGCCCGATCTAATCACTTTTATTTTCAGAAAAATACATGGGGACGTATGAGCCACCGTGTTAAAAAATTCAAAAAAAATATATATATATATTTAACTTCAAGATTTTAGTGAAAAAATTTAAAATATATGTATTTCTGTTTATTTGGTCTTTCCAAAAAAATTTGGAGTATTAATTAGTAGGTAAAACTTTTTTTTGGCCCCTCCAATAAATGGAGGTAAGCTCCGCCACTAGACACGTGGAAGGCGAGATAAAATGAGGTCACAGTAGGAGATGTGCTGGAAATGAGGAGGGAGAGGAGAGGGAAAGAATGGTGATCACCAAGGGTTAAAAGTCTTGAGATAAGCCTCTCAATTGTCGGCAAGAAAAGTTGATTAGAAACTATATGTATTTGTATTCGTAACTGCTAAAAAAAATATTGGTATAGCTATAGTATGTTCATTATCCGCAACGTATACACCCTGGAAAGTAAATAAAACGTATCACCCCTATATTATAATGGACAGATGCTTCTCCGTTAGCTAAGGAGAATACGGCATTATGTAAATTCTTCATTGGTCGATGATTAAATGAATTTTTATGAAACTATTTTTGGTAAAATGTCAATTTAGCCTCCGATATTAAAAATAGTAACGATATCTCATATGTATATTTATATATTACAATACTAGATGTCCAAGTACACAAATTAAATTAAATTATAACTTAAACTTCTAGATTACTAATTTAAAGAAGGGAAATCCGAAATCATGACGAGGTTGAGCACGATCTCGTCGCGACCGTATAATATTTTTTCTGTGTTTCTATATACTTTTTGTGTTTCTATATACTGTTTTCATTTTTCACGTATATATTATTTTCTATATACTGTTTGTTTTAAGTTAATATATTTTTTATCGTCTTAATATATTGTGGTGCTGTCAAGTCCCAAGAAAAAGAATATTTAAAAAAATAATTGCGGGACTAAAGTAGTAAAATAAATCCTGCCTTTTCCTCATGGATAATCTCGAAATGGCCAATTTATTGAGAAATACAACCGAGCCGAATCAAATCAACCGGCCCATCTACATGGAGGGCTTTTGAAAGAGGTAGAAATTGCATCATTTGGAAGAGGAGGGTAAAAGACCCGACATTCAAGTATATACCGAGAGTCCTCAATGAAGAAGCCGACGCCTTGGCCAACCTGGCACGAATTCAACAGATCAACTACGACGAGAATGAAATGCCGACGGTGATGTATAGGAGTCGAGGGTAGCGGGAAGGAGATGATAATTTAGGGATTTAGCTTTGAGGCCTTAGCTTCAGTAATGGCTGGAAGGAGATTAAATATTGGGCTTTTTTTTGTTTTCTTTTTAGTGGTTTGCAGTGTCTTTTCACTCATTTTCTTTATTTTTATTTGGTTGTAAAAGGATATTGGTTCGGATCCGGTTTAAGGCAACACTCACGGGCTTTTACTATAAAAAAATTCAGTGGATCAAGACCAAGCTGGAAGAAAATTGAATCTCACCACCCAAAATGTAAATTGAGAATCATCAATAGGCCCATTTGATTGTTGTTCTTTTTCCTTTTCTTTTATTTTATTTTATTTTTGATAGGCCTAAAAGGTCGCACCTAAAGACGAAGGAATGATTTTTTTTATTTTTTTTTTGTCTTTCATGATTTTCTCCAGTCAACAATGAGAGAGATTTTCTGATACTTTGGATAATTTTGTTAAATATTTTCATGCGGAAGACAATTATAGATTGAGTTATCAAATAGGAATATCAATAAAAAAAGATAAAAGTATACATTTATCTATTCCAAACTCTTTTTCTAAACTTTGACCTATACACCATGTATTAGAGTTAACAATATAAAACAATTCAAATGAGAGAAAACTAAAATGTTTGAAACAAACATTCTGCTTAAAATAAAAGAAAAATAAATAAATAAGCAATCTTAAAGGCATTAGATACGCAACAGGAATTCTTTTGACTGAATCAACGGCTACAATACATTTGGCACAACAGAACGTCTCTTCACCGTTTAATCCCACTTATCAATTTTCTTGTCAAATCCAGTCTAGATTTCCTTTTATTAAACCCACTAAAATAAAAAGAGTACACGTAGGAACCTCCAAGATCACCTCCCTGATAGACATTTAAGTAGTTAAAATTTATAATATGAGATTATTCATATAAAAATTTAAAAGTTTATATTGGTTTTATTAACATTCTAGTATTTTAGAATAACCATATATAATTAAAGTTTTCATAATAAGAAACTTGATAAGATTCATTGTTAATAAACAATATATAAAAAGTATATATACTTAATTCCATCGTGCAGCACGACGCAAAAAAAGTATATATTGATAATAAATAGTATATAAAATTAAAAAAAATTTAAGATTTATTTTTTATATAAACAATATATTGAAAAACAAAAAATAAATAATATATCAATATACTCAAGCCCATCACATTTTTAGATTTTCTTTATAATAACCACTTATTCCTAAAAGATGAAAGACAATTTCCAAGTGAGAGTATGAATTCGGAAGCTACTTCTCAAATAAAAATTCCTAGAAAAAAAAAAAATCAAATAGAGAAATGTGTAAACACGACGGCACTGTAGCATAACGTAGTGTAGATATACTGTTTTTTCATTTTATATATTGTTTTCCCATTTTATATATTGTTTTGTCATTTAATATACTGTTATTTATTCTTTGTATATTTTTATTTTTTTACTTTTATATACTGTTTTTCCATTTTATATACTGTTTTCCCATTTTTATATATTGTTTTCACTTTTTATGTATATACTGTTATTAGAAAATAAATATTTATACTGTTATGTATATATTGTTATTAGAAAATAAATTATATATACTGTTATTGGATCTCATCGTGCTACAGTGCGTCGTGTTGTAGGCTTGTACCATGTCCCAATCAAATATATTAATCCTTAAAGAAAGCATCAACGAGCCTGATTCCAACACGTCTTTGACTAGTCATATATCATTGCTCTCCAGTTAAAACCAAGAGCAGACATATTAATTAATACTCATTAATGGAGAGGGATGAAGTTTGAAGATTTAGAAGCGGCAAGCAGCAACCACCAGTTGGCCCCACTCATGCGGCGGCTGGTCACCTACGTATGTCAGTGGGCTCGACGTGGTATATTTAATTTAGTAATTACAGAATAGTTTGATGACTATATAAAATGTACTCTAACCATTATTGATGTGTTTGATAGTTAATCAATTCTCACAATGTTGTCTTGTTTGTGTATTGAATAGCTTTTAGTTAATTTAGTAATATCATCAAATTATTTTTCTCATATTGAGAGTTATTCATGATCTATTACTTTTATTGCTATTAAGTATTTTGCAAGTACTTATATGATTATTTCTGAATTTTTTTAATATATGTTTTAAATAATGTGCAAGAGCGTCAGGTAATTTCTAAGAATAAAATATATTATGCATATAATTAAACAAGCGCATTGAATTACTTAAATATTTTTATATATACTATAACAAGTCAATAATGTTTAATATTTTTTGAATTATGATAATTATTTAATATTGTTTAAATGAATTACTTCTTGGAAAAAAAAATGTTTCAAATTTTATATCTTTTTGTCACATCAGGGGTATTATCCGATACTTTGTACAACAATAATATTATATCAATTAGCAAACTAACAACTTTTGATCATCGTCCTTTATTCATGTTTTTATGAGAATGATTGTACTTTTTGCTAAGTTTCATATGAACATATATGAACTCAAATATTTAAAATATATAAAAGGTATAGGGTCAAATAATGATTAGGAGATTTAAAGAATCCCCTACAACTACAACTGCCTTAAAATATTTAGTATAACAAGATTTGTTTGTCCACAAATTTGTCAAAACAATTTTTAAACTTAAATATTACCAACATGATGAGTTAAAAATTATCAGCATTATATTAACCTAAATAATAAATATGCATTTTTAAAGTAATTATCTAATTGTCTTAAGACTTGTGTTATTTTATTTATCAGCATGATGAGTTAATAAGGAAATTGATAAAATAAGAAAGGTAAAACATTAGACACCCAACTTTTAAAATTATGACAAGAACCTTTTTCATTTATTTTCATATGCATCTCTACAAAATCTCAAAATATCATGGATATCCATGCAAATTTGCAAAATATAAGAAATATCATATATTCTTCTCGATTCAAAAGATCAAGAAATTGCCCATAATTCATCTTTTATTTTTAAATTAATAAATAAGAAATGATGATAATTTAGTTAGTATTTTCTATAAAATACATGAGAAAAGATATTTGATGATATTTTTCATATTTTATAAGGATATCCGTGACATCTCACCTTTTGGGAGAAAAATATATTTCTCAGGTTCTGTAGGGTACACATGAAATTCTACCTTAAAAATATCTTGTTAGAAATGGTTTTCTTCAAACAAACAAAAATCTTAATTCACATTTTGCGGGTAAATGTCCTCAAGTTTTCTAGTCATTATGACCTCTCATTAGGAAAGAAAAAAGAATATCTTATCCTCATGGTTTGTCTTTTTTCTAAGCTAAATTAAACACTTGTCATATGGAATTTTATCACTTAATCAAAAGTTATAGATTAGAATAAAAGCATCTTTAAAAGCATATTCTCAACTTTTCTTATTTCGTTCAACATATATAATTTTGCATGTGTTATATAAACTTGTTACTATATTTATTAGGAATAATTATAGATAATTAGACAACTACATATCTAAATAGTAAAAGGAACTCATGAATCGTAGCTTTCATATTTTATCTTTTTTTTAAATGAAAATCACAGTGTGTGTCATATCTGAACATGATTATTTTTTTAATTTGAGTTTTCGACTAATTACAAATACTTGTAGTTTAGTTGGTTAAAATATTTGTATATGTAGCAAGAGATAATGGGTTCAAATTCTGACAAATACAATATAATACATATTTAGCAATGTCTCTTAAATCAATAAATTTTTAACATAAAAAAAAAAATTTCGACTAATTGTGTTATAACCCTATATTCAAGAAAACTTAATACGTATTATTATCTCATAACCATATGCTCAATATAAGAGTTATTATTTGTTAAATGTCAGCTCCAACTTATGTTATAAATATTTGTTGTATCACATAATAATTAAATAGATTTAAATAAAGAGATGTATAATTAACTAATCCATTCTCAATCAAAACCAGATAACTCTTGGGACATGGTTCAAATAATTAATTCTAATAAAATCCTCTTTCGGAATTTAACTCTAATATGTCGTCTAAGAACTATTCAAAAAGATAATCAAATAAAAATAGTAAATAATAAATCAATAAATTATTTAAAATTTCAACTCTATAAAACCGACCCTTCAAATATATAAAAGCCCTTTTAAGAAATATCTTATCATCCATTGTCTGTTGCTTGTATTAGTTCAGCAATAAGTGAAATAATGAAATAATAGAGTGAAAAATGACTTTTATTTTTATTTCACTGATGTTTAATAATATGAAAGAATGGAATATATAGTGAAAGAAAGAATTAAAATATTTTTTTTGAAGGAAAATATTTTTTTTATTTGGAATAAAGAGAGAGATGATTATTTCACTACATTTTATAACGTTATTCCACCGTTATAAAATGAAATCAAACCAAACCACTATTCCACTTTTTTTCACATTTTTCCATCTTTGCTCAGCAAAACTAGATAATTCATTTCACTCTATTCCATTATTGTTAAGTGTGGTCACACCTTCTTTGTAATAATAATAATAATATATTTTTATATATTAATAAAAATAAAATAAAATAAAAATAATCTCCAGTGACTGTAATGGAGAGGATATAAAGGAAAGGAAATATAGTACCAGTTTGTGCTTTTTCTTTTTCGCCACAAACAAGAAGCCCTTTGGACACGTTGGCTTTGGAAGGCCATTAAAATAGTGAACATGTTCCTTATTTTTTTTTCTACAAAAATATGTTCCTCATTAAACATAAAAAATAAAAAGTTGGATCATAACTACAAAATATTAATTCGCTTTATACACTTAAATATGATGTCTAGTTTGTATCAATTTCATATTTTTCTCCAATTAATCACCCAGGAAATTAATTTTATTTTATAAAATTCAATTTGAATTAGTTTAGAAGAATTTAAAAGTTAAAACTTCAACCAAATTTTTGAATTAGTTTGAAATTTTCAATTTATAAAATCTATATTTATATTATTTAATTGAAAATTGAAAAAATTATACATTTTCGGTTGAATTATTTTCATGTTTTTGTTTCTCCGATTAGGTCATTTATTTAGAGTACTACTAGAGTTCCCCATTTATGCCCCCAATGTGGTATATGAGATTATTTATACAGTAAATTAGAGAATCTTAATACATAGTAATTTGATTATATGTTGATTTAGATATATTAGATCATTTTCAAAACCAAAAATTCAAAAAAAAAAAAACTCAATTACCACTTTGAGGGCATTGCTTGGCGACATATTTAGGGTCAAACTAAATTCACTCATTTATTTAATAAACACATAAAGAAATAAAGAAAAGAAACCAAAGAAAATATCATAAAAAAGAAAAGAAAAAAGATTATTTATATGGTAATTAGAGAATTTATATATATATATACTAATTTAATTATATTATATGTCAATATGAATATATTTAATCACTTTCAAAAACAATTTTTTTTAAAAAGTTGGAAATAAAAACATAAAAAAACTCAATTACCACTTGCTTGGGGTCAATTAAAATTTCCTCACTTATTTAATAATCTCATAAACAAAGAAAAGAAACCAATGAAAATATCAAAAAAAAAAAAATTTAATTACCATTGCTTGGGGGATAACATAACTTGGTCAAACTTAATTTCCTCACTTATTCAACAATCACATAAATGAATAAACAAAACCATAGTTGTTCAATTCGCGAATAATTCGCGTATTATACACGTATTTTCCGAATTTTTTAAAATTCGCGAAGTTCGCGTCTCCATTTCAATAATTCGCATTCATTCGCGAATTTTTGACATGACAAAAATTCATCCCGTATTTTCCGAATTTTTACCAAATAATAATATTTTCTTAGTTCTTTTTAAATAAAAAATATATATTTACATAATTTTATATATCGAATTTTTCCGAACAATGAACTGAATTAACGAATTATTACCGTCTCCATTCTAATTAACCGGATATTTGACCGATTTAGAAAACGTTCAGTACGAATTATACACGAACATATCGCGAAATATATTATTCGCGTATTACGAATGACTAACTATGAACAAAACAAACCAATGAAAATATCATTTTAAAAGAAAAGGAAAGGAAAAAGAAAGGTAGGTAAAGATTGGCAGGAATGATTGGGCTCCACATGCAGCATTAACGAACGGACGGTGGCGAAGCGATGCCGACTCAGGATCCCATCCCACGTCATACCAGACGTCACATGACACATGTCGACTCGGTATTGCTCTCCGTGCATTTCTTCTCGCCCTTCCTTTTCTTATTGCCGCGTCTAACAGCCGGCCCCACGTTTTCCAGTTCTCCTCTTGTGTGGCCGTCTGTGTTGCTTCTATGCTTATGTGTTATGTTATGGGATATTTTATTACATGTTTTGAATTTTTAATGGTGTTTTGGAAGAAAATAGAATAATTTAAATATTACAACTTATTTTTTATTGATGTTTGTAATTTTGTATGTGTTTGCATACGCATATTTCAGAATTGAAATCAAAATATAGATAAAAATGTGTAAATAATATAGTTTACTTCATAAACTATAAAATTATTCAAAATTTAATTTTAAATTTATGGAAAGAATTAATCTAGATGTATTTTTAATATACAAAGATATTTAGAAACAATAACTACACATAAAGTTGTAGTTAAATAAGTTACGGAAGATCTGGATCTATGTGAGAACGTGCCGTCCCGTCCTTTTGCTCCCTACAAGTTTTTAAATACCAAATACACCCTCGCTGTTTACTCAATTTTCACACACATCCCTCTTGTAAGTTTATATACGCTCTTTCATTTCTCTTTTCAAACCCCGTCTCTCTCTCTGTGTGTGTGTGTGTGTAAAACCCTAGCTGCTGGTCTGTGGTCTTCTTCCTTCTTCGCTGGATTTCGTGCGGGTTTTCTTCTCGCAGTAAAAGTGGAGAATCAAGGTGCGTGAACTTCTGCCTTTTTATTTAGTTTTTGTTTGTTGTTTTTTGGTTATTTTAGTGGATTTTGGTGTTAAATCTGTTCAGAATTTAGATTGATGCTTCGTTTTCTGCTTGGTTTTTTTTGGGTTGAACTTGGTTTCTGAAGATTGATGATTTGGTTGTGTTTAGTTGATGAAACCTCTTGATTGGTGTTGTTTCTGACTGGAAGTTTGGTCTGATTTGGTTTCGATTGATTGGTTTAATCCAAGTTTTTACCTGATTTAGAGAGTGAAAACTCTAATTGAGATTGATTTTTTGTTCGTTTTCAAGTTTAATCTGATAAACCAGTGGATTGGGTCAAAATTTCTGTGTACATTAGAAAATTTATTAAACTAATTGTGAATTGTCACTATAAAAAATATAAAGGCTTTTTTAATTTACATGATTAATTCAGAAAATTGCAGAAATGGACTGACAAAACCATCTGCAAAGAAGTACAAAGTTTTGTTTCTTTAAATTTTAATTAGTGATAATAAACCATGTGCATAAACAGTAGGTAATCTTGTCTATTGTAACCCTTTAATAAAATATGGAAAAATTGAAATAAATTAACTCTAGATTTCAGGTTATTTTCACATTAATTACGAAAATTGACTAAGCCAAACTTTTGGCTTAATATCGCAATTTTCATTTAATTAAACACTAATCCAATTTCTTTTTTTTTTTAATTTGTAGTTATATTAATGGATCGTAAAGACACGTCAGGATTTGTGAGTGGAGGCCCCTTCTAAATCTCCTTCTAGACTTAGATTTAAATTAAACCATTTTCCAAATTGCCCCCAAATTAAACACGGGAATATTTTATTTCCCCAAACTAGCTTACACCATTGAATGGATAATTATTCCTCTCTCAAAAAAATCAGTTCGTTTTTTGAAAAATCCGAAACCTCAAAACAACCATGAACAAACCATCGCTCGACATTTCCTGCCACTCAAGCTTAACCAAGCAAAAACACCACTCAAAACTCAGAGTCTCAAAGGGAGATTCTAGGGTTTGCAAACCGAGGGCCATTCCATCATTTTGCAAACAGCTTCTAGAAGAAGGGAAAGTGAAAGGGACGGAAATGGAGAAGGAAGGGCGAGTCCATGGAGGCCTGTCTGTGTTGGAAATTGCTTTGAAGGCTGAAAAAGAAGAAGGGTTATTGGATCCAAACGGGCGTGTATATAATCCTGACCCGTTAGAGACCCGTTTGGGGGAGGCGAGGCTTCCGGAAGGTCGGGTCCACGGAGGCAATTTGCTGGCTTTGATTGAACGGCTGAGTAATTGAATTAGGGTTTGAGTTTTTTTTTTTTTTTTTTTTTGGAGCTTTTTTTTGGTTTGTAATTGGGAGAAATGAAGTATGAATGGTTTTAGATAAAAAAGGGTTTATGTTTAAGCTCTTCAAGTTTTTGAGGATTCTTTGGCTGTATACTTGATGATGAAAAAAATGAGGTTTATGTTTAAGAACATGCTGTGATTTTGTAAATGAAATGTGTTACACAAGGCAACGACATTTTATTGAGGAGTAAAATACAAGATAATGAGAAAAATGGTTTAGTACGAAGAATCACATGATCACATTTTGGAAACATGGGAGGCATGAAATAATGATCGATGTATGATTTAGTTAGCACGATATAACAGCTGTCTCTGTTGGTAGCAACATGTGCAGTGCATATTTCTTTTCAATTCACCACACGATTTACTAGTTGTACCAAATTCATAACAATCCAAATAAAAAATGAAACTAAATAAAAAAAATACTTGAAAAATATATTATAAAGTTCATGAGCCACAGCATATGAAAGAAATAGTCACTAATTACCCCAAAACAGAAACCAAATAACATTAATTTCTCGTTATAATACTAATAAAAATAAAACTGGACATCATCACAGGAGTTCCCAAAATACAAACAATCAAACAAACACATCAAATAAATCTCACAACTAAAAAAATAAAATTAAAAAGAAAAACCACTCCACAGATCGCCAAACAATTCCTACTCAAACAAACAAACAAACATCTTCGCCTCCCAGGGGTGAAATCGTAAATTCCCACTTATTTTCATACCATAATATTCTTTTAAGTTAATTAGACTTTTCGGACCTGAATGTTATGAGTGGATTGAGACCTCCAAATGGGCTGCCTCCCGCTTTGCACTAGTGCTACTTCTTCACCTTCTTTCACCATCCCATGTTTCTATAGAAAACGATATAATAATAATAATAATAATAATAATAATAATAATAATAATAATAATATATTGATAATTAAAAGAATAATATATTCTTGTTTAATTCTTGTTGTGTGATGTGTATTTGTTTGTAACTAATTGTCAGTTTTCAGTGTAATATTTGTCTATTACTAATTTGTGGTGTATCAATATATATTCAGCATCAGTTTGTACCATTTTAGTGATAAGTTTGTCAAATGTCATTTTTCAATGATAATATATTGTTGCTTTTAGTGTGATGTGAATACAACATTTTTGGTGCCATTATACTATTTTTTATCGTTAATATATTGTTTTCAGTGCTAACTAAAAAATATGTAAATATTATATTTATAGTAAAGTTACCAGCAGATATGACAAGGCGTCTTGAAATGATGTTTCACAATTATCTGAAAACTTCATGTGAATGGGACAAACGCCTTGGTATAAAGCCAATCTCTGTCTCACCCTCTCCCTAAAGAATAAAATAAATAAATAATTTATTTAATCTCATTTATTATTCAGGATTTTTTGGCAGTTGAGGCATATAATGCAGGGTTTTTTTTTTGCAAATCTCTCAAAACGAAAAGGGGAGTAAAAAATTGGGAAATGATCTAGAAACCTCACTGTATTTATATTATATTTGTAGAAAATACCCCAACACTCAAAATAACAATTAACTATTTGTCTATTATTCCTCCATTATTTATCGAAAACAAAAAGGCTACACTCAGGGTCTTTCTGTGCATTTTAAAAGTCCGGAGTTCTTCGAAACGAAATTAAAAAAAACTTTAAAGTAGGTGTCTTTTTAAAACATGACATGATAACAGGGGCTTTTCTGCAAACTTTCCCGAAAAACTCGTCAGTAAATTAATAATACGAAAAGGTGTTGTTTCATACTCGTCGGTAAAGGCGAAAATGGTGCCGGACGGGCGGAAATGACTCAGCAAAATGGCCATGAATCCGCTGCGGGTGAAAACCACGATCGACGTGTTGAGAGTGTTGGCCATCATTGTTGCGTGGTACGCAAACATCTCGCTCATGTGCGACTGTTGATAAATAAATAATAATTAAAAATAGCAAATAAAATAATTTACGCATGTGGGGCTTTGGGAAATGAGAAAAGAGACCTTGAAAGCTCGGCCGAGATTGGCGGGAGTATGTCCGCCCGTGATCGTCGCTTCGGTTCGTAAGGCCACCGTATGCATCACCTTTACGGCTTTCAATGGAAATCTGCAATTCAATGTGGTATCATTAATTTATTGTTATTTTATTTATTAAGTGGTTACGATAAGTTCAGTTATTAATTAACAATGAAAGATCCGAACCGAATGAAAACGTAGTTTTTTTTGTTTTTCTTAATTCATTTGAATTGCAAAACTCAAAATGCATCTAACGTACCCTTCCGAAAACTCAAAAGATACCAAAAACGATTCAGCATTTTAAGTTTTTAGAAGGGCATATTTGGAACTTCAAATTTCTCTCTTTCCTTTCCTTTCCTTTCCTATGGGCCATTATACAACTCATCATACGGGCATATAAAATTTCCCCTGTTTTTCAGAACAAACTCCTTTTGCGAGAACTAGGCCTTAAATCTTCTTTCCTTCTCCCAAGGGATTCTGAATACGGCATGTCAATTCCCCTTTTCATAACTATGTAAACATGAACGGAGCTTAATAGGGACTGGGGGGCATGGCCCCCCCAAAATTTTGATGTAGTATATATTAATAGTGCTTTAGTGGGAAAAAATTTGAAATACATGTATTTCTATCCATTTGGCCCCCCAAAAAATTTTATAGAGTGTTAATCAATAGGATAGGAAGAAATTTTTTCGGTCCCCCAGTAAATTCAGTCAAGCTCCGTGCCTGTTTGTGAATACTTCACTTAGTGATCCCGCACCATTCATCTCAAACAAAAACATAATAAGGGCGACCATGAAGAGATGTGAACTCGTCCTACTTACTTTCCGTGGGCGGTCCCTCCGGAGAGCATTACGTCATCGGAGCCCTCACGAACCGCAACGGCGAAATATTAAAAAAAAAAACCACACTCAAACATAGTATCCTTTTCCAAAATCCATCCACTTAAATTCTAAAACCACTCAACATCGACCAAATTCAACTATCTAGAAGGACACTTATTTATTTCAACATTTCGTTACGTAAGTATGCTTACTTTCCGTGGGCGGTCTCGCCGGAGAGCATGATGCCGTCGGAGCCCTCGCGGACGGCGATGGCGATGTCGGAGACCTCGGCGCGGGTCGGAGTGGGGTGCACGATCATGCTCTCCAGCATGTTCGTGGCCACGATCACCGCCTTCCCCATGCTCCTGCACTTCTCTATTATCTCCTCCTGTTTGTTTCCACGATTTGTTACGGAAAGAGTGAGATGCAGAATTATACATGTAATCAGTAGAATGTTAATTTCATGGTGAATATCGCGTATGGAGCCTTACAGGGGACATTTCAGTGAGGACTATTTTGCAAACTTTTTAAGAATGGAGGGGTATTTTTGTAATTTCTGATTATATAGGAGCTTTTTTTAAAAAAAAATATTAAATTTTTGATATTTTTTTACAAAAAAAATTTATTATTGATAAATTAACTGCACCTGTAAGAGAGGCACCTCCTCAATAGGAAGTTCGGCGCCAAGGTCGCCTCTAGCTACCATAGCCTACATATAAAATGAAATTAAAATTATATGCTGCAATAAATACAAACACAACCTGTAACATTTTTTAGCCATTCATTTTTAAAAACATTTTTAAATATATATCAAACTCGAAATGAAGTAAAGTAAAAATCTTCTTACTCCATCTGAGGCGGTAATAATGGACTGAAGATTCGGGATAGAATCAGCACTCTCGATTTTAACTATCACATGAATATCCGCATTACAGCCTGTCAAAAAAATAAAACAATAATAAATCCATCTTGACAAACCTTAAAATCATAATGATACAAATTAATTATAACATTATTTTAAAAAACATTATTTTTACTTTTGAGATAGTCCTTCAACTCATGAACGACGGCTGCGTCCTTCACGAAAGAAACCGCGTAGTAATCCACTTGGTTATCCACTCCGAATTTAATATCGTCCCAATCCTTGTCTAAAAAACAAAACAAAACAAAACAAGTTATTTTAGAGAACCAAATCGTATAATATTTACTTTTCAAGGACTGAAACGCAAAATAACCAAACTTACCGGTTATGGACCGAAGAGTCCAACTCTTTTTTAGGACCAAATCGTAAAAATAACTCTTTTTTTATTTTTTCAGGGACTAAATTGTAAAATAACCCAACTTACCGGCTATGGAAGGAAGATTCACACTCTTTATTTAGAAAATTAAAATCATAATTTTTTTTTACTTTTTCAAGGAACAAACGCAAAATACCCAACTTACCTGTTATGTACCAAAGAGCCACACTCCTTTTTTATAGGACCGACTCGTAATATATTTATTATTTTTCAGGACTAAAATGTAGAATAAGAAAATTCACCGGTTATGGAAGGAAGAGTGGCGCTCTTTCCGCGCACGTTCAAATGTCTCCTCGATTTGAGCTCGCCTCCATCGACGACTTCACATTTCACCGAGTCGGATGTTTTTGACGTGACCAAAAATGACATCATTCCTCCTAAAAATGTCAAAAATTGCAACGTGATTAGACTAAATTTGACACTAATCATATTTTTCTAATTTGTTTGAAAATAACCCCTATCTTTTGGAATATTAAAAATAACCTACTTTAAAGTTTCCATTTTTCAAAAACCCTTCAAGATTTAGAAATAAACAAAAACAAATGTTAACTGTTTATTTTCATTTTTGAAAAAGAAAAGAACCCTACTCATTTCGAAATATTAGATAAACACATCCAAAAAACTAAATTTATTTTGAAATTAAAGACAAATAATTAAAAAAATGTATTAACATATTTTATAATTATTCATATATTATTTGAATGTCATGTAAGTGGTTCTTTGAGAACTTTCAAAGTTGAGGACTTTCTAGAAAACGGAAAGTTACAACCAGATCTTTCTTTGAGCATTCCGAAAGTCAAATGGGTTACCACAAATACCAGAAAATACAGGGCCGCCGGTATCCCAAATTCCCCTAATTTCATTTTTTCAATGAAAACACGCATGGCCATTTTTCACAACTCTCCTCACTTCATTTCTCAACTTTTTATTTCTTGCCGGGCATAATTAGTTGAATTTTCTCACCGTCGACGAGGAGCATGTCGCCGACCTCGACATCATTCACAAAATCATCATAATTCACGCTGACGCAGGTGTCGGTGCCGACGCCGCGCTCGATGGTGAACGTGAACTCCTGACCCGGCTCCAGATTTATCGGCTGCGGCAGGTCCCCGCTCCTCACCTCCGGCCCCTAATTCGAAAATAATAATAATGAATAAATGAGCGCATGATTGAAAATATGGGAAATTCGGAAAGAAGTATGGAGAATATTGGAAATTGTGTACAACTACAAGCCCCTTCGTTTTTGAGAAGATTGAAGAAAAGTCCCCATCTTCAGTTTAACTTTAGACTAACACTATTGGTTTGGAATGCAGAGTATTGGTGTTTGTCTTGAACAACTAACAGCAAGGGTGTTATTGTAAGTTAGACATAATGCAGGTTTTTTTGCAAAAGTGATCAAAGAAATATGGGACCTTTGGGGAAAAACCTGCATTATTGTATATTGCCTAAAAGCCCCTCTATTGTTGAGAAAAATGCAAAAAAAACTCTACGATTAGTTTAAAACTACTGCCTTAGTTTAAAACTCATTTTTAATCACTTTTTAATCCTTCATCTTCCCATAAATTGTAACGAGATTTATTGTATATCCATTAACTGAAATTAGTACATGCAAACTAACTGTAGGTCCTCTTTTCGCAATTTAAGTGTAATACAGGGTCTCTTTCCCAAATTTCTCAGAAAAAAAGAACTAACCTTTGTGTCAAGCATTATGGCAATGACATTATCCTTGGACTGAGCATTGTACTCTTTGACCAAGTCAATGACCTTCTGATGTGAATTGTGGTCGCCGTGCGACATGTTGAGCCTCGCCACGTTCATGCCGGCCTCGGCGAGCTTCCAGATCATCTCCTTCGTGTTGGTCGACGGACCGATAGTGCACACGATCTTCGTCTTGCGCCTCACGTTCGGCTTTGTGAACACTCCGTGCGGAGCAGCCGATCCGTTCTGCTGCAGCGTTTTCAAGTGCTGAAAGTTCTCTTCTTCCTGTTCCAATTTCAAAAAAAAAGAAAGAATGAAAATTTGGATGGTTTGGGTATGGAGAAATTGTCAAAATTGTATATTGGAGTTAAAATATCATGCAAAAGGGAAAAATGGGTGCCTTGATTGAATCTTCTTCTGTGACGGGAAGAACCTCAGCTGGCTTGCTCAGAACGGCCTGAACCCTCAACGCGCGACCGTTACAGCTCCTCCGTTGGAGATTAAACACTTTCACTGCATCAAAACGGGTTCTCCTGGCGCCAGATCCGCTGCTCAGGCCAGTGATGAATCGCGTCGCGCCGGCCATCTGAGCCATTGTTCTTCAAATCTCGCCGGAATTGTTCAGAGAATGAGAAGGGGGAGTGAATTGGCAGAGTGATTCGAAGATGTTTTGTTACTGTTTGTTTTGAGGTTTTATAGGTTTTAGGCGGCTGAGCTTTGGTAGTATCGAACTGTGCTGTGCTGGCGCTTTGGAGGCTCCGTCAGGCATCAGTTATTTAAACCTGCTTATATTGTGTAATTGCGTAATTAGGCTTGTTGGTTCAGTGTTGGTGTGTTGAGCCTGCGGTACAGTACAGCTTAAATCAGAACGGATTGCGTTGCGTGTGATATGCTGGGCCCACGTGGCAGTCATTGTTAGAAAATATTGAATGAGCCCGGTGTATGACTTTGTTCTTTGATATTTTCATGCATGTCCATAGAAATCATAAAATCTCCAAGAAGAGAAAGAAAGAACAAAGATTTTTTTTGCTCAAAGTGCCTTAGAATTTTCCATTAGCAAGCAATGGCGGATCTTAATATGTGATTATATCACGATATTATGTATAGAGTTGGAAATTATATACACGTCGTCTTTCAGATTTTTCGTATATTTTTTATTACGGTCCTTATTAGATTTTTGATCAAGATTCGGCGCATTTCAACACAACTCCCACGTAACTCATAGACCAGTCAAGAACCGACTTTTTTTTAAAATAGTATTTGACCAACTTTATCTACAGAGCTAGCATTTTCGCCAGATGATTGAGCGAAACTAAATAAATTTTTCTTGGTCATATGGCGAAAGTTGAATTTCTCATTTTTTATATTTGTTCAGCTGTTAGAGCGGTAAACTACTCTTAATTAAGAGAAAATACTATTTTCGCCTGATGACACGGCGAGATAGGAAAAAAAATCTAATTTTTCAGATTAATGCTAAGATTGTGCCAATGGAGAGAAAAATTTTAAAATTTACATTTTCGCCCAGTGAACGGACGAAAAAGAGAATTTTTATTTCGAGATTGAGATTTTTCCTTTTAAACATTACTGAAAATGAAACATAATCTAATTTTGCCCAACTTGCATTTCTCTCCGTGGGCTTGCGAAATTATTACTTTTATCCAAAAAAATGCATTAATTAGAAAAAATCTTTGCTTTTTCATATTGAAGTGACAACTCTGCTTTTACGGGTTAGTAAGAATCTTTGCTTTAACAAGATAGTGAGAATTTTTTTCAAGTGAGATTAGGATTTAGATGAAATCTCAGCATTTTTAGATGTAGTATTTAGGGCTGTAGAGAATCTGATTCTATTTTAATTTCTATTTAAAGAGGCCCTTTATATCATTTTGAACATCAATAAATCTTTTTTTACTCTTTTTCAAACTTTCATTATTTGAACATCCATAAATTATTTCAATAGAGGGAGGGCAATTAATATTTTCGTCATGTTTATTTAAAAGGTCTCTTCGAGAAAAAGATGACGCAAAATTGAATTTTTTTTATATATTACGATGTGAGAAAAGCTGAATTTCTCCCAATGAATTGACAAATTAACACTTTTACCCAAAATTTATATTAATTTGAAATTCTTTATTTTTTTCATATTGATAACTCTTCTTTTTTATATGTTAGTGAGAATCTCTGATTTTATATTTTACATGCTATTTATATATAAATTTAGATTTTTTTTCCTGAGCAAGTTATATTTTAGGATCTTACAGGGGCACAAGCACAACTTTCCTCTCCTTGGTCCATATGCTACGAAATATACTCCGTTCTTCCTCTAGAGACTAGAAACTTTAACCATTTCTGCAGGTACAGTGGATCGGAGCCCTCCAATCAGGACCGTCCATCTCATTATTCCAACGGCTATGAAAAACACAAGTTAGATCGGACTGTATGGAAATCGAAAGGGACTCTTTCTGGTATATCCTTTTCGATCTTTCTGTGAGGGTGCTAACGCCAAGTCAGCTGATTAAAGAGACTGCAATTGTGGAGGGCTCGGCACGTGACTTCTCCTTTCTTACTTTCTTACGTCCTCGCGTGACTTTTTAGGCTTTTCTCATGACAAGAGTCACAAGACGACTCTTTAATTCCGAAATTTGTAGCTTAATAATTTGAGTGGATTTGTTAAGATTGGGCCGAGCTGATTGATGGGCCAACATTAATTTAGGGGGAGTCTATGATACTTTAACAAAAAAAATCTTAATATATTGCATATGATCATTAAGAAGAGAAAACCCAATAGCTACTGTCATTGGGAAAACAATCATAAGACAACATATTAAAATACCTTAAATAATGTGTAAAATTGTTAATTCTCCCGACTAATAAACATTGTTGTTTTATTTCTCAATATAATGTCAAACATTATTTAGGTCCATCCATCAAGAGAATGATAAATGTAGAGTTACCATTGTCATAATAACAATAAAAAATTAAAAAAAGATAGCAAAACTACAAATAAGGTGATTCACAATTTCTCCTAAATTTTAGACATTAATATTCGAAAACGTTAAGTCAGGCTATAGGGATAATAATAAGACCGAGAGAATTGTTATTTTGTTTCAATAGATTCACAAACAACTCTCTTTAAATTCTTGAAAATACTCGCTCTAGTGATTTACCAATTTTTTTTAGAACTAATAGTTACAAACTTCCACATACATGTTAGAATTTGATTTCCTCCAGAGTTCCAACTGCATTGACAACATTCATAAATTGAATTGCACAAAATCATATTTGCATTTGAATAGGTTGGGGAAAATGAGTTTTTAGCAATTTCACCGTTATTTATCATTCATGTACAGATAAATAATCATTAATCACACATTTTGTTTTTGATATCATATGATACCAATGAGTAATCCAACTTGTCATGTAAATTATATGTTCATTTTATATTCATGAAAATTTCATTTTGACATAATTTTATGGAAGTATGGCGTGATAGTAGTGTCAATGAGTTTCACTTCAAAGGCCTCATATTTTGGGGAACTCATAAAGCCGGCCACGAAACTCTCCTCTTTCCTCTCCCTCTTCGATTTTACTAAGCCATCTCTGACTCGGACGAAACCTTCCCCTTCCACTCTTACATGAAACATATCTCGATATCAGGAACCCGACATATAGCCCCTCTCCCACTCTCGCACGAAACGTTCACATAGAACCACCGCTTTCCCCTCAAACTGGCGATCTTGTAGGACTGCACACTCTCATTCATCTTTACAGAGAAGGCCAAAATCTTACTCGTCTCGCGAGCACTCTTTTATCTCCATTGTTAAGAAAAATTCACTTTTTTTGACAATAGAAAGAGAAAGTAGAAAAACGAAGAAAAATTCCGTAAATATTTTTTTATTGTAAAATTATTTTTTACTTATCTACTAATCTATTTTATTTTTTATTTTTGACAGAATTGTTAAACGATGTTGTACGTATATGATAATTTATTTAGGTAAGGACGATATTACTTAAATTTTTTAAGGCCAATTATGATAAGATCTCCGGGAGTGGAGACCGGCTCCGCTTAGAAGCCCCTAAAAAAGATGAAAATATGTATAACTGCCAAGTAAGAAAATATTAGTATACCCATTTGATAAATCCCTAGTATTTTCCAAAAAAAAATGAAAACCAACCCTCGTTATTCATGTATAGATAAAAGTAATAACACGGAAAGAGTTTAGAGATATGCATTGTATTTTCACTTATTTTTTATAAATAAAAAAGGGATATTAATATTTTTGTGAGTTATAAACTATCAGCACTTATAGTCTTTCCATAATTATCAGCACTTTTAGCGTTGGAAGCTAAAAGTACCTCTAAGAATAAAAAATTTCATCTGACAAATGCACAAGAATAAATTGTCAACCAAAGATAAATTTAAAAAAAGAGGATAACTGCAAGAGGACAACTGTCATGTTTGCCGACAAAAAGAAACACACAAACATTTGTTCCTAGAATGTCCCATCGCAAAGCAGTTATGAAAGAAAACATGTGGCAAATTTGGACAACAAATCCCAATATGAATAGAGTATCCAACACAAATCCTACCGGAGTTACAACGCAAATTGGATAAAAGCAAGCAAATGGAATGGAATGCATTATGGTCAGCTACATGCTGGGAAATGTGGAAGAACACGGCCACTCAATGGTTGAAGACGGGAAGATAAAAGAATAATGCAAGAGCATAACGATCAATCGACACGGAAGGAAATCATGACGAAGTCAAATAGTTAGGATATACTAGTGTTTGTCTTCTTTTCAAGCATTGTAATTAAAATTGTAGTAACTATTTATTTATTTTAATTAATGAAAGTCTTTTATAACAGTATCGACTACTCAAAAAAAAAAATTGTACTTTTTTCTCAACCGTTTTCCCTCAATTTTTTATTGTTTTGTCAAATTTCTATTATTGAAAAAGCATATAAATATTATTATATAGTTTCGTACTTTAAAGAGGCAAAGCACGTCATGTAAGAAAACGGTATACTGTCATATCTGCCACTGCCACAGTCTGCAGCTATCTCCTTTGTTTGATTGTAACACAGTTTCGTTTTTCTTTTTACAATTTGCAAGACATCTAAATATCATTTATTTAGCTCCAACTACAATGCAATTTTGTGAATTTACACATTGCTTAGTTCAGTTCTCACTTCTAGGAAAAATTTCGTGCGTACCCTGTAGAATCATAAACTATACAAGAATTTTTGTGCATATTAAACACTGGAAAATATTATAATATAGTACAAGAATCCTTGTGCATACTAAACACAAAAAAAAACCAACATTTGTAGCTTAATGCAACCGCAATCTTTATTTAAACACTCACAAACACCCCTAATGGGTTTTGGGGCTCAAACCTTGTGTTCTATAATCTATGCCCTAATTTGTGAACTTCTAAGGAAATGAAGGAATTTAATATTGACCGTTTTATGACTTAAAAATGTTATATTTTTCTATTTATAAAATTTTCAAATTTATTTTCCAAGGTACAAAATATATCATATTTATTCATCTCAAAATGTAAATATCAAATCTAGCTTTCCAAACTCTAAAATGTATTATATTTTGTTTATCAACTCAAATCTTTTACTGAAGAAACATGCCTTTGTCTATTACCTTCTCACATTCTCTCTTAACCGATTGTATAGATCTGAAATTGTAATTTTATTTAAAAAAAAACACGAGTTGGATTATGCTAGTAGAAAATTATTAACATAGATTAGTTATAGAAGAGATTATTGTGTGTATTAATGCATAAAAGATAAGGCAGAGTTAAGAAAGAAGAAAAAATCAGAATGAAAAGAGAGCAATTTTTACATAAAAAGATTTCAAAGAATAAATTTACATTTTAGAAGAATTAAAAAAAAATGGAGTTGGGGATTCCTTTTTTCTTAATTGCTAGTTGACCACTATGCTAAGATATAAAACAGAGTAATTAATTAGGAAAATTCATTTAGAACAAAAGTAATAAATTACTATGATGGAAAAATTACAAATAAACAAAAAGATACATTGCAAACCCAAACAAAATTGAAAATACTAAATATACCCTAAAACTAAAAATAAAATAGAAAGTACAATTACTAAGCCGATATATATCCCTTTCCTCACTTAATTACTACCTACCAACAACATTTCTTCCATCTTTTAAACTACTACAGATAAATCTTACAAAAATAACATAAAAAGGATCCCCTTTTACAACTTAAAACACAGCAGGAAGCGCGTTTAGCGGAAACAAATCATTCAAATCCTCAAAATAGTCATTATCCTGCCACGTAGGCACCGATCCTAATTGCAAGTCCCAGGACCAATCAGCCGCTGCCACATCAGCAAACTCCTCAAAGAGTAATCTCGGTTCCGCCACATCATCAAAGAAGTCATCGTACAACGGCATTTCGAATTCATGCAATATCTCTTGTGGCAACTCAATTGCAGCAGTAGAATTATTATCATTTACTTTAATTTCTTTTCTTGGTTCTAAGTTTTCTTCAGCTAGAGAGCTTGATGATTCTACCTGTAATTTTGGTAAAATTTTAGCACCAAATCAGTGAAAAAAAAAAAACAGGGACTTTCTTAAAATAAGAGAAAAACTGAGGACTTTTTTGAAAAGTTTCCCTACCTTGTGAAGAACAGAAGCAGGAGAAGAGAAGGAAAGTTCGCCGTCCGTCGAATCACTCACGGCGGCCGGCACCGGCGTCGCCACGGCTGGGAAGTTCGTGCATGTACTTGGCCCACGCAGTTTCACGGCGGCGGAGTCGTACACCATGGCCGCCTCCTCCGCCGTGTCGAAAGTCCCCAGCCAAACCCTAACGCCGCGTGTCGGGTCACGAATCTCAGCCGCAAACTTCCCCCATGGCCGTCTCCTCACTCCTCTGTATTTCGTACTGCCCGTGACCTTCTGTTTGGTTGTGGCTTTGCTGATTTTGGTCGGTTTTCTGGGTTTTTTGTTGGGTTTTTTGACTTGGGTGGCGGAGTGGTGAGTGGAGGCGTCCGGAGGGGAGGGAATGCGGAGGATCGTACGACTGACGCGGCGTCGACTGGAGGTCTCCGGCGAGTCGGAGTCGGAGGTGTCAGTCGCGTCTGGGTCCGTCCAGATGATTCTCAGAGTTCTTTGCTTCGCCATTGTTGTACGTTCACGGTTCACCACCTTGTACTGAGGTTCAGTAAACCAGCAGAGGAATAAATTGGGCTTTTAATGCGAGAATGAGAAGATGGGCAGAAATGTAGCAGAGAAACAGTGCAAGTATTTATGAAGGAGAACAAGAAAGGTCGAAGAAGAATTAAGAAGAGGTTTTTGAACTTCTAACGGTTTTGGGGGTCTGGAAAGAAGAGAGGAAGAATGGAATCAGAATCAGAAACAGAGCTCCAATGGATGTGCGAGGTTTTGGGTTTTAGAGAGAGAGAGAGTGTGTGAGAGGTTTTGGGTTTTAGAGATTTGGAGAGAGAGAGAGAGAGAGTGAGAAGGGGTTTGGGATTTTAATACAGAGATGTATGGAGCAGGTGAGGTTTTTTATTTATGTTTGGTTAATAAAATAAACCCGACAGAGTAAATGGGAACCCACGCCCGTTTACCCTTCTTTACTGTATTTGCTTTGTTTATTTACTACTTTTATTTTGTTATGTCATTTTGCTATGAGTGTCCAACAACTACCACAAATTTGGTTGACATTGCCAAAAAAAAATTCAGCCCTTGGATCCAAAAAATTGTAAAAATGATTTTATTAGGATTAACAGCAGTAATTTTATTTATTATTATATGTCATGAATCATGATCAATTGTTACTTTTCTCGGTTTTGATATTATGCCATGACTTTAAGTTTGTATGTATCTCATCTTTGCAATAATTTGAATTTATTGATATAATATATAGTTTAAATATATGTCCTAGTACTACTAATTCCACAATAAATTATATAAATTGCAAGACAGTATACAATGCAATCTTATAAAATATACAATAGTTCATTTCAAAAAAAAAATGGAATAGTTATTTATGGTACATTGGAGATGCATTGTTTGAAGATATTTACCAAATCCGTTTGATATTTACTGCCAACGATCTGTTTTCCCGCTTCAAGCCGGCCTGATCCGCCACGTGGCTCGAAACAGCGCACAGCGGATTTCATCCGAAGTTTAAAAAGGCGGGAATTCTTCGCTTAATAACGAACGACTCAGGACTCAAACACTCTCCATTTATAAACATAACTGGATATATACATATTTAGGTGATTATGGTATAGTATTATTGAGTGAGTGTGTTTTTGGAGGAAGTGGAGGGGAGAGAGGGTTCTGAGAAAGGGAAGAGGAAACAGAGTACGGAGTGCACGAGTTTCAAAGCAGAGGCGCCGTGTTTGGTTTTGTGCGTTTTGGATCTTTTCTGAGAATTGTCTGGTTTGTTATTGATATGTTTTTGTGTGTGGTGAGTGTGATTTGATTTTGATTTTGATGAGAAGGATTTTGTAAGATTATATAATAGTGTAATTAATTTATGTGTTTATATGGTATATTTGTATAGAAATATAATTTATTTATGACTTTTAAGTAAAGTTATGGGTTTAAATTTCTATTCAACTAATTTTTTTATGGTTGAAAATTTTATTACTTTTTTCATTCGATAACTTCTAATGTTGTCACTAAATTTTTATTTAATAAGTGATTTGTTGTATGCGTTAAAATAATGCAACAAAGCAAACAAGAAAAGTAGAATATTAATTTTTTTTTGTAAGTTGTCAACAGTAGTGATTTTCGGACCAGCAGTGAGATTAAATATCACGATTCTATTAAGGTTTTAGTCCTTCAAATCAGTTTGTATGAATTACATCGGATGTTAGATTATATCAATGTTTTACGTAGGCACGTGATGACAAATTTATATCCATCATTCATTTTTATATGACATCAGTTTTTGATTACGATCAATAAAATTATAATAGTAGTTATATAATTTTCTTATTTTAGTTATTAGAAAAATAATTCTTATATAAAGAAGATAATTATCACCGAATAATTTTATACAAGTATTCAAGCATGAAATAATTTAGTTATCTCAATATAGAATTTCATGGTCATTTAATTTGTTCTAATAAAATTATTAACACATACTTTAGTAAAAATATATATTCAGACAACCATATAAAGTATATACAAGTCAAAGCCACAGAGGATCACTGATCCCTCGTCGGGGGAGCTTTGTCACGTGAGGCACCCAACCGGTCGTCAGTTAAACCGGGTCAAAAAAAACCCGGTCAAATCCTTGGGTTAAGCACCTTGTCAGACCGCTATTGCTTTCATAATAAATTCCTTCTTGGACTGAGTCTTTCTCATTTAATAATTAAACCGTCTCTTGTTACAAATCAGATGCCGTTTTGTCAGAGATTAGTGAGTGAATTAATTGTGTGAGTTTGGTCTGTTTCATGATTTGTGTAATTATGGATTAGTTAGGATCTGGTAAATGTTGAGCATGTTGGTGATAAACAAAAAAGGGAATCACGAACCAACGGTCACTGACAAAAAGGCTCCATCCGATTTGCCTATTCTTTTTTATATGATTTTGAATGTATGAATGTGGGGATCACATTATAATCTCTTTTGTCAAATATATTATTTTAAGTACTAATATATCTTTTTAAATTGGTTTCTAACGCCCTTATATTGTTAAGAGAATAAAAAAGATTGAACCTCAATATGTTTCTTTTGGGTTAAAAAAAATGTCGTACATTGCCAACCATAAAAAATAAAAAATAAATATTTTAAATTCATTTACTTGCACAATTCTTTCAAAATAACACTCCTGACAAAAATATAGAAACCAAAACAAACATCTCATCCGTTCGAAGCCGACTTTTCTAGTTAGATCCGATATGCAACAAATTCATCATCTTACAAGAACAACGCGTACATCAAATATGCGCAAAGTTCGAAAATACCGACATACTTAGGAGGGACGGTAATTTGGGTCCCACTGGCAGCAACAGTTAAATTTTTCTCCAAGACATTAATGGAGAGCTTCTGACCTGCTTCGCAGTGCAAACCGATAGCGTCGTAATAATAATGCATGCCCGGCTCTGTCATGTTAATAATGGTTGGGCCTTCAGACCAACGGTTCAACACATTCCTTTCGGTGCAATTTTTGAAATCAGCTTTCGATACTTGGATAACGTTGTAGATTGAAGTATGGTAGAGGAACACTTCACGTAAATTTGTGAATAAAAATGATTTAGTGTTACTACATTAGGGCAATTTCATATGTATATTTTTAGAAGTTCAAAAGTTACAACTTCCAGTATATCAATTACTCTTCCAAAATCTTGTTGGAACTCAAAATTCATCAAATTTACTATGCCAGAAACTATGAAGTACCAAATCTTTACTCTCTCTCAAGTATATTTCTATAAAAGAACGATTGACTTGAACAATTGTAAGGACTCATAAGAGATAAAAGAAATATTAGAGATACTGACTCAGCTTGTCGCCAACAGTGACGTTTCTCTGAGCGGCCCACTCGCGATAAAAGGTTTTTCTTGACGGAATTCTCCACCCCTTGCCTCCTCCAACGATATGCACAAAATTCTCAGGTTGAGCAGTAGAGCCCACTGTCAAGCTAATAATGACAACCAGTAGAAGAGAAAATACGTGTTGCTTCGCCATTTTTATTTACTTATTCTCTCTCTTTTTTTTTTCTGATAAATTCTTGTTCTCTTTTTTTCGGATTGTATGAAAAGATGTGAAAATAAAGAAATAATCAAATAACCCTATGGAAGATCAATATGAGAAGAACAATTTCACTAATTTTAGTTTTATGTTATGGAAGATGAATTGATTTTACTAAATTTAGCACCTTTTTTACTCATTTGTTGAAATTTAACTCGCGGAGTTATAACTTAATTTTGTAGATTGTTTCTAGATATTCTTGTTTATTTTTATGATCATTTCATTCTGTGATAATGAAAAAGAAGATTAAACTTATTTTAGACTAATATTGTCACGACCCGAATATTCACATAGATTTTTTTTTATTCAGTACGCAACAACTGCCGCAGATATATAAATTAAAAATCTTATATATATTTTTAATATGCAAGGCAATGTAAATAAGTATCAATATAGAATAAATATGAAGCAAACTGAGTCTACTCATATATATATATAAGCTGAGTACAAGTACAAGCCAAGGCCCTATACACAACAAAATAGGCCATCAGAATCACACTATACTACACTCCTCTCCTGACGTTTAACATAAAAGAGCCACTATACAGCAAAATGACAGCTCTATATACTACAATCACAATATTATATACTATAATATGATCACACTACTAACGTTCCTACTGTCCGTGCTACTCCTGTCTAGTGCGAAGCGGGTCCAACTCCTGCATAAAATATTTATAAAAAATCGTATGAGATAGGAATTTTCCTACCTCAGCAAGACTTACAAAATACTATATATATAGTTTTATTAATTTTTTTTTTAAAAAAGCTTTGATGATTTATAAAAATACTTAAGAAATAGTCATCAAATAAATATATTAAAGTGAATGTGAAATTCAACTTCTATACATAAAATAATCTATCTCAGCTAACATAATTATCTACTAGTTACGTGTAGACGACCACACTTACCTCCGTGGCCTAGAGGGGAATTCCTCACTCACTGCTTAATTAAAAGCAGGGCACTCTACAGAGCTACAACGCTGCACGACATCTATATGTCGTGAGGCACCCAACTGGGAAAAACTACTACGTGACCAGTCTTCTATACATATAATTGAGATATTTTCTTTTGTGAAATACCATAGTAGCAAAATATCATATTATCTAAGATATAGAAGAAGAGTAACTTCTTGCAAAATAACATATCATTCGATATATAGAAAATATGAGTGATTGCTTGCAACATATCATCTTATTCAAAATAAAGTAATTGCTTGCAAAAGATCATGTTATTGAAAACAAAGTGGTATCATAAATATTATATTATCCAATTTTAGGAAAATAGAGTTATTGCTTGCCTTTAGGCGGTATCTCTAGCCCAACAACTGCTTCTCCAGTAGATCCTGAAGTAATATTTGGATGCCTAATTATTTTTCTATAATGTTTACATTATTCTAGGAAGATTACCTAATCTACATTAATTTATGAAGATGACCTAATTTAGAATTTTGGCATTATGACGGTATATTTTGATTTACCAATTATAATACCGGCATTATCCTGACTGATGATAGCAATTGAATAAATAAGGTTTATAATGTGTTAAGATAATTCTAAACATGATTTTTACGTGATGTTGATAACCTATACAGAAGCATTATAACAACTAGGGTTTTACGGTAAGCCATATTATTACGACTAGGATTTACGATAAATAAATAAACATAATCAGATAAGCGACCGTACCTTGACAGCACAGATATTGATGCAATAATTTACAGCCAAGAGGAGCTTCAAACAAACAGAAGTTATGTATATTTTGAGTGTATATTGAGGTGTGATGCCTCTGAAGCTTGAGACGGAAGGGGTATATATAGAGAGGATGGAGAGTGCATGAATTATTTGCTGGTTATTTGACAGCCAGCAGCTTCTATGTGATGTGGCGCATTTATTTCATGCTCCCAATCACTAGGCAGCGTGTGTAGGAAATAGATATGACTAACTAAGAGATATTTTTACTGCTTTTGGCATATCATATTGGCTGACTAGTCAAAGGATATCTCTCCACTTTTCAATATGACCCCTCAAAAAGAATATATTTATAAAAATTCATTTTCTGTATTAATGTTATATATCTAATTTTCTATATTATTACAAATATTTTTCACTTTTATTCATTTTTTTTTTGTTTCATGCATTTCTGTTTCAAGTAACAATCTTGATGTTAGGATAACTAATCTGGTAATAAACATCTGTTTCCAAATTCATCAATAAACTTGACATTTACATTTCTCTTAATTCATCTTGATTCTTTTTCTTTCCCTTAATTTATCCTCAAACTAAGCATGATTAAATCTTTCTCTTTATTTATCTTCTCCCACTCTATCCCAAACCAAGCAAAGCCTAAGATTTCAAATTGAAAAGGGCTTAAGCCTTATCAGTGATAAAATTGCATTTAGAGTATCAATATGATTTAAAATATACATGTAATAATATAATTTTTTTCATGTAATGATCAAATATGACTTCAAATATTCATGTAGTAATATGATCTTTGTGTAGATTACTATTTGTTCATGTTAACATATTTTTAGTCTTAACTAATTTCACTTTAATTTGCTATAAAACTTCTTCCAACCATAAAAAAAGAACACAATGCTATAATTTATATACCTTTCAAAAGGTGCCTTCCTAAAAATCACTTCATCATACATACAATCACAGAAAAAAAAAATTAACATGTTTTATACATAATTATGAAGAGAATCTATTAAAAATTCCTCCTCAAAATGCGCAAACAAAACAGTTTGATCCGGTCCATCCATCCGGATCCGAAACACAATCAATTAATACGGTACATTACATAAACAAAGAGTACGCAAAGTACACGAAAGTACCAAAAAATCCGACATATTTTGAGGATTTGAGCATGTTAGATCCACTTGCAGCAGCGGCATTAACACCATTTGAACTTTTTTCCATCACATTAATGGCGAGCTTTTGGCCTGCTTCACAGTGCAAGCCAATTTCGTCATAGTAATAATGCATGCCAGGCTCCGTTATGTTAATAATGGTTGGGCCGAGAAACCAACGGTTGATCACATTGCGATCGTTGCAAGTATCATAATCTTCCTTTGAGACTTGCATGATGTTGTAAATCGAGGTGTGGAATAGAAACACTATGAATCAAATTTAAAAAAGAAGTTCGAATAAATTTATTATTTTTCCAAAACAATCAACGCAAGATGATTCACAATAAGATGGATATATAAGAAACTTGATAAAAAAAAAAAAGACGAATTGTATACAAAGAATTGTTTTTTAAAGATACTTACTCAGTTTGTCGCCAACTGTGATGTTCTTCGTTGCAGCCCATTCATCGTAAAACGTTTTGTTTGGAGGAAGAGTCCATCCCTTGCCTCCTCCAACGATGTGTACAACGTGGTCAGGCTGAGCGGTGGATCCGATTATCATACAACTAATAACAAAAGCCATTAAAAGCAAAACTGAGCATTCTTTCGCCATCTTAATTTAATTTCTCTCGTTCTTTCAGATATTATGCAAATTGAGATTCGGTGGAGGGAAGAGAGGAAACACCATAAATAAATAGAGGATAAAAAATGAAAAACAATCTTTACTTGTTTTCTGTTGTGGATGATGCGTCATTTGAACTAAATTTAGTGAATTTTAGTTTTTTTGAATAAAAAATTAGTGAATTTTAGTTCGTTTCAAACTTACATAAGTCTAAACATGTACAGCAAGAAAACGTCTGTCCCTATACATCACGAAACACCTGTGTTCTGTGTAGAAAGCAATAAAGGTCCTAATTATTTTAATGGACCTCATATACGCACATTCCGCTCAATCCTTTTGGCAACAATTGCATGATTTTAATTTTTCATTTTCTTTAAATCTCATAATTCGTAGAGTCTTATAATTTTCTAGTTTTTTCCAAGTCTCACATTTGAATGAAATTTTAATTTGGATGCAAACCATTATTTGAAGTCCAACACAGGCACAACACAAGCATATAATTCATTGACATCATGAGTGGGACAAAAAACAAACTATATGTTGTGGGTTTAAATTCATTGACCCTATCAAACATCCAAATTAAACCCTAAAAAAAAAAACAAAAAAAAAAACTATTTGTTGTGGGTTTAAATTCATTGACATCATGAGTGGGACAAAAGAGCCTTTCAATCAAATTTCTTTTTCTCAATTTTCTTATAAGAAAATGTTATTCATTCATATCTTGGAGACGGGTTGGGCCATTTCTGATTATTATGGTCTCAGTCAATGATAATAATGGCCTCTGGCTCTCTCCTTAATCTAATTAAATCCAACAAAATAAATAGGTCTCAGTCAGTAATAATAAAATGGAATTTCTATTTATCAGTGCATACATCAAAATTACCTTCCATGACCATGTCATGAATGAGAGGCTATAAAATTTATAAAAGATATATAGAATAAATTTTGAGAGCAATGATAGACGCTTTTTTTTTTGCTGACTTTTCTTCCTCTTCTATGTTTGAGAGGGAGAAGGAATATAATCCATCCTATTTCTTGACTCTATATTCATCCTATTTCTCGAATTTTTTTTGTAACCAGAATATAATTTTGATATTGGGAAAGAACAGGAGATCAATTTGATTGAATAACACTATCTCTTATCATCACAGAGCCTTCATCTCTAGCCCTCAAAACAATTGACACAGTGGACCACATATGCACAAATCACTCTTCTATTCAGGTTGGCAAAAGAGTGGGTCGGGTCATGATTTTGAATCATTCGGATTCTTGTCATTTCAGATAGAGTCAATTAAATTCTGATCCCAGATCGGATTTGAGTGATTGAGTCATGGACTAATTGTACATAATTCTATAAAATACTGGAATCGAAAAATTATATTAGCAGTATAAGGACCATATAATTGCAATCCAATTAAAGTAAATGAATTATATCCTCGAATAAAATTATGTTACACAGTAAAAAAAAAAAAATTATGTTGCACAATTCCAAAGCATTCTATGCTTAGTGTAGCATTCTATTTGCAGTCAGAATGGGATTTTTGTTGATTGAAAAGTTAGAACAGGTTACGGGAACTTACAAAAATAAAATAGGGAGCTGATATTGCGTGACGTGCTAAGCCTGTAGTGACGGTATATAAAATCTGAAAATAATATATACAAACATATGAACTGAAAATAAACAGTATATAAAAATTTATTCTATAAAACAATATATATTTAAAAATAAATAAAAACAGTATATACAAACATATAAACTGAAAACAAACAGTATCTAAAAATTCATTCGGTAAACAGTATATATTTAAAAAAATGAAAACAATATATAGCGTATATAGAAACGTGAGAAAACAGTATATAATTTCAATCCGTCGCTACAGTACCCCCGTGATTTCCAATTTCCTAATAAAATAATGCACGCATATATCAATATTGAATACACTGAATTTTAGAATATTTATGTAAAGTTTAAGGATCAATATGCAAATTGATACTAAATGTGATCTTTTTCCTGAAATAAAGGGCACAGTCCAATGCTTGTGACTTGTGACCGATACAACATTTAAGTAACATAAATTAACGATTTAATATTTCATTTTCTTCATGTATACTGATTTAACCTCTCACAAAATACAATTATTCAAGCCACTTTTCATACTAATCAGTGAATATATATTGTAATGTTGTCGATAAAATAAAATAAAAAGTACAATGCCACATATTTTCCAAAAGTACTTGTTAATCACCAAATTAATTTATACAAGAACAATATAATAAAAAATCCATATCCATACTCTCAAAAAACAAATCCACAAACCCAATATACAACCCAATATACCCAATAAATCAACCCATCGTTCCGATCGCACGTATTAGTATTATTTCTTATTTTACAAACTCAAAAAGCAGAAGTTGAGGAAGAAGTAGAAGCACCGTACGGATGAATGAGGTACGTCAACAGCAGTGCTACCAGCATCAGCACGTATGCAATTCCCTGATCAACCGTTGTTCCTGCATTTTCCCCAAATTTTAAAAATTAATTTCAATCAAATTTTCTAAATTTAAAAAAATAATCGACTAAATTACCCCAATATAGCTCTATTTGAAAAAAAAATATTTACTATAACATATCATGATAATACTAGATTATTATAACACGTATATGGAATTCCCTGATCAACCTTGTGTTCCAGCATTTCCCCTCAATTTCAAAAATCAAACTATTTTTTTTCTTTTCATGGCAATTTCAAAAATCAATTTCAATGAAAAATATATATTTTCTACTTCTCGAAAAACATGGCTAAAAATATTTACCATAACATGGCAAAAAATGGGAGATTATATTACGAATAAATGAATTAAAATGAACGAATTACCGTCGCTAGCAACAGCTGGAGCTGGAGCAGGTGCCTGGGCTTGCACAGCTGGCAAGACCAGGCCGAGAATCAAGGCCAAGATGGCCGCCACACGGAAAGATGAAACTCTTTTCATTGCCATTATTATACCCTCTCCCCTCTTAACAAGAGAAAAATATATTCAAAGAAACTACGGGGGCAGAGAGAGAAGAATTCTAGGGTTTATTTTCTCCTTTACTTTTTGGTTGGTTTTTAGACCAAAATTCAGGTGCAATTTATAGGTTGGTGCATCTAGATAGAGAAAGAAAGAGCAGGGAGAAGCCAGGTAAGAATGATGGCCTTGTATGGCTTAGCTTCTTTTGCGGGACATGTGTATGTGTATGATCTCATTTGCCAAGGTGTCAAATAATTATTGGTTAAATTGAACTTGGTCTTGTAATATTTTGTTAATTCTAAGTCACTGACAATGGTTAATGAGATGTCTTTGGTGTATGATGAAGAAATAATTCATGTGTAGTTAGTGTTTTATGAATTAGGCCAGGTGTCCTGAGATGTTGACGCGTGTCCTACTGGGTTTTATGAATGGCTTAATTTAGCTTTAAGATTTGAACCGATAGGCTGGATTCCAGTAGAATCTATGTTTGTTTGTTTGAGAATTTTGGTTGGCATTGGTTTTGGATGGAGTGTTTTGGAACAACCATTTTGCTTTGTGTTTCTCATTTTGGAATCATTAAAAAAATGAAATTACGAAATTAATGCTTAACTAATAAGATGTGAATTGAAAAAAAATTATTGCATGGTTTGTTTGTTTGATAGTCAAATATATCCTTAAAAGCATAACTTATCATATACCTTCCTAAAAGATTAGAATGTATAGTATAGAATATGGGCCAGAATGGTTAAAATTGGGCTTATGGGCCATTTTAGGAATAGAAATCCCATGAAATAAGATATTCGTGGGTTTTATAACTTTTTATTTGACTTTTTTTTAGCGAATTGAGGTTTTTATTTGACTTTTTATTTGAACATTAATACATCATTTTGGTCTCTTAAAGAATTATATAATTTTTCAACATTACCGACGTTCTTAAGAATTTGCGAAGGATCTATTTGGTGCTCGAATAGCTTTGTTTTATCACGAAATAGAAAGAAGAACCAGACTGGCAGAATACTTTCTAGACGTGCAAACAAATGCCAATTTTCCATACTTTTTTATTGTGACATGCATGATAGATATCCTATTCCTCTATGTATCATTTAAATTAGTATTTAATAGATAAAAAATTGTATTGTATATCTATATATTATTGCATATACAAAAAGGTAAACTCTTTTTCAAATTATTAGTATATACTTAATTATGATAAGAGAACTAATATTGCCCATATGCACTTCATTTGTGAACATGTGAGCAAACACAATAAAAACATCAGTTAATAAATTGAATCATCCAAATTCGAATGATAATCAAACAATTATTTAAAACAACATTGCATCAATTGGTAATTTAAAATATTCATTTAGAAATAACAAAACAAAACTAGGCAAGTAGAAAAGAATGATATTATTTCAATAGAAAGTATTAGTCAACCAAAAAGCTAGAACGAAAGCTCGAACTTACAAAACCTAACAATAGGACCAACAATACGGAACAAAAACAAATTAACATATATTTTTATAGAAAATTTCTCGCGTCATACACGCAAATTGTATTGAAAAACAAACCTAATTGATTTTTCAAAGTTTAGAACTGCAAACTGATCCGCTGCTTACTTTAACGACAGTCGGAGTTGTCCAACAGAAAGCCCCAATTGCAAATCTTCTCTTTTCCTCTACACCGCCTGACACGGGCAGCCCGTACTGCACGAGCAGGCAATCCAGCTTCCACTCAGGCATGTTGTTGTATTCTTCACGCGTATATCTTGGATAGTGTAAAGGCATTTGAAAATGATTGAGACATCTGTCAGGCAGGTTGATTGATATAATGGGCCGAGTCCGGTTCGTCTGAATGGGTTTGATTGATGGAATGGGTTTGATTGATGAAATGGGTTCGAATGATTCCATTCTTAGGGTTTTAGATGGTTTTGAATAGAGTTTTTTTTTTTTTGTATATCTTGATTTTAAGGTTTTAGGTTGAGATGATCATGGCGTGGTTGTGGGATTTTATATAGGAAGGTAGAGAGAGGAATCTAGAAATGATAAAAATATATGATGGGGTTGGTTTATAGTGGACTTAACCAATAAAAAGATACCACGTCAACAAATTTAAGACATGGTTGTTCTTAGTGGTTTGTCCATGGTGGACCAATGGCACATAATAATTTATCCTGGATATGAACGTCTTGGCATGATCAAGCATTATTAGTCTAAATCGGTTGGATTTATTTATTTAATTAATTTGGTGAAGAAAAGAAGAAAGAGATTACAAGGTATTACTGATTTTTATTATATTTTTTAATTTGGATATATTGGATTGGAGAGACTGAGTGGAGCATACGTGGAATGTATAAAAGAATGTTTGGAAGAAACATTATCATTTTGAATTTTCGCCCTTTAAAATAAATTTATTTCTATTAACGACCTTCAAATTTTATTTCAATTAGCTCAAATATTTATATTTCTTAGAACTTAGAAGACTAAAGCCAGTGCTAACTGCTAAATATTTTCTGAAATTATATGTCCAAAAGTAATTTGTGAGACGCTATAGACAAAAATAAGAATAATTAAAGGACAATTAACAATATTATGACAATGTTTAAAAACTTAGGTATAAGGATAAGACTCAATACAATTATTTAAATAGAAAAAGATCGGACCTCTCATCTTATTTGGTTTCTATTATTTCCCAATAAGATTAGAGTCTAAATTAGAAGTCATCTCATATACTTGAATATTTTTTATGAGCTCCTAATGGCTCTAATATATTTCAGCCCAAAGTTTCAACCGACCCATATTGTTGGTTTTCAGACTCTTATATCTATTAACCGAAAGATTCATAGTTTTATTTTGGTTTTCATTTATACATTTGTATTTACAACAATATACTTTAGATTATAAATATTATACCTTTATATTTCCAACAATATATCGTACATTCTAAATATTATATCTTTATTATATTCACCGCAATATACCTTACACTCTAAATAAGAGAAAATGAATGCTAAAATAGTTGAATGTATAAGAAGTCTCATCATACTGATCTACATGATGTGACTAATAAAAAACTCTCTCAAGAGACAATATATCTTTATATTACAATAATATATCTTATATTTTAAACATTATATTTTTATATTACCAACAATATATCTTACATGAGTGGGAGCCATAAAGAATCACTAAACAAAATAATTAGAGGTTAAATTTCGTGAGAATTATTTTGGAGCTTCTAATATTGTCAGCAAGATATGTGAGCTCGGAAGTGCATAAAATCGGGAGCTCCAAAAAATTTCAAATCTCCCAATTTTTGGACACGTGGCAGCTTCTTATTAGACGGGAGCCGGGAAGTCACAAGTTGTGGAAGATAATTAGTCGGTTCATATTTAAATAATGTAAATGACTAAGCAAAAAATATCAGCAATGACCGAAAATTAATTTAAATAAATTAAGTCGGCTGGAGATAGATAAGGTAAGGCAGTGCATTTACATCTCGTAAATTTAAAATAAAATAAAAAAAAGTCTACGGGACATTTTTGCAAAAATAACTGGTTCTAGATTGTACATATTGAAAAGTAAGATAATCATAATAATAAAATAACGCACAAACAAAACCAATAATAAAAAGGAAGAATAAACAAAGATAAGTACTTAAATTTTAAATAAATGAAAATTGAAATTCAAAAATAAAAAGGTCAATGTTGAGAAATTATTCGGAGTGCCCAGCTTTTGAAGTGTCCACCATACAGTTTTAGCTGTACACATATATATTTACACTTGAATATACCTTTTGTATTTACAACTATACATTTTTGAAAATATACATTTTTGTAATTTCACTATACCTTTTGTTTACAAAAATACATTTTTGTAATTTCATCATACCTTTTGTAATCGGGTGCTGCTGGGCGCTCCAAAATACTGGTACTCCATATCTGAACCCGTCGATGTTAGAGAAAAAAAGTCTAGGGGCTTTTAATTTCCAACTGTGCTTAATCAATCAATTTATTAAAACAATTAAACCAATCAAATTATTTCAACTAACTGGTTTCATTCTTTGCTTGTTTCTTGAAAAACAGTATGTAATTAGAAAAATTAGGATAATGTTCACGCTTCGCTGCGAATATTTCAATTTTATTAATTATTTCAATCTAATGTATAAATTATAATTATGAAAATTCAAAATAAAAGTTTGAAATGAATTCATAATACACAAATATTATATAATAATTATGTTAAGTAAGTTAGATATGTTTAAAATCATTTTGAATTACATTATAAGTTATTCTATCCGTTTATTATTCTTAAAAATAAATTATATATCACATCTAATTTTGTAAAGACGGATAATTCTATACAAATAAATTTATGTATGAAAAATAAATAAACAAAAAATAATAACCCACTAAATAATTTGGATGATTAATATATAACCTTAATTTATGTTTGCATTAAGATTTCTAACATTAAAGGACCATTATTTTTTATTCTCTTTGTTTTTTATGCCATTATCTCTTGACATATTATATTCGGAAAAAACAATCATGTATTAATCATTGCTTAGATGAAGGAGATAAGAAAAAATGTAAAATAATTTATCTCAAAAAGATGTGAAAAATAAGGTATGAGTTAACGAACGCATCATTTTTTTTTACATGTTCTCTTATAAAATCTATATTCACATATTTTAACATGGAAGAAAATTAAATTGAAACTGTAACAATATGGAATTCAAATAAAAGAGAAAATTTCAACAAATTTATATTTGACGATTTTAACATGAGAAATAAAATATTTCATTAAGAATTATTATTTTTATAAAAAAAAACATATTTATGTTTTAATGAATGAATTCTTCATATTCAATTTGTATTAATACTTGAACATAACTTTGAAGCTCATTGAAACCATCTGATTAAGATCTAGTGGCTAGAAACAATTTTAACAGTTCTCACTAAATCGGGACGGAACACAAAGTATCAATTCAACCAATTATATGATTATGTTTTAATAACCACACACATGTTGCCATAAAATATCAATAAATTTGAGAAAATGAAAGGTTGAGATTTGACAAAAAAATGTGATCGAACGGTTGAGATAAAAAATACTCAAAAGGAGGTGAAAAATAAAGGATTGGGTTTAATTCATCGTTAAATGTTCAACATAACAAATTTCTGAAAATACATCTTACCCTATTTTATTATTTAATCATATAATTTTCAAAACCTATGTACTTGAAAAAAAGGGAAACCTCCTAACTTTCCTGAATGTTTCACATTTTTAAGATTCTCCCAAAAACCTATCAACAAATTGTGTTATTTTTATCATTTCATTTATTTATTATTTATCGTTTTTAGAAAGAAAAAAAAAATACTCATTATTTTTTCAAGTAAATTTATTCAATCTATATTAATAAATTTAATATGTGATACTCTCCTATTTATCAATACAAAAGACTCTTTAAATATTAACCCCTAAAATAACTTTTGCCTAAAAATTAGTTACATCAATAATAAAAAATTTACAAAAAAAAGAAAGTCTATACATCTTTCAACCTACCAAAAAAAAAAAAAAAATTCCAAACAAAAACCGAGTACCGAAACATCTTTTCAGATGCAAATAAACTCGGTCCAACATATTTCCTCCCTACACCAAAACTAAGTCAGAATTTTACCAAAATTTACCAAAACTTTAATTCCATTCTATTTTCATTTATTTCTCTACAAGAGTTGCAAGACTTTGATACTGCCACTGGAGTTGGTGGAAATTACCATGTTGCCCCTGCCTCTCCAACAGACACTCGACACGAATTGCGAGTTTTCATCGTTTGTTTCTTGGCCGGTGATCGGATCGATCGATCCGAATTTGTGAGAGGTAATTGGCATTGGAAATGATTTATAATACGCATACACCTAAATTAAAGAAGTAAATTAAATTATTAATAAAAAATCAGGAGGAAAAAAAATGAAGGGAAAAAAAAGAAAATGTAAGACATGATATGATTACCTCATTTGTTTCGGAACCACATGTGATGTATCCGTCATGTACCGACAAACCTACAAAATTCTGCAAAAAAAATAGAAATAAAAAAATTATTTACAGTTCATGAAAATAATATAATCACGATACCTAATAAACATTGCCATCATGTCAGGAATCCAAAATAATACATTGAAAAATGGTAAAGATAAAAAAAAGACACGTCTCTCTACCGAATCCAACATTCCTTAAGTCGTAACAACAGAACCTAGTACTCCACCTTTCTTTTTCCAAAAAGCAAACGAAACTAACAACCTTACAGTGCCCCGTGAGGGTGCACCAGGGCAGGCGTGTGCACCGCAGGTCGTAAAAAAAAAATAAAAAAATGACCCACTATTGAATAGCACGGATTTCGATGCAACAAAAACTCTCTAAAAACAAATACCTTTTCGTTAGTATGCCCACCCAACGTCAACCGACACGCCTCCGCCCCCGACAAGCCGCTCCCGCTCGTCTTCCCCAGATCCCAGACTTTTAGAGAATTATCGGTGGAGGCCGACACGACGGTTTTCTCGTCCAAAAAGCGGACGAAGCTGACGGCCTTGGAGTGGCCGGAGAGGGTGCACCAGGGCAGGCGGGTGTGGCGCAGGTCGTAGAGGTAGGTCTTGTAGTCCGCCGACCCGAAGGCGAGGAGCCGGGACGAGTGCGGGGAGAACTGCACGCTGCACACGTTGGCTACGTTCCGGATCGTGTCCACGCTGGATTTCTGAGGAATTTGAGGAAATAATTGGGAGTTGAGGAATTGAGAAATTTTAGTGATTTAAAGAGTGTATTGGCATGGAAAGCAAAATTTTAGTGATGTTTAATATGAAATCTAATTTATGAAATAAATTTAGGGGTATAATGGTAATTACAAGATTGGACCATTAATTTTAACGGAAAAATGGATGGTTCTAAATTTTGAGTAAATTTGATGGCAAATATGATATATTAAGTTTTTGTAATGGCAAATATGATATTTTAAGTTTTTGTAATGGTATATATGATATTTTAAGTTTTTATGATAGCAAATATGATATTTAAGTTTTTGTAATGACAAATATGATATTTCGAGTTTTTGTAGTGGCATATATGAAATTATTATTATTATTATTATTATTTATTTTTATTATTATTATTATTGTTATTGTTGAACAATTATTTACCAGGGTTTATTATTATTATTATTATTATTGTTATTTTCAATTATTCATGTATATAAGAATGATGCATAAAGATAATTTTTCAATGAAATACCTAAATTACCTTTTTATATACTTATCCATGCATATATAGAAATAATGAAAAAAGGAATTATTCAAAACAAATATATGATATTTCTTATGTTCTGTAGTCCATGATATTTCTCATTTGCACGGGCATAACTAAAGATAATAATTTTTTTCATTTTTACCTCGTTGATGTTCCAAATTTTGACAGTACAGTCGTCGGAGCCGCTGGCCAGCATGGCGGGGTCCACACGGGAGAAATCCACGGACCACGCCCTCTTTCTGTGCTCTGTCAATTGCGTGAATCCCTGTCCTGTACTCGCATCCCACAACTGCACACAAAAAGAAAACACATTAAAATCGGGAATTGAAATTCCGGAAAAATAAAAGCTGGAAAGTGATTCCCAGTTTCTCAGGAATTGACTTTTCTCTTTGTCTAGTCGTATTTAACAAATACTAATTCCGAAGTATATTACCACACAATAAACAAAATAAACATAAATATAGTTCATATTACCAAAAAAAATTTAAATTAAAATGATTATTACCGATGAACTAGCGAATAACCCGTGTTACAACAAATACTTAGTCCCAACTTAACTTATAAACAAACTATAACACCAAAAAAATATAAAACAAAGTTTAAAAAATATAAAAATAATTTAAGAAATAAGTTCAAAAAAATTTAAATATAAATATAAATGTATAAATAAATAGAAAAATATAAAAAAAAAACTTAAAAACATAAATTACATCACCAAAAAATCAATAAAATAATAAAACATTCAAATACCTGCACCACCTCTTCATAATCAGTAGAGATCAAATAATTCTTAATATAAACATAATAAATAATTATTCCCAACTTAATTTACAAACCATATTTACCAAAAAAACAAATACTTATTCCCAACTCAATCATACAAACCATATATCACCAACAAAAAACACAAAAAAAAAAAAAACTTTCGCCAAAAAAATCATAAAATAACAAAAAAAATTCAATTACCTGCACGACCCCTTCATAATCCGTGGAAGCCAAATAATTCTTGATATACCCGTTCCAGCACACACAGCTCAGCTTCGCGCGGTTCACCATCTCCACCGCCGGGTAATGCACGTCCACTCCCGGATTCAACAACCCTTCAAACTCGAAAATCTTGATTTTCTTGGAAACTCCAGCTGCAGCAAAATATTCTTCGTCTCTGTCGAACGATAGAGAGCAGATCACGTTTGTCGATGAGAGCATCTCGGAGTTTCGAAGGACGCCTTTTTGGACGAACTTGTTGTACTGGGCGTACTTGCATAGGTCGCCGAAGAAGTCTGAGAGTTTGTTGGGGGAAGTTGTTGGGGAAATTACGGAATTGTCCTCGTGAGTTGTTGAGTTTTCGCGGAGTTTTAGCACGTCGAGATCCGTGCGTGTTTGGATATTATTATTATTGTTGCTGTTGTTGTTAGTAGTAGTATTATTTGTATTATTATTGTTGTTGGTATTGTTGTTGTCGTTCAATTCGAGTTTGGAGCGGAGAGAAAAATACGCGTTTTCCAAATGATCCATGCTCTTCATTAACCTCTCTTCATAAACCAAGGACCGATCCGTAATTCCTTCATTCTTAACGGACTTGGACGAGTGAATTCTTTCCAGTTGGGAAATGTCGGTGTCCAGCCAGTTTAAGTCTTTCGTGAGTTTTGCAGCTTGTTTTTCTTTTTCGTCTTTTAGCGAAGTCAGGAACTGGAGAAGGACTTCGGACTCGGATTCGGTTTCCTGGAAAGTAACTTGCGGGATTTCGATTCCCGGTTTTTGGTCGGGCTGGGTTATCAAGTCACTCATAAGGATATCCCTGGTCGAATTAAATTAAATTAAATTAAAATTAATTAAAATAAGATTATTAATTTCTGATCTGAGGAAATGGTCATATGAGAGTCTACACTCTAAAATCAACATTTCTGATAGTATTGTAACTCTAATATACCATTTATAATCATTAATATCCCATGTATGTATATGCAAATGGAAAAACAGGGTAATGGAATATTACACACACATAATGGAACAGTACATGTTATTCTGCCAAAATAATTTCTGAAATTAATCTAATAAAAATTAGAATATCAATGTAACACAAAACTGTATGCTACGTGCTTTCAAAATCATTTTTGCGAAGATAAAAACAAAAAAAAAGGGAAATTTGCAAAAAATAGAAACCCTCGTTACATGAAAATTACAAAATAAACCTTACATCACTAAAAATGCAAAAAAAAATAAACTATAACAAAATATGCAAGAATATCAACAGTGCAATGCTTTTTTGCAATTACATCAGAATACAGGATCTTTTCACAAATTTTCCAACAAGAATAAAATAATTTTGAATGCTGACCTGGCCTTGGGGCGAGAAGAAGGGTCAGGATGAATCAGCCAAAGACAAAATCCGGCCTCTTTTGGATTCTCCATTAAAAAATTGGGCGGCAAAATGCGGTGCCTCAGATCAGACATTGCGGCCGCGTGTAGCTCCCACGTCTCAAAGTAGCCAAATAACTGCCCAACAAAAAATAATAATTATTAAAAATTGAAATTAAAAATGGTAAGATTCATATACTCTCACAAACTAACCCAAGACGGACTCTGAATAAAAAGAATTTCGAAAATAAGTAAAGAGTTTTGAAAAGAAAAATAATTCCCACGTCTCAAAATAACTAAATAACTGCCCAAAAATAATTAATTAAAGTAAACAAATATTAAAATTAAAAAAATGTGAGATTGTTATGCTAATAGAAGAGATTGAAATTCCCAAACTAACCACCACAATATTATTCTCAAACTGACCCAAAACGGACTTTGAAAGACCTTATTTTTCAGAAGAAAGTACCGGACTTAGAAAATCAGATAGCAAAAAAAGTAGAAAAAATGTACCTTCAAAATTTTTGTACTTTTTTTTTGTTTCTTGTTTTTTCAAGATTTTGAAATTTTGGTACTTTTTTGCTGCCGACTTTCAAAATATGGTACTTTCTTTTTTAACAAAATAACCCAAAAAGGACTATCAAAGTCCGTTCTGTTTTCGTTTGAGAATAAACTTGAAGAATAGATTAGTTTGAGAATTTCAAACTTTTTGGGGTTCATTTGAGAATCTTACATTAAAAACACACATACATATACAAATTAAATCGAAGAAAAGGAAACAAACAAAATGGACCAACCTCAAAGAGAAGAATGCCAAGACTATACACATTAGCAGCAAAAGGGCACCCGCTAAGCCCGTTCTGTTGCTCCTCAGGACTAGCATACCACCTCTCCTCAAACTTACACATTTCCCCTCCACTTTTCACATTCTCCCTCAGATCCCCCTCAAATTTACTACTCATATTATTATCAAAACCTTGCTCCCCAATTTTCTGATGCTTGAATCTCACTCTTTTTTGATGATGATTCTGATTATTCTCTAAATACCTCTTCTTGGCAGAATTGCCCTCCAGTTGGGCAGAACTGGAGATCTCCAGTGGGAGAAAGCCTCCAGTGTATTTCACGAGACTCAGGGGCAAAATCGTAAAATACGACGGCCTGAGGTGGCGCAAGGACAGGCCTTGCGAGTGCGAAGAGTCCAAAAGCTCGATGATCTGTCTGAAAATTTGCATTTTGGTCCCTCTGTTCACTCTCTGTTTGAGAAATTCTCGCATATTCACCCCTTGAAATTTATCCGAATTATTATTATTGTTCGAGTCGAAATTACCGAAAGAACCTCCGCCAAAAAGACAATGCTCTTTTTCTTCCGATTTTGCGCCTTTTTTGAAATTTGAAATCATTTCCAAATTCAAGTTAGGTCTTTCGATATTTTGTTGGCCTTTATCTCTATTTCCCCCTTTTTGAGCCGCCTCTTTGCCCTTCAAAGCGGTATTTCTAGCGACAATTTGGGGGAAATGATTCGAATTTTGAATTTGAACCCTAGAATTATTCAAATTCGAATTCTGAAAACTCCTCAATTGGGGATAAACATCGTTTCCTCCATCCACACTATTAAATTGCGGCTTATTACTCACATTTCCCAAAGTCCCCCCCGCAATTCTCCTGAAATTACCCCAAAGCCCCTGCCTTAAATTAGGGGTATTTTTGCAAATTTTCTCACCGCTGCTAGAACTACTAGTACTGTTATTTCCGGCCGGAATATTAGGGGCATTTTTGTAATTTGTCAATGTGAGCTCTTCCACTAAGACCTCTTGAGTTTTGTTGAAGAAAGAAAAATGCTCCGGCCAATCACGGTCCATGCTGCTGACGTCAGCATTGGAGCTGGATTGGAGGACAGGTGGCGAGTCCTGATTGGCTGTCATTATCACTGGGGCTTCTTTGGAGAGGAGATTGTTTGGGGACTCTTTGGGGCTCTCTAACGTTTCGGCTTGGTTCAGTTCGGTTGTTCCTTCCATAGATTTTTATCCTTTTTTTTTGTTCAATTTGAGAGGTTTTGATTTGAAGGTATCATCTTTGTTTCAGTTGGAGTGAAATTGGGGTGAAATCTGTACAGAATCAGAATGCCTGAGTAAATTCGAGGTTTAATTGAAGAATAATTGCTGATTTAAGCTCAATTGATGAAATTAACCATAGATTCTACAAATTACACTGAATAGTAAACTGAAATGAATAAATTTATTCAAACAATCGAGCAGCAGTACTACAAACAATGTTCCGTATTAACCACCAAAAAACTCCAATATTAATATTTCAAAAAAACCGAACCCAAAACTCAAATAATCTCACAAAGGCCAAGTCAAACCAAATTAAACAAACCAACAATCCACAGCAAAAACAAACACAACCCAAAATGTTTAACACAAACTAACGAACCAACCAACCTGGAGAAGAATCAAAGGAGATCAAACAAGGCGGCCGAGAGAAGGAAAGGAGGGAATGCGAAACCCTAAAGTTTCCCGAAATGGAAAGCGTCTGAGGTTAAGAAAGTAGTTTTAGGCTCAAGCTCGTTCTTTCTTTTTTGGGGGTGATAAATGAATGAGAGCCGCTCGAGAGAAAGGAAAGGAAAGGAAAGGAAAGAAAAGAAAAGAGGAGGAGACGGAATAAGATATTGTCCTTTTGTTTATTGTTAATTTTGAGGTCATTATTTGTTCCCTCTCCGAACATCAGATATCATAGGACTGAAATTGTGTTTGTCTCAAGTGGTGGAAGGAATGGAGATCTCATGTAAAAGGAAGGAAGGGTGTGTGTGTGTTTTCTGACTTTGTGAGGTATAGATGGGAACTTTTTTGTTATAATTTTAGTGAATGGATTCAAGAAATTGAAATGAAATTTATTGTGTATTTTGAAGTAAAAGATATTGTAGTATTATGAAACTTCTCAGTTGTTAATGTTAGTGGATTGTAGAGTGTACGAGACTTACATAAATGAAATTATTGATTTTGTAACATCTCGAACCGGAACGTAAGGGGGGCTAGTGATTAGTCTCACATTTATTTGTGAATGTTAAATTGTGTTACTTAAGTAGGTTAGTGCATTAACTACTAGCGCCAACTAAGCTTAAGCTTTTTTCAGGACAATATGGTGTGGGCCTGAAGGTTAGGCTGGGCCAGTTAATGCACTAGACTCTTACAGATTTTGTATAATAATTGATGTTTTAGAGGCATATTTATTTTTGTTAATATATTATTTGGCTTATATAGGTCAAAAGGATAATTTTATGATGTATTAGTACTATATTTGTGCGTGCACTATGCACAAACCAATTAAAACAAATACATGCTAGAACTATTGTATTATATATACATTTTTTATTGAATAGAGATGGCTTTTTGTTCCACTTCTATTTTGATGCCAGTGAAATTCGAACTCATAATATATGATTTATAATGCTTTACACTGAACCACTATACTATGAGCATATTGGTTGTATTATATACATTTTTAAGTAATTTATAACAAGTAAAACTAATTTGATTTTATCATAAGAATTGAATTTATTTATTTTTTTTACATTTATCTTAACATAGTTTTATAGAGTGAACATTATAATATTTGTATACAACCTCGTATCATACTATTATAATCAAACACTTCACGACAACGTTATCATAAATTTTCTTTGCAATTTTGTACTGTTTATATTTTCGACATTTGGAGCATGGAAAATAATTTCATGTGATTTTTATGTTCGATGATGTTCGTATTTATCACATGTAGCGAAATATAAATATTTTCATATAAATCGAAGACTTTTACTTTCTATTAATTGCAAAATTTGACCGTACATAATATACATTTTCTTTTCTTCATGCAAATAAAAGTTACTTTATTTAGATTCATATCTTTAACTTCACTTTTAATCACGCCAATTATAAACCAACACCAATATATTTTCCTTTTCGACTGATATCCGTAGGCCACAACTTAACACCTACTTATATGGCTTGCCAGATTCGAACTCTTATCCTATTGATTGATAACTTTTGATGTCATCCGCTAGACTAAACTAGCGTTGACACAACACCAATATATTTTAAACATGACATTTCTCTCCAAATCTTTAATTATTTTTTAATATAAATAAAATAATTAAACTTCACTTACCAAAATCATCAATAAAAATGCTAATTCTAAAAATGAAAGAATAAATAATTGATATTTTATTTATGAGAAATTAATTGAGCCTCAAAAGTCAAAACCAAGTAGCATTTTACACTTGCTTAGAAACGGAGATCTCAAGTTTCATCACATAGGAGAAGAACCAAGAACATCCAAAACAATATTCATAACACAAGCGCATGTTTCCAAACCCGCATTCCCTACACTCATCCCACAGCCAAACATCCAAACCACACAATCCATCTTCTAACCTTCTCCATTCCAAGCATATAAATCAAACATATTAAATCATAAACCAAGTCTAAGTTCAAATACAAAAAAGCACGACCTCTCATGGAGCCATCGGGCCAGACAGAATAAACAAACCGCCGTCGGGGGAATAACTTATTCCCAAACCATATCTTATTCCCGCCCCGACTGTACCGACGTGGCCCTCTGTGCGCCACGATGCATCCCTCACTCCCAGCCCTCCGATCTCAATCCGACGGCTCTCAGACCCTCTTCAGAATTTCTCTGTGAGCGGTCCACAGGATTGCACGAATATCTTATTTAGGAACTCTCGTTGCTCCTGCGGAGCACCACACCGTGAATACTAGTGACGCGGGTCCCGGACTGAATTTCATTGGATCATTCTGCTGTTTCGTGTTTCGAGCGGTAGAGAGGATTGTTAGTTTTTATGGACCGCAGCGGCCCGTCTTTCAGCCTAGGATTTGTTGTTTTTATATAGGCTCGGTGTGTGAGGTTTGAACAGGAGGGTGTAATAAGGATGGTGCGAACCGAGTGCAGGGATAAATGGGCGGGAGGTGACGTGATATGGGGGTTCACGTGGCAAGTTCAGTTGTGTCACGTGGACATGCGGGTGGAATTGGCGAAGGCTTCACGTGGATATGATATGGCTAATTGGTACTTTCGTTATGGTGCTAACTTTGTTGAGTGTTTGTTTTAGTGACAAACAGGGAAAAGAAGGTAAGAATACTGTGTGCTAATAAGGTAAGAATACTGTGTGCTAATAAGGTCCACATAACACCCACTCACACGTCATATAAAATACAACATTCTCTTTAAGCTTACAACCTCAGCTCCAAAGTCTACAAAATTATTATTGTCACTACTAACTTTTGACTAGTTATCCATTAAACTTCTTTTTGTAAATTGTGTTGAAGAAGGTCTTGTATATATATTGTTTGTAGTGATTTATATAATATTTTTCGGTTATATGCCATTTTGTATATACTATTTTTATTCGTATATAATGTTTTCATGAATATATTTATGTAATGTTTTTTTTCCACGTTTGTTTTGTGTTTTTATATATTATTTGTGTTTTCTATAATTTGTTTTATTATATATTGTTTTCATAGAGTATATTTTATATATTTTTGTTTCATGTATATTTTCCTGCTCTATATAATGTATCCATAAAAAAGAAGTAAAATAACATAGTGATATAGGAGTGATTTAACTGTCATATACTAATGCCTCAAAATTGTTACACTGATAGGAAATTAACAGCGGCGGGTCAACAATCTCGGAGACTCTCTATAAAATACGGTTTGTATATTTTCCATATTTTTATTTTTAAAAAAATGTATTTTAAAATTAAAAGTTGCTCTTATTTTTATGCAACATTATTAATTAAAATTTTATATTTTATTTTTGCCTAACGTTTTGTATTAATAAATTTGTTAAATGATTCAATATATCTTGGATCATAATAATTCATTATAATTTATAAGATTGATCCGCATTTCTTTTTAGATGAGTCCCGGTCATTTTTCATCAATTTGATAATTTCAGATACTTTTTCTAATTTTTCTTTCCTCTTATTTTGATGAAGATTCCTATTTTAACTCCTCGCATGATTCAAAATCCGATTCCGGATTTGAGGAAGATCCAATCTCAAACATCGGTCCTCAAATCTTCCTTTTTTTTAATCAGTTTGCTAATTAGAATCGGGATTTCATCTTCTTCTTTTAATTCTTCTTTTTCATCATTACTAGGAGAATAATATAAAGTTTGGATTTGAATTTCCTTGACTTTCCGCTCCCTTTTTATATCTTTTTTTTTTCTATTACTATATCAAAAAATGATTAAGAGTTTGGGTTTGAATTTCTTCGACTTTTAGCTTTCCCTCTTGATCTTTTTATTTACAGAAGTAGGACGATTTGAAACCCAAACCATGAATGATTGCTATTAATGAAAAAAGAGTTTACATAAATTACAATTAATTACAGATATGAAAAACTAGCCTAATTAATTCTAATTAGGGGGTGAGATGGCACCTCTAAAGAAAGAAAAAAGACTCATAAGCTCCTGATCCGTAATTTACATATTCTGTAAACCCCCTCTCGCCACTAAAGCTGTTTCATCATCTTTATTACTGTCAAAAGAATTAAGAGTTTTAGCAACGGATTTTGAATAAAAAAAAATAAGAGTTTGGAATTGAATTTCTTCGACTTTCCACTCTAACTTGCAGAAAGTTTGGTTACTTCTCTCAAGTGCTTCGTCAATCATATGAAGATCGCTTTATGCAACTGACAAGAATATGTTACAACTAAAATAATGAATTGGCCATGAACACTTGTTCACTTTTCAACCCTAGAATTGTTGATCAGATGAGTCTTTGATTTCAAGCTTTATTGTTTCATACCCGATTTTCAATCCTATGTACGATCCCCAATCATTTTGAGGTGAAGCTTGATTTTCTCTTTTTAGAAGCACGGTAGATGGTTTGCAATCCGGAATTTCATATGCATCAAGATCCTTTATTTCAATTTTAACACGCATTGGAGTCGCTAGGCTAAGAATCGATCCCCAGTTCTTTTTAGACGAAAGCCCGGCACCACTAAACCTCTCTCCAAATCCGTCATTTTTCGTCGGTTCGATAATTTCAGTTATATTTTCTAAGTTTCCTTCCCCCTCAATTTCTGTTTCTAATACATTTTCACCATTTGTGACATCAATTGCCTTTTTCTGCCTTCTAAGGAGATATTCACTATCTATGTCATCAAAGAACTTCTGAAGCATTTGATCAAAAGTTTGTTCCCATCTAATTTCTTGATTTCCCTCGTTGGTACCGTCTATATCAAAAGAGGCTTTTCTTTTTCGGCTATAAGTATTCATCTCCATTGATGGAAAAGGTGCGCCTTCATTTTTCTCAGTCATACTGCCGATTTGAATGCTTGTATATCTCTTTTTCTCTCTTATTCCTCTTTGTAAGAAACTTCTTTAGCCTCTCAGAATATTTTTTTCGAATGATGGGAAATGAATTGTGAATTGTTGTTATAAAGAGAGAAAGAGAGAGAATGGGAGATGAATCTTAGAGGTTCGTTAGAATCTTGAGACTAAGTTTAGAATATATTTGGTTGACATTTAACGTACACTGTAGACATTTGTGATCTGTGTGTCCTACTATTTCTGGATTATTAAAACGGAAGCCATCTGTATTGTGACAATTTGTGAGAATATATTTCGTCGACATTGATCGTAAACTGTAAACTCTAATTATCTGTCCCCTACTATTTTAGGCTTATTTTAAACGGAAGCCATTGTGACAATTTATGAGATATCCTTCGATCAATCAGCTTTAGTTTGGGGTGAAATATTTTTAGTTATGTCCAAAGCATATTTAAGGCCCATTATTTCTTTTATTTATTTATTTTAGGCCCATTATATCTATTTTTCTGCAAATAATTTAGTCAAGTATCGGAACATTAAAACAGAAACAAAAATACTTAAAATATACTTGTTTTGTCATTAACTTTCAAGAAAAATATTAGGAGAAATTGCATGAATTACATAATCCATCACATATACAACGACATAAATTTTGAGTTACAACTATCATGCCAGAACACCCAAAATTTACTATTATGTTGTAATTATTATATTATTTTTGTAAAACTATATATAATAATAAAATAAGTCACAATTAATCCAATAGCAAATAAGTATTCAAAATTGGTACAGAAATAATGGTTTTCCAAATTTGTTTCTTGATCTCAAAAATAAAAATTGCAATTCATTTGGCAGCCTATGGACAGTAATTACAAAAACCAGCAATAATAGTTTGGTATAAAATAAAAAATAAAGAAATACAAGAAAATCTTAGACCAAAAAGAATATGTAACGAATTTATAGATCGAAATTAAACATGAAATTGTTGACTTTTCACACTTAAAGTTAAATTAAACATCAAATTATAAGTATTTGCATAATCCCAATTTTTTTTACCATCCTTACCTTATTAACTGAAAAAAATAACAAAAAAAAACTGGATCAAACATCCAATTAGCCATTTAACCAGAAATACATGCCACTTAAAGAATTATTTTCCAAAAATCAGGGTCAACCATATCATATCGTTCAACAAAAATAAGGATCCATTTTTGTGGAGTAAACAGTAAATAAGTTTGCCGCGTAAATTTCAATAAACGCAAGGCAACATTCATATCCACTTGCAGTGTTTATGCGCAATTCTTCAAGCGTCCTTTTTACCGGTTCGCTCGGATCCCCATGATCCGGTCTGGTTTGGCGTCCTTTTTATGCGCAATTCTTCCACCAACATGCTTACGCTAATTACAAAAATATAATTCATAAATTATTATATAATAAAACCAAAACAATAATTTTCGTTTCAACATTTATTATGACAAAAGACAGACCACACGAAAGTAGGGAATTTGCAAAGAAGCCCCTAGATCAAGCCAAAATTGAAAAATGCTCCTACATTTTTGAGAATTGCAAAAACAACCCTACACTATTGGTTACAAGCTAACACCGTTTTTTGCAATGATACAATGGTTTATTTTGCAATTGTCAATGATATATGGGCTTTTCTTGCAATTTATGCATAATGCATTGGCTTTTCTGCAAATTTTCCTTCAAAATTATTTTACAAACATACCATTCTACATGTTCTGGACGGAGGCCCCTTCCATCAACACCCATGAGTTTACAACTCTTATCCAGTCGGTACAAAGCACAGACCGCCTCCAGCAGCATTTCCGGATTTTTGGGAAGATTGGAAACCATTTCCGACTTGGAGCTCCAAACCGGCTTTGGTTTCCCGGTTTCTTCGATCTTTAACACTTCGCACGGTTCGGATTCCGAATGAGGTTTTGACGACGATCCGGTCTCAAAACATCGATCCCCAAATCGTCCTTTTTTGATCATTTTGCTGATCGGAATCGGGATTTCATCTTTTTGTAATTCTTCTTCATTACTATTGAAAGAGTCAAGAGTTTGGAATTCGAGCTGAGCTAGCGATTGTTTCGCCATCTCGGTGAGAATCTCTACACGTTGCTCTAATTTATTTTTCAATTCGGTGAGAATCTCTAAACGTTGCGCTAATTCATGTTGTTTTTGGTTCTTTCCCTGAAGTTCGTCGTCCATCATTTGAAAATCATGAAAATCGCTTTCTGCTTGTGCCCTCGCGTGCATTATTTCACTCAAACCCGATCGATCAAGAAAATTGTTTGCATCTAAGAAAAGTTCATCTTGATTTTCTTCACTCATATATTCAAATTCAAATGGTGCAACAATGGCTTGATTTTCTCCACTCATATCTTCAAGTTCAAATGGTGTAACAATGGATTGATTTTCTTCAGCCGTTCCTTCGGTTGGTACAACAATGGCTTTGCCTTTTTGGTCGTAAAGTGCCTTCATCTCCATTTCAGAACGTTTCATTTCATGCACTTCTTGTTCGTGCAATTTACAATCGGTTTTCTCACTTGCACCTCCAATTGGAGCAATAATACCTTCATTTTTATCAACCGGTACGGATTCTTGCTCCTTATTCTCCATTGGAAGAAGTTTGTCGAGCCTATCCACCTCAACATCCTTCTCTTCAAGCGCACCGATCAGCATATCGGCGCAACTCCTTGATTCATCAAGATCTGCTTGTTCCCTAATGGGAGAATTATCTTTCTGCAGGATCGTGTAAGCTGAGTTCTGCAACTCCAACTGCTCATTCTCAAGGAGGTACTTAATCTGAGTATTTGGATCATTTTCTTGCCCTTCTGGGAAAAGTTGTGCCATGATTACAGTTGATTGAACCGAAATGACACCGTAAGTTTTATCGTTTTAGAGAGAGAGAGAGAGAGAGGAAATCAACAATATCAGTTCGTTAGAAGAATCCCGAAAAAATAAAGATTTGCATGCGCACCTGGTCTAATAATTTGTACACCTAATTTCAATGATTTGTGGGCTCCATATTTTCTCATTTACGCCTTAGAAAATACATGGAATTTGTTTGTACTTATTTGTGCTCCGAATAACTATTAAATTGTAGAATCACGTTTTGGTCCTGAATCATCTAGTGCAACAGGTTTATATACGTATTACTAATTGCTAACAAATTGCGGACCAGATTAAGAGTTGGGGTGGTTAATTTTGCCATGTGGTTTTTTAGATTGATCTAATTTTAGAGCGTATTGCTTAAGTACATGTTCTTTACACATAGAATACAATAAATTAGTAAATTAGAAAGTCTATTTCAAGAAAATATGAATGAAATATCTCGGATTAAAACATGAAAAAGAAGAATTTCTCAATTCCATAATAGCCATGAAATTACTATATTCCATGAATTAGGCTATACAAAAATATCATCTTCTATTTCAAATTTCATCATACGTGCCAGTCAAATTATATTTTTTTTTTGAGAAAATTTAGAAGGGGCTGAAAAAGCGAGTCCCTTTGCAACTAGCAGAAGCAAGGTTTTGGAAAAAATGGAGGGCAATAGCAGTAAGAGCACTCCATTCCCCGTCAAACGAAGAAGAAGGGAGTGGTACTGCTTCTTACCAAGCCGGGGGTCTTCTTTCTTTCCAAAGAAGGATCAAACTGTCATTTCCAACGTTGGTCAGTGTTTCCGATTCTAACAATCTTCACTCCCCTTCGTTCGGAAGCCGTGTGGGCGACTCCAATGCCTATCGGAATTTCCGGATGGCAACGTCTGTGTTAGTTGGTGATGGTCTGTTAGCTATTGTCTTCCTTGCTGGATGAAGGTTCGTTTTCGTTTGTGCATCTTTTTATTTATCCCATTCATCTCTTTGTAGGAAAGACACCGCTTACGAGAGAAAGGGATATTCCAACAACGGGCTAACACTGCTTTGGAAACCGCGGTTAGAGATAGAAGACCATTTTATATATGTAATATAAAATTTACATGGTTTCCTTTTTCTTTTTTACATATATCAATTAAAAGAAAAAGAAAAAAAAGAAAATCTATTGGGCTTTTAAAACCTAACCCAGCCCAAGCCCTATCCCCTTACAAAAATTCTACCCTAGAATGCCAGATTTTAAGACCGAGTTTCTTAATTCCAAGTTCTGTTAGAAGACAGAATATGGAATCCAACTTTATGGAAATATCTTTAAGTTTCCAGACATTTCCTTCTATTACACGCCACTAATCCTCACTCTCTCTCTCTCTCTTCTCTCTGCTCTTCTCCTTGCGCCGCCATGGTTGCATACGAATCTGTCTGAGTTTTTCTAGCTCGATTCGAAGCTCTAATTAAGCGGATCTCCCCTCTAATCTCCTCTACCAGCTCAAAACAACCTCTCTTTTCTTCACTAAAGACCCTTCTGCACCTTTCTCTCCAAATGCAAAAAATGAAAACCATTGAGCTCTGCCTCAGATCTTCTTCTCATTTTCCCTCTTTTATCAAATCATAGATCAATACAAAAGGGGTTGTTAGCTGAGCTTCTTTTAGCTCCTTGTGAAGTTCAAACCAGACATGTTGTATGAAACAACAATATCCAGTAAAGTGCTCTACTGATTCAAGTTCTTTGAGGTAGAGAAAGCATCGATTAGTGAGATTAATCCCCCTCTTCATCAGATTATCCAGTGTAAGAATTTTATTTTGTTGAAAAAGCCAATTAAATATTCTCATTCGCAAAGGGATTTTAACTGACCACACTTTTTTCAACATGTTTGAGGTATGAACTCCCATTGAGAGTGTGTGATAAGCATTTCGAGTTGTAAAGTTTCCTTTGCTGCTCCACCGTCAGGTTATCTCATCTGTTTGCTGGGTCAGCTGAGTGCTGGCGAGAATGTTTTGCAAGTTTAAAAACTCCTATTGAGGTTGTAAAGCAACAATCTCTTTAAAAGCCTCCTCCAAATTATGAATGCATTTGAACTGCTGTAATGTGCAGTTTGGTACTTCTGCATGCGTGTAAAGTGAGTTAAATTTCCGGCATAGTAAACCCTCTCCCCAGTTACTGTGCCAGAAACTAGCTTTACTACCATCTCCAACTTTAAATGTAATACTGGTCAGAAAGAAAGGTACAAGTTTTTTAATTTCTTTCCAGAAGTATGAATCAGATTTATTTGCATTACTAGAACCTCCTTCTAAACTGAGATTGCTTACTAGTAGTTTCCATGACAAACCTTTTTCATTTTGAAAGAATTTCCAGATCCATTTAAAAAGCATTGCATTATTAAAAATTTCCAAATTTAAGATTCCTAGTCCCCCTCCTTCTTTAGGTCTACAGACATTTTTCCAAGAAAGAAGACTGTAACCTGTTTCTTTTCTTCCTTTCCACAAAAAATTCCTTCTGATTTTATTCATTTCTTTAATGGCCCACTTAGGAAATTTAAAAATTGAGAAATAATATATTGGAAGTGAAGATAGAACTGAATTAATTAAAACCAATCTTTCCCCAATATTTAGTAAAGTACTTTTGCCAACCCTGTAATCTTGTCTCAAATTTCTCTATTATTTTCCTAAATTCAGCTTTTGTGGGTTTTTTAAAATGGAGTGGGTATCCTAAGTATCTTAGAGGCATAGATGCTTGTGGACACCCCAACTCAGATGAAATAATTTCTGCATCTGGGTGGTTTTCTGGTAGGGTACAAAATGCTGACTTTTGGTAGTTTATTTTTAATCCAGAGCTGTTTGCAAAAGTTTGTAGAAGGAATTTTAACCTTTTGACTTGCTGAATTTCTGGCTTTATTAGAAAGATTGAATCATCGGCATAAAATAGTGATATGTTTATATTAGGAATTGGTTTTTCCAGAAAATTTTCTCTTGAAAAGGTCTCGGCAACTCGTGCTAGTGTGTCCATTGCAATTATGAAAAGATGAGGAGATAGTGGGTCTCCCTGTCTCACTCCTCTTTTCATGTGTATGGATTTTCCTGGTAATCCATTAAGTAGTATTTTAGCTGCCCCTTTTAATACATATTCTTTAATCCAATCTAACCACCAGCCTTTAAATCCTCTTGCTTTCAAAACTGTTATAACAAAATCCCAATAAATGGTATCAAAAGTTTTTTCAATATCAACTTTGAAGCAAAGTAAGGGACTTTTTAAGTGATTAGCCTTATGAGCCAGCTGATGAGGCGAATTGGCCTGTAATCCTTGGCTTGATTAGCATTATCTATTTTAGGGATTAATGCAATATGAGAAATCACAAATTCTTGCAAACCAGAGGTGGGGATATTATTTTTCAATAAACCAAACACCTCTTCTCTCATTAATGACCAATATTTTTTTAAAAATTTTCTATTGAACCCATCAGGTCCTGGAGATTTATTGTTTTTCCATTTTTTTACAATTGCATCCATTTCCTCAATTTTTAACTCTTGGTTTAAAATTTCTAAATCTTGTTGGCTACCCTGAAATTTTTTTTTCACATCAAAAGAAGAGTTTAGGGTCTGTTGGGGTGGTTCAGCCCCTATTAGATTCTTATAATATTTGAAAAGCACGTCAGCCTTGTTTTTATGTATTGTTTCCTCAGTATTTAGTATTAGGGTTGATTAGGGATGGGATCATGAGCTTGCTTTTTTTTACAGTTGCATAACTGTGAAAGAATTTAGAGTTGCAATCTCCTTCTTTTAACCATCTAAACTTAGCTCACTGCTTTCAGTATTTTTCTTCCTCTTGAATTATTTCTGAGAGTCTTTCTGTTATTATGATTTTTACCCATTTTTCCAAATCAGACAATTTTTCTTTTTCTTCTTTGTTTTCTATCCAATTTATTATTTTATTAATGTTTTCCTTGTGTTTCCTTGTTTTTCTCTTACAATCTTTATTCCAATCTCTTAATTTTCCTCCCAAATCAGTCAGCTTTTTATAGAATTCTTGTAAGTTGCTGGCTGTGACTGACTGTAAATGGTCGGTGATGATACTGTGAGCCTCTTTGTTTGTTAACCAACTGTTTTCAAACCTAAAAGTGTTGTGTATTGGAAAGTTGGAATTGGTTTGATGAAGAATTGGGTTATGATCAGAGCAAGTGTTTGTCAAGGATGTTTGATTATAATTTGGGAATTTTTGAGACCAGGTCAGGTTGAAAAGAAACCTGTCTAGTCTTGCTTGAGCTGAATTGGTTCTCCAAGTATACGACCTTCCTTTGAGTGGTGGGTTAATGAGACTTAATTTTGAAATGAATGCTCTTAGAAGTTTGGAGTCATTCCAGCTTCTATAACTGTCTCCTGATCTTTCTGAAACTGAGGCCATCAAATTAAAATCCCCCATCAAAAGCCAAGGTATTGCATTTTCACTCAGATTTTCCATTTCCGTAATAAATTCTTTTTTATCCTTTATTAATTGGGGACCATACACCCCTGTTAGATTAATTATTGCACCATCCCACCGACACTTTAACTGCACAGTAACATTGCATTTCCCTCTAGAATATGTCACCTTTTCAAATAAATCTCTAGACCATGCAAGAATAATACCCCCTGATGCACCAATTGAAACCAAAGTTATGTATTCATTCAATCTAGATCCAAATAATTCTCTATGAAGAGGTAAACTATAAACTTGTAATTTAGATTCTTGTAAGCACACTATGTCAGGCCTCTCACCAATTAGATTATCTCTGACATCTTTTCTTTTATTTGCCTCATTAAGCCCTCTGACATTCCAAGTAATTATTTTTAATTTTTTGTACTGCATTTTATTAATTATTACTAAACTGGTACTTTTTCTTCTATTACAGCATCAATCTGCTAGAGAAGCAATGGTGCCTCTCATTTTTTCATCTATTACTATACCCGCTCCTGAGAAGAGCCAATACACATCCTCCACTGTTAATTTCTTCTTCTCTAATGGCAAGTCCACCTCTTTCTCATTCTCTTTGCTAAATGTCAATCTTTTTTTCGTCTTTTTCTTATTAAACCCACTTGTAATTTCCTTATATTGTGTTAACTGTGCTTTATCCATTATTGAGACGTAATTATTCGTTTGCTTGTCTCTAATTCTTAGGCTTCTCCTCAATTCCTGCTCTGCATTAAATTTATTACTTGCTTTATTGCTGGTTGCTGAGTGTTCGGCCTCAAAAATTCCTAATTCAAAGGGGTCTAAGTCGTGTTGTTGTGCTAAGTTTAGTGGCATCATGACTGTAGCTCTTGAATTACGGGTGGATCATCCGGTACAAATGGGTCTGAGGTGATGGATCCTATTGGGCTGTTTACTTCTTCATTTTGCTTATATTCCAGATAGACGATTTGACCTGCGGTAGCAATGTGTTGAGGTGACTGAGGATTGGAAAAAGTTGGTTGCCATTCCAGATGGTTGTCCAGCTCCATTTTCATTGCTTCAAATGTTGGGTTGGAATAAAGTACCATTGGTAGGTTTCGAGATTGAGTTTGGGGTATAATTGGCTGAGTGGGACAGTATGTGAGGGGATTAAGGCTGCTTTTGGATTGTGATGCAAACTGATAAGAACACTGATAAGAACAGGATGGGTCTTGGGTTTTTAGTTGCTGAATCCCTTTTCCTTTTGAGCTGTTCTTAATCCTCCACAGTTGAATCACTTTTCCTTTTTGGCCCCAATCCGATTAAGATTTTGTTAGAGTTGGATAGTTGACTGATTGAGCCATCTGTAAGGTTCAGGCAGTAAGGGATTTTGCTCATCTGTTTCACATAAACTGTGAGTTTAATGTCTTTTCAGTTATTATTACTAGTTTCTGTTAATATTTCTTTTAAAGAGCCAAAGCTGGAAATTAACCAATCTACTCTTTTCTTTGTAGCAAAAGCTAGAGGCACTTTTTTAAGAGTGATGGTGGCTGTTGTAGATGATTCCCCAAGTAGGGTTTGAGAGACTCCTAGAATTTCTTCCTCAATAAAAATGGTGATTTGAACTCTTCTTATATCCTTTGTGGATGACAATAGTTTTGTTGTATTCTGAATTTGAGCTTTTGATTTTTTCTGAATGTTGGGAACTGTGTTGCGAGGTGGAATTCTTATATGGTTTGTTTGCTGAATTTGGGGACGTGGGATTGCAAGGGGCGGAAGGGGATTATAGTTTCGTTGATCTACTGGAAGAGGTTTCCTGTTGGATTGTGAAGGTTTTTGAGGAACTGAAACCTTGTTCCAGCAGTTCTGAGCAATATGTCCCTGTTTTGTACAATTGTGGCATTTAATTCTATTTTTACAATCTTTCATTTCCCTTTCGCTCCCTCTATATTTCTTTCCTTTTCTAAATTTTTGTTACAAAAACAAAATATTTCCATGATTTTTCCTTCTTATTTATCATGAAACCATGATTAAATTTTCAATCTAACAACTCATTGTTATTGTACTCATTTTTCTCTCTTAAAAGACATCAATCAACGATAGTTTTCTCTCATTCAATTCTTCTCTTTTTCCATTTTTCTTAACTCTAGCAAGAGAGAGAGCAAGAGGAAGAAAACTCTTTGTTATTTGTACCTTAATTGATATTTATTTTATTTTCCTGTACTTATTTTAATTAGTTGAGAAAACTTATTTTCATTACTATATTTTTTAAGTTTTAGAAAAATTTCATTCATTAAAATTCACATTAATCAAATTAAAGAATGAGTACATTTTGGTCATTAGTCATTATTATATTATTTAAATTAAATTTTTATTCTAGTTATTTAGCAGAATGCTGTTAGAATAAAATAGAATAGTTGATTATTCTATATTCCACTATTCTTCTATTTCATAGTTTGCAGAACGGCCCTAAATAATTTTGCAAAAATTAGTTTTCTTGTGTAGCACATATTTAGCATAATCTATTAAACCACAAATTATAGGGATGATCTCAAAAAAGAAAAAATGTTAGTTTTCTATTTTTGAAAATATTGACATGAGAAAAGTCCATTCTTTGGTTCTTGTCTCTTACTGTTCTTTAATCAAGTACCTGAACTTTAATTAATCTCTTACCTCTTCCGTTCTGTTAAATTAAGTTCTTCCATTGAATAAGTGAGGATGTCACTGTTAATGAAAACAAGATTTATAAAATCAAATATCTAAATGACATTTAAAGACCTCGTAGCACAAAATATTTAAAAAAAAACTAAAAAATATATATTCTTTTAAAATTCTTGAAAATTTTTGGAATAATTATTTTTCAATTTAAATATATATATATATATATATATATATATATATATATATATATATATATATATTTGAGAAAAATGTTTTTTTTTAAAAAATATTCTTTAATAAAATAGGAAAAAATATACTTTTGAAAAATATTTTTGAAGAAAGAAATATTTTTCTGATTTTCTTTTTGAAAAAAAATAATTTTCTACAAATTTAAGTAAAAATTCTTATATATTTTTACTTTTTCCTAATATTTTGTACCACGTTATCTTAAAATGTCATGTCACCATTTAATTACATATATTATGTTGGCATTTATAGTTACATCATCATTTAACTGATGGAGAGGCTTAATTCAACAAATTTGAAAATATAAGAGAGTTGATTTTAAACAAATTAAGAGCTTGAGAGATTGATTAAACATTGAGCAAGAGTGAGAGGGCTAGAACTTTCCCCAATTCACATCTATGTCAACATTTCACTAGTGATTTTTTAGGTGTATTTTTTCATTTTATTCCAGGAGATGTAAAAGGCACGCAACAATATATATAAAAAACTATACATAATAGTAAAATAATATATAAAACCACAAAAACAATATATAAAATATTTATATTGAAAACAAACATATATAAATAAAACAGTATATCATTTCACACAAAACTATAAATATCAAAACAATATATAAAATACAAAAACATTACATAGAACACAAAAAAATATTTACAACTCAATAATCAATAGATCAAAGATTGACCATTGACCCGAGTGATATAGGAGTAATTTTACCTCGCGATTGCACACACATCTATCCAAAACATCTTTAACTATTTTTTATCACAAAATAAAACTATAAAAATAAAACTATATAAACTATGATTAATGGCTATGAACTATACCAAACTAGTACTACCCAAAACAATAATGCTAAACCTGAGAAATCAAATTTTAGAAATGAAACTTAAATTTTATAATTTTAAATGCTAGTAAAAGCCGCTTAAATATCAAAATTTATTTCTATGATTAATTTTTAGTAACCTATTATTAAAGACCAGAATCTTAAAAATATCTTTATGTATATTATATATCAAAAAATTAGTCAAAAAACTAAAATAGTTCGTTTAGCACATCATATTCGTTTCTTTCCTCAATTGATATCTTAGCGGGTCCAAACTGGTCACTTCTCGTGAGAAACTCCACCATTTTTGTCCCCCTAATTTACCAAATTCAAACAAAAAAATCAAATCTAAAGCTCCGAAGTTCAAATATCCAAAATATTTTCAAAAAAAGGGGTAAATTAAATCAAATACCTCAACCCTTCAAATCCGGTTTTGATGAAGATCCGGTCTCAAAAAACCGGTCCCCAAATCTTCCTCTTTTGATCATTTTGCTAATCGGAACCGGAATTTGATCTTCTAATTCTCCTTCTTTTTCTTCATTACTATCAAAAGAATTAAAATTTTGGATTTCAATTTCTTCGACTTTCCGCTTCCCCTTTTTATCTTCTTTTTCTTCGTTACTATCAAAGGAATTAAGAATTTGGATTTGAATTTCTTCGACTTTCCGCTTCCCCATTGTATCGGGTTTCTCTTTCCGATAACTCTCTTGCTGTGCGATTACTTCACACATGGTCATTTCACTCCGGATCGACGGATCAAGACATTTTACATGTAAGGAAAGTTTGTCTTGAAATTCTTCATTCGTACCGTCAAATGGTACAACAATGGCTTCTTTTTCTCCAGTCGTACCTTCGATTGGTACAACAATGTAGTCGTAAAGTCCCCTCATCTCCATTTCATAAGGTTTCAATTCATCCAACAATTAATTTTCTTCCAAACTATAATTGAGATGAACGACCCAAAATGAAATTAAATCCTAGTTTTGATCTCTTTTTTTTTTTTTTTTTTTCTTTTTAAATGATTTTGGATGCACCAGGTGTACCGTATTTGTACATCATGAATACATAGACTTGGTGTATATATTTGTACCTGTAGTATGTAGAGTCGTTTATTTGTGGGAATTATGTTTCAGTCTTGAGTTATCTAGTGAAACAGGTCTATTTAGGTTTTAATTGCGGACCAGATTTAGATTACGAAGGTTAGTTTTGTTATGTGGTTCTGTAAATCGATCTAATTTAGAATAGTGTCCTTGGAATGATTTTATGGCAAGATTTAGCTTTCTATTTTTAAAAAGGAAAATTTGATATTACGATGGCACTGTAGTATGCCGAATCGTGACAGACGGTATATGTATTATTTTTCATTTTTCAATATATTATTTTTTTCTTATATACTATTTTTACTGTTCTATATATTGTTTATTTTTTATGTATTTTTTATGTTGGAATTTGTATATATTATTTTAATATACTATTTTATTTTTTATATATTATTTTTATTGTTTATGTATATACTGTTGTAAAAAATAAAATATATATACTGTTATTATACTATTAATAAGCTATATATAATATAGTCATGATTTCGACGTGTTACAATGCGTCGTGACATATCATGCCCCTTTTAAAAATATGTTCAATAGTATTTTTTTTATTACATAAAGAAGACTATTTGTCACATTTTTGTTTTGATATCAATAGACTCGACCACAATTTTGGCTTTATTGTGATTTGCGTTTAAACAACTTTTCTATAATGTTTTTAGTAACCAAATACTAAAGAAATATAAAATGTTTATTTTGTTAATTAAACTTATGTAAATAAAAAAGAGAAAAAAAAGAAACCAATTCTTGAATTGATGAAAAAGTAGCATATGGGGTGGGGTGAAAGAAATTCAACCCATTCAATAGGAGGGGTGTGAAGAAATCAAAAAGTTAAAAAGTTTTTTTTTATTTTTTTTATAATATTCAGAAATGTTATGAAGGTTATTCGCCTACTATCCAAAAAAAAAAGGTTGAAGAGTTAAAAAAACGTTATGAAGGTTATTCGCCGACTAGTGTGAAGAAATCAAAAAGGTAAAGAGTTATGAAGGTTTTTTATAATATTCAGAAAAAAAAAAAGATCTAGTAGGCTATCGCCTACTACCCAAAAAAAAATATAATATTCAAAAAAGTTATGAAGGTTTTAAAGAATTCCCCTAATTAGAGCAAAAAGTAAAAAAAAAATGAAAATTATAAATACTAGCTTTATCACGTGATGAACGGTATTGTCGGCAGTAACATTCGCTTGATTGTCCTTATATTCGCGAAATGAAGAAAATTTAGAATCGTCACCGGTACGACGATGATCACAACAAGAATTAATAATCCAGTCGTTCTCATAATTAACAAATGCACACACATCTGTCGATGCTCCTTCAGCCACAAAACATTTATCACAATCTTCTCGTTTCGCAACATCTTTTTTATGCGCGGCATTTCCCCCTTTTTCAACTTAACACAATCCTCCCACGTCGATAACACTGGATAGTTTTCTGAAAGCCACCACCATTAGAAGAAGACTCCCTCTTTCTTGTTGCCTCATTTTTATCACCATTTTCTTCATAATAATTTTTTACTTTATTAGACACAAGAGCGTGTTCTCCTTCGGAAACTGAAACACCCGCCATTTGCCGAGTCAATTTTTTCTTAAAAGCGAGCAAATTTTCAAACTCTGTCAAGAATTGTTGTTGCGTCCACTCTTGTATTGAGGTAACAAATGGAACATACTCTCGCCGAAGACCTCAAATAATGTAATGCTTCATCCGCGTCTCCGAAATAGCATCCTCCGATTTCAAGATAGAAATCTTAGAAGATAAATTCTTTATCTTCAAAAAGTATAGTGAAAGCCCTTTTGTGTATCTTGTCAACTCATTCTCCAAGAATTGCAATCGCGCCATATTCTTCTTGTTGAGCAACTTGTTAAGAGTTTTTTGAATTTCAGTCGCCGATTTGCACGCATAATATACTCGAATAAGTCGTGTGATATCAATCTCTTCAAAATGAATCCTGCCTTAGCATCAACATTTGCTCACTCCTTCACTGCTGCTTCATTTGTCACCATACCATTAGCATCGGTAACAGTCGCCGGTGCAACTTTCGTACCATCAACCATCTCTCATGAATCCTCACCCTTATAGAAGACTCCATACAAGACTTTCAAATCTTATAATTTGAAAAACTCCGAGTCTCAACAACAAATCTCACCAACTCGACCTCCGATCTCCATTGATACCGAAATAAACAATTCACTTCTTCGTCAAGGTATCTTGGAAAACGCTATCCACCACCCTTGTGGTTCTGGTACTAGATAAAGATAACTGAGGCTATGAAATAGTATAGCAATAGTCACACTAGCCTAAGATAAAATCAATAATAGAACAAGAAGGATTAAAATGAAACTTGAAATAAACTTTTATTATAAGAATAAGAGAGAGATTACAATACTTTATTAAGAGTAAGAGAGAGATTACAATACTTTATTAAGAGTAAGAGAGAGATTGGTACTATGATTGGCACAAAAAACCCCTCTATTTATAAGCTCCCCATCGTTATTCTAGATCGTTCTAATACATGCATGATGATTAATAATAAACATGCATTTACAATAAATATTAGTTTGATAAACTAAACAACTCATAGAATTTCTAACTAGATGTATTTACCAATTAAATATTTCATGAAACCACAATTCATTAAATAATACTTTCAAATTCAAATGCACTTTATATTTTGATATAGTGATATGATATACATTCTATGAAAAGATTTTCAAAATATTTCGTGCAGTTACCAATGTTCAATAGTGATTTTTTAGTAACAAAAAAAATCTAATAAATACGACATGCTTTCAAATGTGTTCTGTTTTAAAGACGAAAGAAACCAATTCCTGGCCAAAAAAAGGACATCATAATTAATATTTGTAGTTATCTATAGAGATATCAATTATAATGTAAAATATTGATCTTTTTAAAGTAGTTAATCAAATATCACCAAGAAAATCATTATTCCGCAAGTTTTTCTTCCCGCAAAATTTTCTTGCGAAACAATTACAAAATTTCGCGAACATGAAATGCGGTAAAGAATAGAAATCAATACAGAACAAACACTAATTTGCAACATTCAACATTACAATTTTCCATTTTTTCCCTTCATATTTCATTCGGATGGATTTCACCTTCTTCAAGTTCATAATCAACAAAAACATCTTTTGAAACCAAAGCCACATTTGCATTTTCCTCTTCCTCATTATCACTAATCGCAATAATCTCATTATCCCCAAAAAAGCGCTCATTTTTTTTGCGTCTCTTAACTATTTCTTCCAATTTTTCCTCTAAATTCTTAACTCCATTAGACAAGCCAACAACCTTTCCTCTCAACAGATTATTCTCAATTTCCAAACTTGTACATTTGGAACTAGAGATTTCTAGTTGTGATTTGAATACCGAGTTTTCGCTTTGAAGTGATACTAATTGTAATTTGAGAGCTTCTTCCCTTGAAGAGATAATATTTGCGACCAATTCGTAATCTTTTGGCGAAGTGCGTTTCTGCAGAGACATGACTAGTTTTACTGTATTGAACGTTTTTAAACTTTCGATTAGATTTTTTGGATATTGTTGGTCCATTTTTGGTAGAAAATGAAAGAGAGAATTCAGAGTGAAATGAGACTTGAAGTTTCCTTGAGGGGCTAGTTATGAAATATGAAGTGAGGAAGAAGAGGAGATTATAAAGAGTAAAAAGTCAAGAAACGGTGAAACTTTGGTTACTCATTAAATAAAAGATTTGGTTTTGTCACTAAATTAAATTGGTTCTATGTATATAATTATCTGTTGCGACATTAGTCAGTCATTTAATAAATAGATACACTTATCTAAACATTATCACTTTTATGCTACTAAAATATCACAGATTAAAAGTATTGTATGTGATATTTTCAGATAGAAAAAAATGAAAAAAAATATTATATTAAGATCATGAATTTTTTTTACTTTATTTATATTTTACAACATCAAAGAAATACTTTGAATCGTGATACACATGGTATACTTTCAAAAAACATTAGCTGAACTATTAAAGAACTGATCTAACGGCATTTTTGTCCAATTTTGTTCACCCTATCCCTATGATTAATGGTAATAAAAAATTAAATATAAAGAACAACAAGAAAAAGAAAAGATATCACATTAACATATTTGAGTGTTTTTTATCAGAAGAAAACATATTAAAAATAAAATAAATGAAGTATATTAATGGCAATATGTAGCAGAGCTTAATAAGGACTAGTGACACAGCAATACAAAAATGCAATATAAACAAGAAGAAAAAGAAAAAGGAAAGAAAATATCTATGAACTATCAAACTAGCACTATCCAAAACAATAACGCTAAACCCTAAAAACCAAATCTTAGAAATAAAACAAAAAATTTAGAATTTCAAATGGCATCGAAATCTACTCAAATTTCTAAACATGTATTTCTAAGATTTTTTTTAGTACCCTAGTATTATTGACCCTAAACCGTAAATATTATCACAGAAAAGTTAGCGAAAACGGTAAAATACACTAAAACCATCAATTTAGCAGAAGTATTGATCTTCCTTGTTCTTATAAACTTCAAATAAATGTCTTGAGTAAACTTGTATAAGTTTAAGACAATATTTCATTCCAGAGTTATCATATTCTTTTAATTCCTCAATTGATCTCTTAGCGGGTCCAAACGGGTCATCTCTTGTAAGAAACTCCGCCATTTTTGTACATCTAATTTGCAAAAATTGAAAAAATTAAATCAAACTTCAAATTTCAAAAAATACTATTAAAAAGGCCTAATTTTGCGTATAGCCCTGCGAAAAACTCATAATTTTGGATATACCCCTGCAAACTAGATAATTTCATGTACAACCTTACAAAACCACTCATATATCACAAATACTTCTAGAAAATTATTAAAATAACACTTATGCTCTAGCCGTTCATATTCTGTTAAGATCCATTAGTCAAATAGAATATTTAATTTTATGATCATTAATTACCAATTAAATATACTTTCAAATAATATCAAAAAATGTTATTATTCCATTGATTTCGTTCCCAAAATTGTACGTCAGCTCAAAAATCTCCATTTGAACGGTTAGATATATGGACTAAAAAAATGAGAATGATTCGGTAAAATTCTTACCTTATTTACATAACGGCAAATATGGAAAAACAAAAATTAAGGGTAATATTCGCGCCAAAACAAAAATTAACGGTAATATGAAATTTGGTTTATTTAAATGAAAAAGTAGGGTTTAGTACCTCAAAACGTCATTTCCAAATAGACCTCTATGTTTTGGGCCGTGTGGCCTTTTGGTACCCAATTTGACTTGCGAAATTTCGAGCCGGTACAAAACGCAAACGGCTTCCATACAAAGAAACGGATCTTCAATCAAACAATTGATCATATCAGCTTCACTTTCCCAATTCAACTCTCTGTTTTGAGAAAAGCTCGATTGTTTATCTTTACTCTGTTCTGATTCTGCGCCTTTTGTGAAGCTCGATCCACTTGTGATTTTATACCCATTTGAGCTCGACGATTTCTCGGATTTACCAGATTTTTCGACACGATTTTGAGGGGTTTTATCGCCTGAATGAGAATCTAAACTACTATTAGATTTTATTCTCCCCAAAACTTCTCGATTCGCAGAAACCTCCCTTGAATTTGAGCCCGATTTCGTACCCTTTTCATGATTATTACTCTCATCAATCGCAACAAAATCCAAAGAATCCGCCTTTCTTTTCAACCTTCGCCTCTTTTCACACTCCGCCAATTTCTCATCCAACCTTTCAAGTTTCTCAGACAAAGCCACAATCCGATCTTTCAAAACCCCATTTTCCTCCTCCGAAGCTGCGGATTTCTTCCTGGACGCCTCCAGTTCCTGCTTCAGCTGCGCATTCTCAGCTTCAAGGGTTTCCTCCCTTGAAATGAGAACCCTCGCTATTCTTTCGAAATCCTCCTTCAGAAAACGCGATTTGAGGCTCAGTACGAGCTTCACTACGGCGTTCGATTGTTCGTCGTCCATTTTTGGTGAAATCGTACCAGTATGAAGGGAGGAAATTTGGGTTTGATTTGAGGTTTTGTGAGGAAAATGAGGAGTGAAAGAAGGAATGGAGTCTTTCTGTTTTTGGGGGTAAAGATGAGATTGAATGTCTAAATATGGTAAGTTGCAACATACTGTGAAGATATTTGTGTGGTCCAAGGTGTAATGTTACTAAGCTAAGCAATATCAACTCGAAAAATGCAGTATATAAAAGGGAAATTCTTCAAAAACCCCCTAACTTTTTTGGATTTTATCAAAAACCCCCTATCTTTTTCATTTCTTCAAAAACCCCTATAAATCAACTTGAATTTTTTTTTACCCCCTATGGGGTTAAGTTAAACATTTTCCATCCATTCTAATTTTTATTGACCAAAATGCCCTCTATTGATTATTTTTATATTATTTTTATACTATATTTAATTAAATTAAAAATATAATAAAAAATACTAATATTTTTCAATATAATATAAATATTATATTATATTATTTTATGATGCATTAATTAATAAATTCTGAAAAATTAATAAATTCTGAAAAAAAATTCTTATAATAAAATTCAAAAAAATATTTTTTAAAAAATAATTTAGAATTTTTACTGATTTTTTTTCCAGAAACTATTTTTTAAAAAACATAAAAAATAATAATAATAAAATAATATTTTACTGAGAATAAAATTATAATATACAAATAAAAAAGAGAAAATATTTCATGTAATATAATACTATAAAATAAACTAATGCAACATAAAATTATATAATATAATAAAAAAATTAACTAATGCAGCATAAAATAATATAATATAATATTTATATTATGTTGAAAAACATTAATTTTTTGTTAAATTTTTTAATTGAATTAAATATAATATAAAAATAAATATAGGGTATTTTGGTCAATGCAAAAATTGAATGGATGGAAAAGGTTTAACTTAACCCCATAGGGGCTAAAAAAAAAATTCCATGTGCTTTATAGGGGGTTTTTGAAGAAATGAAAAAGATAGGGGGTTTTTGATAATATCCAAAAACGTTAGGGGGTTTTTAAAGAATTTTCCTATATAAAATGAACTATTTTGGTAGAAATAAAAAAACATGTGTGCAGAGTGGCGGAGCTTGATTATTTATGTCGGGGAAGCCAAATTTTTTTTTACCACTGATTAATATTTACTCAAAAGTTTTTTTTTGTTTTTTTTGGGGGTTTTTTTTTTTTGGGGGGGGGGGGGGGGGGGGGGGGGGGGGGGAATACATGAAAATATATGTAGTTTGAAAAAAAAATCTACTAAAATAATACTAATATATATTGCTCTTTTGAAAATCTTGAGTGGTCCTTTCGGACTCTATAAAGCTAGCTGTAATATATATTGCTCTGTCATTACATGTGTGCCTCTTCTATATCTCAGAGTAGTTGTAATAAATTATTAGCTAGCTGATGGTTGGTAAATGACTAATTTCACCCTATTATTTTTACCTCTTGTGAGTTTATTTATCGAGACAAATCGTCATTTTTTTCTCCGATAAAAAAATTTGAAATCTCATCATTTCCTTTTCGCAAGTTTACCGTTTTATGCCAATATGTATGTGTTATAACACATAATCATATAATTGATTGTATTTATATTTTGTATCATATCGCTGATTTTGTAAGAATTATCTACTTTGGTTTCTTATATTTCTTAATAGCATCGGCTAATATTTTATGGCAGTATATATGTGTTATTAATACAGAATTATATAATTAGTTCAATTGATATTTTGTATTTCATTATCGATTTTGTGATAATCATTAAATATTTTGCTTTCTCATATCACTATCACATCTTGCGTATTCTATTATCGATTATCCTAGTTTTGGTGGTAATTAGAATTAATGTTACAGTGAGTATATCTTGACAATAACCTTTTTTTTTTTACTAAATTCAGGAAATAACATCTAAAAATAGCAGCTATTAAGGATAAATGTATCATTTAATTTGCTAATTTCTATGCATAATTTAAAATTTTACTCTCAATACATTTCTCTACGGTCTACAGTCATCTATCAATAAATTCAAGCAAACAAAGACATCATACAAGATAGAAATATTTATTTATTTCAAATGAACCAAGAAGCCCAATATATTTGGGCTTGAAATTCTGGGAAGGCATAATGTTCCAAAATCTGTCCTTTTCTTAATTTTTAGTATTCTTTTTTTTTTTCCGATTACATGGCCCGTAGGCTACCCACATCTAATAACCTACACTGGAGGCTTAATTTTTAGTATTCTTGACAGGACTATTTTAAGGGTAGCATAAAAAAAAGACTAACCATTTTAAGGGTAGTATTAAATTAAGACGAGAAAATTTTTGAGTTTTGTTAGAACAAAGATAGAAATAACTATTCCTGTCTTAATATTGTTAGGTATAGTTCTACTTCTTACGATAAATTTTTGTAGCCAGACATTCAATAAATCGCAAAATAATCACATGAGTTATTTTTGCAGAATTTTTCTGGAGCCAAACATGCAATGATAAATCACATAAAACAGTGCATATAAGTATAAAACACACTATATAGGAGTTTATAGATTAATTTTAAAAGGGTCCAAGCCAGGATAAACCCGCGGATTATGCCATTTTTTCTGTCTTATTATTTGTTTATTTTATAAGGTAATATTTTACCTATTTTGATGCTATAATTCTAAGAAATTGTTAGTCAACAATACTAATTCAAATTGCCTAAGCCCAGGAAAAAAGCAATTAATACTTTAATTTGTAGATCTTAAGATTGTCTTTAGTGCCTAATTTCATAATTGATAATTCCATTAAAAAAAAAAGTAGGTCCATGGATGACCCACAAATGACAAAACACATGGCCAGGCATAACTATCTAACATGAAATTATGAATATCTTGTACTTTGTTAAATTTGAGTAAATGAGTTCCCTCGCTCAAGGAATCAAACCTCGTGTGCCAATTTCAATTTCAATTTCAATTTCAAATCAGACTGAAATCATTGAATCAATTCAATTTGGAGCCAGAATAAGACCGGGTCTGAAATAACTTGTTATATTTCCCCTACTTGCACCAAGCAATGTTCTTTTAAGCACTTTTAAATACAAAGTACTATATAAAATAATAGTCTACAGTTGATGCCAATTACTGATAAATAACGGTATTTTTTTGTGTTTCTTTGAATTATATATTCAAAGTTATTTTAATAATAATTATTATTATAAATTTATGTATGTCTCTAATCAATGATGGTACTTATTTTAAATAAGGGTCAATTATAGATTTTAATATCTGAAAAGTAAATTTGACTATTATGTTTTAATTTGACTAACTACGATCATTTTAGAGAGATTGTTTGTGCCTATTAAAAAAGTGATCTAGACATAATATATTCGAATTTTTCTGTGATGGTCATAAAATTAGATTATTTACATGATACAAAAGCAAAAAACTTACACAATATAGTCGATCGCTTGCATACACTCTAAAAAAATCTATCTAGATATTTTCTATAAATGATATAAAATATAATATATAAATACAAGATACATACAGAAATATAACTTCATAACAATAATGAAATCACAAAACCCTTTATTTCCTTAAAAAGATTTAATATATTAACTAGTATTTCAAAAAATGAATTTCACACAAACCAACAATTTAGTTATCCAGCAAAATAGTTTGTAGTCTAGTTAGTTAAAACATTTGCATGTGTAGGAAGAGATCATAGATTCAATTCCCGACAAACACATATTTAACAAAGTCTCTCAATCCAGTAAATTGAACATAAAAAAAACAATTTAATTATCCACAAAATATATCCATTTTTATTTTCCACACACACATAAGCATCCAACATTCATTCATAAAACCAACCGACTTCATTTAATGGGGGACACAGACTAATACCCTCCCTTATCACATCCACAGATCAAAACATCCTGCTCCCCACCGAAAACCAAAACTCAATCCTGACCGTCCGATCGATCATCTCTCTCCGATCTTGCTCCAATTGTGGCGGGAAAACACTTCAATCGGCGGTCAACATACGCAACAGCAACATGTAACCGCCGCGCCCACGTCGGATAACAGGGGTTATACTCGGGAAGGTAACTGAACGGGGAGGTGAATGGACATCAAAGGATGGGGGTGCTTTGCGTGAGCTGGCTCCCGCCACACACTGACACAGCGGATATGACTATGTTGTTCAGGGGGTTTCGGGTTGGGAAGACGAGGTCTAATGTTTAATCACTGTGCCTTCTGTTTGTTTGACTTGTTTTGTTGTTTGTTTATGCAGTAATGTTTAATGTGTATATGAAGATGGAACAGTTTTGTAATGAATTAAGTAAATGTTAAATAAAAAATGTAAGAAGTTTTATAATACATAAGTTTTAGATGAAGCTGTAATACTATTTTAAGAGTTTTAGGTCCTTGTTGTGTCAAATTTGGGCATTTATTTAAGTATTTTTTATTCTTACGTAATATTAATTCAAATGTATTATAAGAATATAACATAAATAATTTTCTATTATAGCTATTATTTAAAAAAAAGAGAAAAAAACTGTTATTATTCATGCACTTATGAGAAAAACAAATATTTTAATACAAAATTCATGTTTTTTCTCAACTTTCCTATACTGTAAAAGATACATTGTATCTAAACTTTATTCAATATCATCTTAATAAAATTCAACGAATTAATTGAATGAACAATTAATTCCTCTTTTATTAACCGGTCTATACTCCATGTCCATCCTTCCCACATACAATACACGACGTCCATGTGGCAATGTCATTTCCGTAATTATTCCGACAAGTGAGAGTGTTTACACCAGAATAAGATCCAAAAATATAATCTCTCTCTTGCTCTTGCAAGCGCCACATGCTTCTTCTCAGTCCTTGTCTTTCTTACTCCACTCGAAGAAAATAAAAGGACCAAAAAACCCTTGCTCAGGTATTAATAGTTTTGTATGAATTTAGTCTATGTGTAGATAGATGTGTTTGTTTGATTTTGCTTTTTTGATTTGATCAGATTTTGGGTGGATTTGGAGGGGAAGAAGGAGAGCAGATTGATTTGAGGTATGATTTTGTTTCTTTTTGTTCTGATTTTTTTTTGTTAAGTTATGAGTAGAGTTGAGAAATATTGTCTTTTTGAGAAGGAAATTTAGGCGATTTACTGATCTTTGTCTAGTTTTACGAATTTTTTTTCTTCATCTATTTGTATCAATTTTGATTTTGTTAGATCAATACGTTCTTATTTGTTTACGTAATAAGTTATTTTTTTTTTAGTATATATAGGTTTTACACACATCATGTTGATTTTATTATGTTACTGTTAATCTAACTTGTTTTTTTCATAATTTTGTGATCAAGTTAATTTATTCTGTTATTTACTTGTTACTTGTTAGATCTGATTTTTCTCTTTATTTATTTTTTATAATATCAGAATTTAATTTCTCTAAATCTAATTTGGGATCTATTTTTAGATTATTAATCAGGGTATTTTCTGAACTATATTTTAATATTATTTCGACAAATCTATATTTTATATTATTTCTGAATTTTTATTTCATTAATTCAATTATAATTTCTTTCTTATTTTGTAGGTCCTGTGGAAGTATTTATCATCCAGCAATAAAAGGGCATTTATCAGTTTGAAGAAATATTTTGAGGGGCGAAAAATATTATTTCAAAATGACAAAAAAGCATAAAATCGAGCATTTTTTATCATCTATTGTTGGGCCCCACATTCATTCTGACAATTCTGTCGCATCTGACAAGAAAAATGGTACTATTTATTTTTACTAAAATATTTATTTAAATTTGTTTTATGCTCACTAAAATATTTATTATTTATTTTATTTTCAGAAATGGAAAAGAATTTGGAGAAGATACTACAAAAAATAGGCGAAAATAATAATAACAATAATAATTCCGATTTAGAAAATTCCGAGCTTTCTTCTCTTATAACAGAATTCCACAAAGAGTATCAAAACCTATACGAAAATTACTCTCATTTAATCTCAAAACTAAAAACCAAAATGAACTCCAAAAAAGGGCAAAATGGTAATTTATCTTCAAAACACGGTTCGTCCAGTTCTGACTCGTCAGACTCCGATTCGGGCCCAAATTACAAAAACGCCCTTCAAGCCGAGCTGAAAGAGAAAGATTCTATAATTAGAAATTTGGAAACCAAGTTCAAGTCGCTAAATTTGGAAAATAAAATGTTAATTGAGAGGTTGAGTCAAAAAGAGGAATTAATGGAAGTTGAGAGAGATTTGAAGGAAAAAGAGGTTTTGAATTTTGAGAGAGAAATGAAGGAAAAAGAGGTTGCGATTTCAAACTTGAGATTCATTAATAAGGGTCTAAAATTAGAAAAAGAGGCGGTTTGTGAGAGGCTCAATCAAGTTGAGAAAACAAATGAGAGGTTTAGAGGTGAAATTGAGAGGTTGAAGAGAGAGAATTCAAGGTTTGAGAAGGAAATGGAGGAGAGTGAAATGAAGATTGAGAGTTTGGAGAGAGAGTTTGAAGAGAGAATGGGGGAAAAAGACGTGAGAATTTCGGATTTGGAGAAGGAATTGGGGGAAAAGGATTTGGAGATTTTGAATTTGGGGACTAAATTAGGGGAAAAGGATTTGGAAATCTCGAATTTGGAGCAGAAATTGAGGGAAAAAGATTTGGAATTTTCCAATTTGGAGGAGAAATTGGGGGAAAAGGATTTGGAATTTTCGAATTTGGAGAAGAAATTGGAGGAAAAGGATTTGGAATTTTCGAATTTGGAGAAGAAATTGGGGGAGAAAGATTTGGAATTTTCCAATTTGGAGGAGAAATTGGGGGAAAAGGATTTGGAATTTTCGAATTTGGAGAAGAAATTGGAGGAAAAGGATTTGGAATTTTCAAATTTGGAGAAGAAATTGGGGGAGAAAGATTTGGAATTTTCGAATTTGGAGAGGAAATTGGGGGAATTTGAGGCTCAAAACGATTTGATGAGAGAAAAGATTTCAAAATTTGAAGAGGAATTGGGCGAGAAGGAATTTCTAATTTTGGATTTCGTGAAAAACCTGGAAATGGTTTCCCGGGAAAACGAGATGATCAAACGAGAATCGGGAATTGAAATCCTGAATTTGAAGCAGAAGATCGATGAGATTAATGAGGAGAGAGAGAGCTTGAAGGTTACGTTAGAGAAGGCTGAGAGAAACGGGGAGGAATTGGGGGTGAAATTGGAGGGTTTAGAGAGAGAAAACGAGGGTTTGAGAGAGGAAAGAGAGAGATTGTCATGTGAATTGAAGGAGGTAGAGAGAGAGAATGGAGGATTGAAGGATGAGAGAGAAAGGCTGTTTGAGAGTAACAGTGATTTGAATTTGAAGCTAGAGAGAGAATCGGGGGAAAAAGATGAATTGAGGCGAGATTTGGAGAGGAAAGAGAGAGAAAATGAAGTTTTTAAATCCGAATGTGTTTTGCTTAGAAACGAGGGAGGAGAGAGAGAAACTGAGATAAATGGTTTAAAAGAGGAGAGAGAGAGACTCAACGTTTCGAAATCCAAATTGGAGATTCAAATCGCCGATTTAAAGAACCAATTTGAAACGGAACTGAAAGAAGCCCTAATTTCGATGGAGAAATTCGAGGAGAAACTGAGGGGCAAAATCGTAAATCAAGAATCCCGTTTACTTAATTTCAGCAATTCTTTTGAAAATTTAATTTTGACATGCAAAAACTTGAGAGATTCTTTTGTGTGGTCCACAGTGCAAATCGCCTCACTTGAGGCTCTTATCAAAGCCCAAAATGGAGAGCTTAAAAACCAAGAAAATATTATTTCGGGCTTAAACGAAAACTTGCATTTTTCTGAGGGTGAAAACGCAAAATTGAACGTCGAATTTCAGTCCTTAGAAGTCCAGCTCAGGCTCTCAAATCAGAAGCTGAAAATCACGGAAACAGAGTGCAGATACAAGGAAGAAAACTACAAGAAACTAATCGAGGGCCTAAATGTAAAAGTTAAAGATTTGGAGGGCCAAATTGCGAAAACGCACGCAAAACTCAATTACTTAGAAACCCATTTATCACAAACCGAAGAAAACGCGAAAGTCGGCATTTCTGCATTGGGAAACCGAATCAAAGAGCTCCAAACGATTTTTGAAGAACGATTTTCCAACTTTGTTTCTAGGGTTTTGGAGTGTAACGAAGAGTTGAAGGTTTTGAAGAGGAATTTGGACGAGGAGTTGTGTGAGAAAGAGAGGCTGAGGAGAGAGAAAGTCGAACTGGAGAGGAAGGTTGAAATGGAGGAAATGGAGAGGAGAGAGAAGAATGAGGAGAAACGAGAGGCGATCAGACAGTTGTGTGTTGTGATTGATTATTATCGCGAGAATTGCGAGGTTTTGGCGAGGAATTTGTCCGTGATTTCGAAAAGAAATGGGGTTCGTGTGTAAAATTTGAGAAATTGAAGGCCTTTATTGTATTTTAAGTTGTTTTTGTTTTAATTAGGTTATGTGTAGAACTGGTTAGTGGTGTTTAGTGTTTACTGTTTAGTGTTTAGTGTGTGAAGAATTATGTGTTGTGATTAGGGTGGGAGTATATTGTGGTTTATTTTATTAATTTTTATTTTGTTGCTGAAGTTTAGTCTTAAAATTTGTGGAAGAGATCAATCATCCTGTATGTTGATTTATCGGATTCATACTTCCTTTTTTTTCAGAAATCCTTCAAATTCAAATTGATCTAAGGTGCTAACTCTAATATATGATGATTGTCACAAGCGAATACTGTCGACAAAGGTCACCCAGGTTCGACTCCCAACATGCTAAAAAAATATATATATATAATGATTGTTCATATAACACAACCATTGCCAGGAGGCTTTTACCATAAAATAGCAATTGGGTGATTTTAACGTGGTATCAACCACATTCAAAAAATGACCATTCTTCACAACAAATTCAATTGGATGAAATCTGCTTACTAGTGTTAGGAGGGTCCGGGGACCCTGCTTCTATCGAAGCAGGATGCTCCATGCTTTGATATTAGCAGCTGTTAGATCTAAGGCCCATGATATGGCCTAATTAATTTGTAATCAACAATAAAATGTGAAGTTAACCCCGTTAAGTCTTATATGGAAATTAATTAAATCAAGATAATTTCTTTTCTTTTTTAATCTTCTTTTGTCATTTGACAACTAGCAAATTTTTTATGAAATACATTATCTTTTCAATTTATATGTTTGTGACATTATATAATACAAAATAAAATTAATATAAAATTTCATATAATTGTATGACAACAAATTCAAATCATGTCATAAATTTTAGACTGTCAATTTCGATTTATCATATGATTCCACACACTAACCAAATTATTTATGCAAAATGTAAATTTCTAATATCAGTAGAACTTATAAATAAAATATATATAATTGAAAAAAAAATCTTTCAAGAAAAAAATAATATAATAACTTTATTTTATTCTAAGAGAAACTGAAAATTATTTTTAAAATCGTAAATAATGCAATTTGTTGAAAAAAATGCTAAAATAAATGAAGGTGAATTGATTAATTTTTTAGTATGATTAATAAGGCAAGAATACAATACAATATCTCAATTTAGTTAACTTCCAAATAATGCTTAACAGAGTTTTAACTTCCGTTATATGCTTGATTACAAATTAATTACTCCATATCATGAGATTTTAGATCTAACGGCTGCTAATATCAAAGCATAGAGCATGCTGTTTCGATAGAAGCAGGGTCCCTGAACCCGTGTTAGGATTGTGCTTTCACGTTAGGAAGGAAAGAAAGATACAACCGATTTTTCAGGAACATATCCGCTAACTCAAAAAGGCTATCATTGACAATTCAAGAGCAAATCAGACTCTGAGAAATAGCTTGGGAAATAGATTTTTAAATTTTCTTGTTTTCTTTTTTGTAAAAATTATGCCTTGTAATCAACTTATAACAATAAATTGGAAGTAGAATTCTGAGTCTACTACTTTTAATCAAATAAAAAAAAATTAGGCTGTTTTTTTTATCATTTACTTTTTATTTCATATATATTTTAAACAAAAAACTTACATTGTTCTTTTTTATTTTTCTAGAAAACTTCTTCAAAGCCATTGCGACCTTGATGAATATGTTAAGTCTTTTCCAAAATTTTCTCAACTCTTTAGAAATGAGTAACTAAATTTTTGCAAGTTATGGGCTGTAAACTCAATAATAGCAATATGCCTCAACTATTTTCTGTTATTCAGAAAATAATAGAAACTCTAATATTAATATTAACTGTCAATATAATAACAAGACTCATTGTTGACATAAACCGTGTGAAGAATGGAATAGTTTTTTGCTTTACTTCACTTTATATGGTTTGTAAGACTGCTTTTATTTTATCCAATAGAAACTCTTGTAATGACAAAATGTAGCTATGAATGATAATCATAAAGAGAATTTTCTTTTTGCATCTTTTATTATTCTTCATGTTCTGAAATAGGTCCCGATCTTTCTTGACTTATTAATGATTTCCTTCAATATTTCATGAAAACTTTAATTAATAAATCCAATCATATTAATTCTGATGCACCATCAGAGTTTTTGTAAGGTGTACGAGTAATTCAAATGACTTTCAAACATATATATCATCAAAAAAAATATTCACATGAGAATGTTGTGACCCTTCATTTTCTAATACTATTTTTTACTATTCACCATGGAATCGTTTTCTTGTGAAGATGTAGTTCGAACCCAAAATTTGCAGGAAGCCCAGTACTTTGTTGTGATGCTCAATCTGTAAATGACAACTATAGAACAAATTGAGTCGTTTGGATTGTCTCAACTAGTGCTAGCACAAAGATAATCATGTCAAGACTTTGTTCCGAAATTACCCTCCTTATCTATATTTCAATAACAAGTACATTAATTGACACACCATTATATTAATTTATTTCAGGTTCAAAGTTTTCGTTAAGTACATAGTAACACCAATTTGTATATATCAGTCAGAGTTTAATCTGCATTTTTAAACAGCACAAAAAGAGCTCCGAGTGGAGAAAACAGTGAAATTTTCTGACGATTTAGGACTGTAATTCACAGTATCAATTTTTTTTGTAAGGAAGGTATCAATTGGCACTGACATTTAGTTATTCTTTACTGCTATGATTAAACCCAAAAATTTTAATTTAATAAATCTCACATAAAAAAAGTAGTAGTGATCATCGGATCTGAAGGTCGTGTCATATGAAAGTACCTTAATGAAAGTCGCTTGATCTGAAGTGAGGTCGCCTGATCTGATAAAACAAGCAAATTTTTTGGGGGGTAGGGAAACCAACAGCATTTTGGAGGAAGGAGTGAAGACATTCATTCGTTCGTTTGTTCTGGATAGAAGGGAGAGAGAACAGGCACAAGAAAAAGGAAGAGAGAAATGCAAGGAAAGAAGATAGGAAGGAAAAGAGGTGACCGGCGGTTATATTTGTTTTGACTAAATTACATGACCCCTGTGTCATTGGACGGCTGAGATTGAATCCTTTAAAAAATTAAATTGACTACTTAAAATTTCTGGTGGGCATGGAAGATGCACCCATAATTATTTCTACTATACCGAACTGCCACCTCTTGAAGAAGGTGAAGTTAAGGTGTTGCACAAAAAGATTTCCGCCAATGTTTCATTAGATGTTGAATTAAGAAACTTTACCATAGTAAGACGTGTCAGAAGAGCTTTTGTAAGTTGTAGTCAATTCAATTGGCCACTAAACATATATATTGAGTTTATATGAATGGTACTGGTATGTCATTCTTATTGTATTGTTAACCATTTATCAAGCTTCTGCAACCGTTTCTCTTGTGAAAAAAAAATTAGTTAGAGGAGTAATAAATTTGCATGAATCCATTTATTTTTTTGCTTGAATGCATGAATCCATTTAGGTGCACAACTCAATTGGTACATGGCAACTACAACTGTTCTGTAGAAGTTGCAGACAATTATGTATTTATATAGTATTTAGTTTTTTTTTGAGGGAATCTATATAGTATTTAGTATATCGAATAAAATTATTTAGTATAATTGAATAAGTGACAGGGCAAATGTTATGAACAAAATATATAAAAACATTAATTATAATTGAATAAATATTTGAGGGTACTTGGATGAAAAATAAATAGATACAGAAAATCAGACTTTTAAGTTTTCCCTACAATACAAACTAACATATGCAAGATTTGGTACTTAAAATTTCCCTGTTTCGGACTTAATTAAATAAATATGTTTAGAAAAAATGTTGTCTTTCAACTTTCAAGCCTTATATTTAAATAAATTATTTCAAAAATGAAGCTAAAGTGGGAATTTTTTTAAATAGAGAGTAGGGTTGGAATAAAATGGTTGGAATAAAAATGTTACATACATGGTTAAAAGTTACTTTCCATTTTTAAAATAAAAAGGGTTTTTTGGAAACAAAAATGAAAAAACATAAATCAGTTTTTTGTTCATAAAAAATAATGATGCCAAGGGAGCCCTTGGTATTTTATATTTTTTATTTGTTGAGAGAGCCCTAAGTTAATTTGTGGAGTGTTGATTCCATCTGATTCCATATTTTCTTATTGGGCCGGTAGTATTTAACGGAGGCCTAATAAGATAAATTTGGGCCCAAAATCCGGGCTTAGCTTATGTTGATTATTTAACAGTTATTCCGTTTACTGCATTCTCTGAGGGGTTTATGTATACATATATTTAACTTATTTCTTTTTGAGGGTCTTTTCTAGTTTCTTTTCAAAAATCCTAAATAAATCGATGATGCTCCTTCAAATTTTGCTATTTATAATATCAATAATAATTTTTCATTCAAGACAGCCACGGCCACCTCTTGAAGGTGGTGCCACAAGACCTTTTAGAGCAAAAGAGCCTACTGAGAATTTTTTTTATCATTTACTTTCTAAGTCACATATATTATAAAGAAAAAACTTATATTTTCTTCATTTTTTATTTTTTTTCAAAAAATATTTTCAAAATTTAATGAAACATTCTTTTAATTATTTTTCCCTATTTTTCTCTAGTTTTTTAAGGTTAGAGGCCATAAATTTCGATGAAATAAATCTTTGTCAACTATGTTAATTACTGAAAAATAATAGAAATTCTAATCTTAACGACAATATAATATTTGACAAAACCAATCGTTGGTATAAACTTTACAAAGAATGAAATATTTTTTTCTTCAGGTTACATGATATGGATCGTGAAACGATGTTTATTTTCCTAAAAGAAACACTAGTAAGTAAATCTAATTAAGACCATCAAAACCTAGAATTTTAGATTTTAATCTAATTAAAAAAATCAAAACCTAGAATTTCGAACTTGAAAAAATCGTTGTTACACCTATTTTCAGTGGGCCATGGGATTTTGCATCGAGAAGTTTTAAATATTTCAAAAAATGCTCTCTAAATTGAGATATTGGCTGGAAATTTGGGAAATTGAATTTTAGGCCGATTCAATGAAAATAACTTCTTAAAGATCTTTGTTGGCTTATTATTGATTTACTCCGAAGTCTCATGAAAAGAAATAAATTAGAAAAATTGATTCATAACAAGTCTGGTCTATCATTGTAGTTCTTGTAAATTGTATAAATTGTTCAATTGACGACTAAACATAATATATAATCAGAAGAATGAATTCATAAAAATAGTGTGACCCTTTTATTCTATAATCTTTTGAAGAATAATGTACTTTTTCTTTTGTTTTAATAAATATGAACTATTGTAATAGAAGAAAAATTCTTCAACAGAAAAGGGAAATACAAACACTCAAATTGCTTAGGTTAGGGCAATCCAAATAATTTCACTTCAATTTCATAATCAATATACAAAACCAATAAATCAAAGCATTTCAACCAATACAAACCTGACCAACTATCAATGCATAATTCTTCTGAAATATTCATTCAAAAAGAAAAAAGGAATTAATGGCTCTTTATGAATGAAAATATCAGGGATAATTGACAATTTCTTTGTATTACGGGTGTGTGAGTTGCGAGCCTCTTCTGATACAACGTATACAATGGGCAAAGTAGGGTTAGGGTTTCTGTTTCGGACACAAAAGCAGGAGGTGAGGAGATCCCAGATAATATGTGGTCGGCATAGAGTAACCAAGATTATGTAACCAATAAAGGGGACCGATAATATTACAGCTAATAGTATAATCGCGTTAACTAAATCATTAGCTAACCCAATCCAGAAATGGTCATCTGCCATGATGACGACTCGAATATCGCTCAACTAAAAGATAATACACTCACTTTCATTAAAATAGGGAAAATGGATGCAAACAGAAAAGAAAGAAAGAACAATAATACTACTCGACATAGATAATCTTATTTCCTAGTACTATTATTCATAAAAGGAAATAATACATCCAAAATAATTAATAAAGAAAAAGTAATACACAAATATAGGAACTACGATAATACGAAACTAAGATATTTTTTTTTTCATTTTATATTGTTAGATTACAAAATCTTTCTAATTTATTACAAAAGATATATTTTTAGATACTTTCCATACTACGTGTATTTATTTAATGGGGAAAATGATTAATGGGGTAAAATGATCATTTAAGGTCGTTGAGAGAATATTGAGAATTTATTTTTTGAAACCTGCAATGCATGTTTATTCTTTATAAGTTTCAATCAAACAACTAATCTAAAAGTAACAAAATTAATGAAACAAGGTTACTATAACAACTTGTAGTGCGTTCTTTAACTTACTAGCATACCTCCCATAAGAAGTATTCATGAAGTTAATAATATTGCATGTCATTATAACTTCGCAATATGTTTTTGTTCGCTTACTTATGATTTCTTCCAATGTTTCATGGAAAAGAATAAATTTACAATTTGGTTTATCATTAACGTTTTTGTAGATTGTATATTAACAATTTGGTTTATCAATAACGTTTTTGCAGATTGTATAAATCCAAGAGGTCACTATAAATATTTTCAGAATTCACATAAAAAGTATGTGAGTCATGCTTACCACGGTTCGCTAAATATTTACCAAATTTTACTACTTTTATATGAGATTAGCATGGAAAAGCACAAGCTAGCATTGCTTTTGTGTGAAGAATTAGTTACAACTCCAAATTTGCATGAACCCTCGCGTATGAAGATTGAACCTCAGTACATGAAAAATTGCAAACAAGAGAGAAAAGATCAAAAATTTCATACATGGCTCAAATCACCAGATTAATCAAATGGAGTAATTAATTAAAAAAACTACAAGCCAATTTATTGTTATAAAATAGTCGCAGCAAAGAAGCCGTCCAGACACAAATAACAGTTTCAACAAATACTCAAGAGTTGGCTATTATCAACGCATAATAATAAGCCGGTAACATCATCATGGCTCCACCTAAAGACTGTATAATTTGGAAATTTGATTAATTTTTTTCTTTTCATTAGACGACTGCCTACGAGATACTTAGTTAAAGAAAATTGAATAGAGTACACTACAAGTCCGTTCGAGGCTAAAGAAGCTCTCTGATGAATCTACAAAGATATACGTTTGATTAAAATTACAGAAGCTAATTGTCTAATTCCAGTTAGCAGATAAGCACTTCTTATATTTTTGATATGGAAATTTAGATAATTCATTGAAAAGTATATTTTTTATACTTTGAAGAATAATGTATCTTTTCTTTTGATTTAATAAATATTAACTATTGTAATAGAAGAAAATTCTTGGACAGAAAAGGGAAATACAAACACTCGAATTGCTTAGGTTAGGGCAATCCAAATAATTTCACTTCAATTTCACAATCAATATACAAAACCAATAAATCAAAGCATTTCAACCAATACAAACCTGACCAACTATCAATACATAATTCTTGAATTTTTTTTTCAAAGTAGCACTTTGTTGAACAATAATTAATCAGATGACACTATTTTGCAAATAATTGGGTATCTAGCACTTTCGCCAGAGGATCTGGCGGAACTAGTGATTTTTTTTTTTGGTTGATCCCGGCCATTTGGAATCCTTAAACATGCTTAATTGAGAAAAAAAGTTAGTTCCGCCATAGGATCTGGCGGAACTAGGTAAAATTTATTTTTTCAGATTAAACTCATAATTTAGAAGGCCAATTAGCTCAAAAAATTACGAATCCAGAAGTTCCGCCAGACCCTCTGGCGGAACTGGCTATTTTATATTTTTTGCCTCTAAACAGCCACGAAAATTTAGGGAAAAAAAAAATAATAATACTGTTCATAGTTCTGCCAGACCCTCTGGCGGAACAGTGATTTTTTTTTTTTTTTTTTTTGCTAAATTTTCATGACTGTTTAGAGGCAAAAAAATATAAAATAGCTGGTTCCGCCAGAGGGTCTGGCGGAACTTCTGAATTCGTAATTTTTTGAGCTAATTGACCTTCTAAATTAAGAGTTTAACTTCAATAAATTTTACCTAGTTCCGCCAGACCCTATGGCGGAACTAACTTTTTTTCTTAATTAAGCGTGTTTATGGGTGCTAAATGGCTGGGATCAACAAAAAAAAAATTACTAGTTCCGCCAGACCCTCTGGCGGAACTGTGCTATTTGCTGAAATACTTCGAAAAAAATGCCATCTGATTAATTATTTTTCAAAAAAGTGCTATTTTGCAAAAAAAAATCATAATTCTTCTGAAATATTAATTCAAAAAGAAAAAAAACACATGACATTCAGAAGCATACTGCGAAAGAGGAACTACATCGGACAATGGCATCGCGACAGGTGTCAAACCATCAGCATGGGAGTGGTCCGACAAACCGGGCAAGACGCTTTGACTTTGATCCTCATCCACTCATCAATACAATCAGAATGAAAACAGTGCAAACAATCCAGAAGCTGTATCATTTCCCCTTCTTTATACTCGCCTAAACAAATCACACACAATTTCTCGTTTTTCATTTTCGTTTTATTGAATTCAAATTTCGGATAAGACTGAATTACGGCAAGTGAGGGGCAAGTTCCACCTGTTAAATGAAAATATTATTAAGAAAGAGAAAAGGAATTAATGGCTCTTTATGAATGAAAATATGAGGGATAATTTGACAATTCTTTGTATTACGGGTGTGTGAGTTGCGATCCTCTTCTGATGCAACGTTTACAATGGGCAAAGTACTGGATGAGTTATCAGTTGAATTAGGGTTAGGGTTTCTGTTTCGGACACAAAAGCAGGAGGTGAGGAAGTCCCACTCCCAGATAATATGTGGTCGGCATAGAGTAACCAAGATTATGTAACCAATAAAGAGGACCGATAATATTACAGCTAATTGTATAATCGCGGTAACTAAATCATTAGCTAACTCAATCCAGAAATGGTCATCTGTCATGATGACGACTTGAATATCGCTCAACTAAAAGATAATACACTCACTTTCATTAAAATAGGGAAAATGGATGCAAACAGAAAAGAAAGAAAGAAAGAACAATAATACTACTCGATATGATTTCTATACAAATTAATGACAGGCTATTTATAAGCAACCAAATAAGGAAATAGATAATCTTATTTCCTAGTACTATTATTCATTAAAGGAAATAATACATCCAAAATAATTAATAAAGAAAAAGTAATGCGCAAATATAGGAACTACGGTAATACGAAACTAAGAATTTTTTTTTTCATTTTATATTATTAGATTACAAAATCTTTCTAATTTATTACAAAAGATATATTTTCAGATACTTTCCATACTACATGTATTTATTTAATAGAGTAAAATGGTCATTTAAGGTCGTTGAGAGACTACGGAGAATTTATTTTCTTGAAACCTGCAATGCATGTTTATTCTTTATAAGTTTCAATCAAACAACTAATCTAAAAGTAACAAAAATTAATGAAACAAGGTTACTATAACAACTTGTAGTGCGTTCTTTAACTTACTAACATACCTCCCATAAGAAGTATTAATGAAGTTAATAATATTGCATGTCATTATAACTTCGCAATATGTTTTTGTTCGCTACTTATGATTTCTTCCAATGTTTCATGGAAAAGAATAAATTTACAATTTGGTTTATCATTAACGTTTTTGCAGATTGTATATTAAAAATTTGGTTTATCAATAACGTTTCTGCAGATTGTATAAATCCAAGAGGTCACTATAAATATTTTCAGAATTCACATAAAAAGTATGCAAGTCATGCTTACCACGGTTCGCTAAATATTTACCAAATTTTACAACTTCTTTTATATGAGATTAGCATGGAAAAGCACAAGCTAGCATTGCTTTTGTGTGAAGAATTAGTTGCAACTCCAAATTTGCATGAACCCTCGCGTATGAAGATTGAACCTCAGTACATGAAAAATTGCAAACAAGAGAGAAAAGATCAAAAATTTCATACATGGCTCAAGTCACCAGATTAATCAAATGGAGTAATTAATTAAAAAAACTACAAGCCAATTTATTGTTATAAAATAGTCGCAGCAAATAAGCCGTCCAGACACAAATAACAGTTTTAACAAATACTCAAGAGTTGGCTATTATCAACACATAATAATAAGCCGGTAACATCATCATGGCTCCACCTAAACAACTAGTAGTCAATCAAAACCCTAAAAAAATAACAAATTGCGAAATCTCTTTTTCTTTTCCAATTTAATCAGAAATCCTCATTTCTACACCGAGCACCTCTTTCACCCACTCATACGTCACAAACGCAATCGCAATTGACGGCACCACCTAAAACAAACAAAAATAGTTATTTTTTAGTTTTACATTTTACAAAATACTTTTTTCTCTTCTACTTCCTACAATTTCGCTCATATTTCAATTCTTCCTCATCCAAATCTCACTAAAACATTATTCTCTCTTCTCTACCACATCTTATGGAACAAAATAAAATACAAAATAACTTTGGAGGCTCACTTTCATTCAAAAAAATCCCCGCCCCCCCATGAAAACTTAAAAAGTTAGCCCTCGTAGTTCCGTAAACAAATCACATCCACCTTACAAGAACTAAACCATAGAACCTAATCAAAACCCATACACGTTATTTCTCATAAACCAAATTCAAATCATACCTTAACCGAATTGGGAATGAGCCCCTTATACAGCGCCCCAACCCCCTCGCTCCTCACCGTCTTCCTAAACGCGTCCACCATGCCCCTATACTCCATCCTCCCTTTGACGATCTCGTCCGCGTTGCTCCACCCCACCATCTGCATCCTCCTCCTAATAACGTCCAGCGGATACGCCACCGTCTGCCCCACCGTCCCCGCCACCGCCCCGCATCCCAGCTTCGTGATGATTGGGAGCTCGGTGGCGTCGGGGGAGACGAGACCCAAGGGTTTGGATTCAAGCATGTGGTCTTTCAGGGTTTCGTAGACTGCGAAGTTGAGGCCTACGTAGGGGATCTGGAAATAGACAAAAATAGTATGTGTTATGATATACTGTTTAAAGTGACAATAAACTGTTTTATGGCTTAATGTGTTGTTTTATTGTTTTATGTGCATGTGGTCTTTTTTGAGGGTTTTGAAGAGGGCGAAGTTGAGGCCGACGTAGGGGATCTGGAAAGGGAGAACCGAAGTGTTAATCAAGCATTTTAGTCAGTCACCTGTTTTATGTGTTTAATGTAATATTTAATATATCACTTGTGTGCCGAGTCGATATATTATTTATGTGACGATACATTGTTTATGTGCCTACTATACTATCAGAACTTAGAGGTGTCAACAAACTATTTTGTGTGTCAATAACTGTTTTATTTGTCAATACAAAGTTTTACTTGACAATATGCTTCTTATTTATTTGTTAATAAACTTTTTTATTTGTCCATAGACTATATTTTATTTGTCAATATAAATTTTATTCATCAATATACTGTTTTCCAACAGAATACTTACGACGCCAATAACAGAAGGAAGCCAGCCTCTGTAAAGCGCTCGGAATCCTTCTTCTCTGTAAACCGTGCCCAGCGCGTGGAACATCCCTCTGTACTGATACGGCGATTTCTCTGTCTACAAAAATAATAATAATAATAATAATAATAATAATAATAATAATAATAATAATAATAATAATTCAAATTAATTCCACGTCAAAAAATTAAAAGAGAAATTTGCAAAAAAATACATTATTGAAAATTGCAAAAAAGCGCATTTATTTTTACGAAAATCAAATCTAGAATTTTGACCCGTGCTCATTACTCAGGTTCAACACGGGCAATGTTCAATAATTTTTTTAAATAATGCAAGGACTTTTTTTGCAATTCAAGGATAATGTAGGGCCTTTCTGCATTTTCACCTTAATATATTGGAAAAATAGGTTTATGGAGAGTATAAATAAACATACTTGGACAGTGATGCGGCCGCGGACCATGTCCATGGGATAAGTCGCTGACATCGCGATGATGCCAGCGCACGCCCCCGCTCCGAGTCTCAACAACGGCGACAGCTGTGCGTCCTCTGCAATTATTCCCGTTGCAAATGTTTAGAATCCGTCTTTGTATGTACACACTACATAGTTTTAACAGGATTTATATGCAGGATGCGAGAGTTACGAAATTCTTTTCACATGTTGTAAATAAATATATAGAATTTAACTTTGATAGAACGCATATGGTGCAAGTGTTTCGACTTTCGATGATAAATAAATAGAATTTATCTTTGTTTGTACTCATTTTGACAGAACGTATATACATGATATGAGAGTTATGAATTAATTTTTGCATACCGTTGCCGGATTTCCACCGATAAAGCCACAAAATCCCACTGAAAAAAATCATAAAAAACCAAAAAAGGTAAATAAGTATATCAGACATCTCAATTCTAACAACCAAATACTAATAATAATAATAATAATAATAATAATAATAATAATAATAATAATAATAATAATAATAATAATAATTCGGACCTGGAAGCCTGTTCGTAACTGAAGAATTTCACGGCGGAATTCGGTACAATTCTCGCGCAATTCGTACCGTTTCCTTTGAAAAGGCCTCTCAATCCCTCGGTTTTCCAAATGTATTTCAGGCCTTGGATCGTGCCGTTGTACTTTATGTTGTGCGGGTTTTGGACCTAAAATAGTAGGAATAAATCAGTTTTTTTTAGAGAGAGAGAGAGAGAGAGAGAGAGAATGTTTATTTATATTTTATATATTTTATATTTTATACCTGGAGTAAGATTTTTAGCCGTTCTAATGGAGCCACAGCAGTACGCGATCTGCGTTAAAAAAAGTCATTTGTAAGTAAATTAATAATAAATATTAGAAGTAGTAAAAATATTCAAATTTAGGACACAAAAATGGTAATTGCTACTGACAGCAAAATTGTGGCTTTTTTATTTTCGTTTCTAAAAAAGAAAAGTTGAATAGATTAGAGAATCAAATATTAAAGACGATTGATTTAATAACCAGCATTTAAAGACAGTTTTCCAAAAAAAACATTTTAATATAGTAAAAAATAACAAAGCACAAAAATAATTTATATAAGAAAGACAAACTGAAGTTGGTCTTTCAAAAAAAGAATTGAATGTGGGTTAGTTACAGAGTCATATATAAAACAAAAAAACTTTGTTAATTGGCTTATATAACAAATTATTTGGGGAATTCAATCTTGAATTGGTGGATTCATTTATATTTAATAAAACATTTAGTAATAATAAAACCCTAAAACATTTTTAAAACACAAACATGTTTCATTATCCATGGCCTAGATTCCACAAAACTCCAGTTGATACAAGAAATAATATTTAATATTTTCTTTTTACCAAACTTCAAGTCATGCTTACCAATCACCAAATTTAAATTTTTAAATTTTAAATCTCCACCAAATGAGATAAGAACAAAATCCAAAATCTTTTAAGCAAACTCCGATTATTGGACAAAATATGCATACAAAACTCCACATGGTAAAAAAAAATATGGCAAAATATTTTATAATTTAAGAGGACAAAGCAAATTAAGGATTAATATAGGTCGATTTGTGAGTGATAAATTAACAGCATTTGGAAAGGGGTTTTATAATTAATTTTTGCCATATAGACCCAAAAGTAAAATTTCATAAATTAGTTCCTTTTCTTTTCACAATAAAGCAATCTTTTTATGTTACTATGTAGCCAAAATTTATTTCGGTTATTACACAAAGACAAACAATTTGGAGGGTTATATAAGCAAATTCACTAGCTTAGTATCCGATAGAATTTCTTTTATCAAATTGAAGGAACAAATTGATCTTTTTCTTAATATATCGTGAATTTTACACCAGATAAATCAAATGATAAGTTCTGAAATATAGTTTCTTAATTTTTTTTTTCTCTTTTTATCAAAAAAAATTAATCTTCTCTTTTTCTCTCAATTTCGCTTAAGAAAAACACGAATCAATCAAAATTCAAATGGCCAAAGAAAGAATCAGAAAAAAAGACAGAAACAAATCGCTTACACTCCACCAGCGACACCACCAGCAAAAAGCGATTTGGCAATACTGACCACCGCATGGCTGGCCGGCGCCTTGGCCTCCTCCGCCAGATTAACAATCCGAGTCACCGCCGTCTCGCCGGAGCTATTCCCCACCACATCCTCCGACGCCATTTCAATCCCTACTTCCACACCTCACAAACCCAAAACCCACAAACCCAAAAACCCAAAAACCAAAAACTAATGCTCGTTTGATTGATTTATTGATTTCACAACCGATGATGTATTGATAACCCGATTGACTGAGTGATGGTGATTAGATTGGATTGGTGTGAAATGGGTTCTTTGCTTGGTTTGGGGTCTTCTGTTGTGATTGGACTGATGTGAAAATGGGCTTTTGGTGGTAGTGGAGGAAGGGAAGATCGGTATCAATGGCGGCTGCTCAGTTTTATAGAGAAGGAGAACAGAGGAGAGAACGAGTGTGTGTAGGAAGAAAAAGGACTGATTCGAGGCCCCCCTCGTTGTACGGTTTTCATGCACTTGGTGTAAGAATTAACGTTTGGAATGTTTATATCTAAGATTTTACTAGAGTATAATTTATCATTGTTTTAAACATTATGCATAAAATATTATTGTGTTTTTATTCATATTTTGTTTATATGTAGTATAACTCTTCTAGTTAGTTATTTTACAAAAAATATCTTTTAAATAATTTTTCTTTTGGATGTAAAAATATCTAGCATAAGATCTTAATAGAGAAATTTCAACTTACGTGTAGAGTAAATTAAATTACATTTTTTTATTCACTATTGTGTTTTATTACAATCTTGTTCGTCAGGAATAACATTCAATAAATTATTTGTTTCATTATTTCAGTTTGTTTCAAAAGTATCAAGCAAATGTTAAGAGATATTACCTTAATATTTCTAACATATATATAGATATAGTGTTCAAACATATTTAATCTTCTCTTAAACTAATTCAACGTCTATTATATTATTACTATGTATTACGTTATTTTCTAGAAAATTGAGTTAAAATTTGTCACTAAAAATATAATTATCAATTATCAATATTTTTATTTGGTTAAATCTTATGTTTACAAATACATTATATTAATTTCTATTCTTATCGTTGTATGTTAATATTTTTTTTAACCTTTCTATTTTCAAATCATAAACAACAAAATCGACTTGGTGATTTTTTGTACAGCCTACATATATATGTATAGACCATGTCTATACATTTCTGCTAATCAGATGTGGCTCAGGCTTCTTGGGAAATCAAAACCTAGAGATGTAAAACCAGATCAGAACTTGATTAAGCTTAATCTACACAAGTTTCTTATCGGATCCAATCATAATGTCTACATGGATTTAGTATTATTAGTAAGGAAATTTATTATAGAATGTATTAGAAAAAAATCAAATTACAAGATTAAATTCAATATTGTGCTTTATTTTTTGTTTATTTATTGTTTTTTGTTGTAATATATTCGGATTTACGATATTATTGGATCTGTTGGATCCTGTACCCTGTTAGAGAAGTTTCTACTGTTTGACAATTACTGTGTTTTTATTTTGGTTTTTCTGTAAAACTGGTCTCTACAACTATATGCGTGGAGAGATATTTGGATATGTTTGCAATTTCTTTTTTTTCCTATTTTGAGTTTTTAACATAATGAATATGAATTTAAAATTCAAAGTATGTCAAAGATTGAGAAATAACTTTATTGAAATTAATGAAGTGCATGCACATCAAATAAAATATATAAATACCTACTTATATTTTATTGAAGAAAATATAATTTGTTTTACAGAAAATTTGTTAAATGTAGAGAAATAACTAATCGATAATATATACTATAAATATGAGAAAAAGGTATTTTTTTTCTAAATGAATAATCTTTTTGTATTTTTATCAGTTTGCAAGCATATTCTTTCTTGAAAATGAATAGCACTATTTTCCGAATAATGTAGAAAGATTTCGATTAAATATCATTGTCTTTACGGAGTAACTTTGATTCTTCTCCACAAATATAATTAGGTTTGTATAGTTTTCAGAAAATTTGAAAGAGACATTACTTATTTTATTTTTCAAGAGAGAAAGTGACATTTTAATTTTGTAAATTTACTTAAAATCTACAATTTGAGCTTCATTCATTTTATCTTTTGGTCAATGTCAAAAATAAGTTTTTTTAAGTAATACAGTCATATAAGCCTCACAATATTTTAATTTCATTTTCAATGCATATTTTTATGTTCTAAAAATTCATATTTTAAATTTCAAAATAATATGCCCAAAAAATATAAACTTACTATTGATCAAAAATGATGTAGCAAGGTTATTTCATAAAATTATATTTTGGGTTGACTTTAATTTTCACAGGGGATCCATTAATCTGTGATATTTTGTTGGATAATGTTTGAACCTCAGATTCAAAATGGACAAGTCTTCTGACTTTTCCGTTTTCAAGGGAAATCCTAATAACATGTCACAATTAAAAATATTAAAGAGAAAATACTAAGAGAAAGACTATATTATAAGCAAGATGATTTTTTCAAATACAGTAGTCAAGGTGTTTATCAAAAATTCCATTAAATGAAATAAAAAATAGCTCATACAAACTCTAGAAAGAAATGAAAATAAAAAAAAGGCAAATAACATAACTAAAATGAAGAGAAAGAGTAATACAGAAAATTAAAGGGCTAACAGTAAGATAAAAAGATCAAAATTATTATTTTTAAAACCAAATCACATCTAAAATATCTTATAAAAATTTCACGGACCATGATAAAGGAAAAAAAAACTTCAATTCAACCCACAATGTTTAATTAGAGAAACTCATTATACATACTTAAAATCAATAACATAACATTTTCTCTCAATGAAATTTTTTTAATCGGAATCCGCATTCTTTTCAATACTTTTAATCTCACCAAAACGAAACGGCTCGAACTAAAGACCTAACATGCATCTTACTCTTCTTCTTCACCTTCTCTTTCTTTCCTCGTTTCCCCTTCACCGTGTTGGAATATGGTCGGTGTACTAAGATTTAATCACTTAAATGATATGAAACAGCATATTTGCGACTTCAAACATTCTTTTATTCTTTTTTCTAGAAAACTCAAGAGTCAAACATTCTTCTTTTCCTGCCATTTTAAATGCCAACATTGAGCAATCTGAGATTCTTGAGCCTTGAAGTCCTGAATTGCTCTAAATCAAATCAGAGGATTCTAAATGTTAGATTTGCAAAAAATCGATCTCTGAAATGCCAAATTATTTATAATCCATGATCTGACGTATTGGATAGAAACCAATCATAGATTTTAAATGTACATTCTTAATAATTCGTGAACTTCAAAGCAATATTTCCAACTCTATTGCTCCCACAGTAAAAAATAATACTTAACCACCAAAAAATATTTCATTTTCGCTAAATATATGATCTAATAAGCTTCTAAAAATGAAGCAATCATACCAACCATTACCAACATTAATATTCATACAAGACATTATCTCATACTAGCATTACCTAAATCCTTCAAAAGCATACTAAAAACATAGCAACAATAATACTCAAAAATAGCAAAACAAAACAAAAGGACCAAACCGTAAATTCACCACATCACTCACTAATCCTTCAAAAAGCTAGCAATAACCACTAATTAACCAGTGAGAAAACTCCCTTGTAAAGAGACTAATTAATCTGCCCTTAATTAAGCTTCTTATCTTTGAGTGGGCCTCTAGGGATTTTTGACAGACATTTTTCATTAAAAATCGCGAAATATTTCTTTCCTTCAATAGACGCCTTTTCAGCAAGTTGGTCAACTTTGTCTTCATGTTTTTCGTACAGAACCGGTACTGTGTAGAGCAACACAAACACTAACAGAAAAAAAATAAAAAAGGAAAGAAGTAGATTAATTAAGTTCAAATTTAAGGAAAATTTGCAAAGAAAAAAAAGACCGACATTATGCCTAACTTGCTAGAAAAACTACATTATTGAGAAATGCAGAAAAGCCCTCCATTCTTTAAAAATTCAAAATTTAAAGAGGTTCTTTTTGCAATTTCCAATAATATAGGGTTTTTTACAATTTAGGTATAAAGCAGGGGATTTTAGCAAATTTGTCTAAAATTAATGTAAATTATTAACAAATGAAAAAGATTAGTTTAATTACCAATATAGCACAAGGTCAAGAAATTGCAAGAACTACCAAGCACAGAGAGGAAATACAACCCTGCAATTATCTGATAACAACAAAACCACGCAATTAATCAAATTTAACCTAATAAATCAAGAAAAGCGAAAGAACATTTCAAAAAAAAGATTTTTTAAATTAATTACCATGAGGAATTTCTTTAGGTCTTTTCCAGAGCCGATTTCTCTAAGCACAGCGAAAGCCCTGTTGATTTCATACCTCAAAGACCTCGCAATATTCACCGTCAGATCTTCCGGAATCTTCAGCTCTGGAATCTTAGGCGGCGCCCTAAAATTCACAAAATATTAATAAACCAAATCCATTTAACACCACAAAGAAGGATGTTTAACAGTGAAGATAGGGAAAGGAACTCACTTGTTGATGAACAAACAGATTCTGGACCAGACGAAAAGGCCAGCAAGAGAGAAGATGAAGCAGTGGGAAAGGAGAGTGAGTAAATGGTACTCAAGCACTTCGAACAGTAACCAGATTGCTGTTGCGGAGGCCAGAACTGAGGCTGAGATCTTCTTGTTCCTCCACAGAATCAGATCAGCAGCTGAAACGAGACATCAGAATCATTAACAAGAATCGATCTGATTGTATGAATGAGAAATCAATCAATCAATCAATCTGGCTTAAAACCAGATCAATCTGATCTGTAAAGTCAGATCAACCGCATTCGAATCCTAAGAACAAAATCATAAAAAAAGAAATGCAAGAACCAAGATCAGGATAAACAACATACGTTTTCCGCCGCCGAGGACGGAATGCACCGGCGTCTCCCTGCCGAAGAGGCGGTACACCTTGGACTTCATCTCCTTCACGGCCGAGGACACCGACTTCTCCTTCTCCTTGGCCTTCTCATTATCAGAATCCGAAGAGGACGAAGACGAGTCGCCATGGATCTTCTCCATCAGGGATTCCACCACCGATTCCGCGTCCTCCTTGTGCTCCGCCATTGCTGATCGATCGTTAAAGATTTGAGTTTTGAGGTTTGGAAGAGAAGGTGGCGAAGTGAAGATTTTTGAGTGGAGGCGTGGATTGATTTGGGGCGAGATTTATTGCAGGAGACTGAGATGGGAGAGTCAATCCGAGACGTTGAATTTGGATCGGACGGAGGGGAATATGAGGGTGGAATGCTGAATGGATTTAACGGAGTTATGACGGAGTTGACGGAGTTGACGGCGACAGATTCAGTTGTTGTAAAGGACGAAGAATGTTTAATTTATTGACTGACACGTGTACGGGTGAGATTGAGTGGGTTTAGATCGGACGGTGTAGAGAACGTGGAATGTTCTAGAAAGAGGAGAGTTTTTTTTTGTTTTGGATTGCTTTTGAAAATTTGAACGCGCTTGATTAGAGGCTTTGATTCATGCTTTTGAGCTGAGAAAGCCTTACTAAGAAAGTGATTTAATTGCAAATTGGTAATGCTTTTGAGCTAAGAAAGAAAGACTTACTAAGAAAGTGTTTTAAGTAAGAGTGATTTCATTGCAAATTGGTAATGCTTTTGAGCTAAGAAAGAAAGCCTTACTAAGAAAGTGTTTTAATTGCAAATTGGTCATGGTTTCGAGCTAAGAAAGCCTTTCCTAATAATCCTTTTAGATCCCTTCTTCAAAAAAAAAAAAAATAATCCTTTTAGATCCCTTCTTCAAAAAAAATAAAATAATCCTTTTAGATCCAAATGTATCTTTTTCATATCTGATTCAAATTTATGATTTTTTTTTAAATCAAAGGATGAATGAAATAGCCCAGTATAAGTTGAGTTCAAAATGTAGGCCTTAATATAAAAAAGCCCAAATTTAAGAACAGTTGTAGATTGTAATGGTGTGATCTCAATTCGAATAAAAAAGAAAAGGAAAAATAGTTGCAAGCTATAAGATTGTGAAGTATCCAGATGAAGACATACTGTATAATCTCCGAAATAAAGAAAAAAAATCAATCGTAAGTAATAAAATTTCAAAATTCTCAGTTTAAGAACTAATGTCTCACTCTGAAATTGGAAACAGTCGGAAAAAAGAGAAAAATTCGGAAAGAAGCAACAATGTTCATTCCTCTACTAATAGTTAATAACTAACTTGTCAAGAAAAGAACAATCATAATAGTTACAAATTATAAATCATAATCGTTAGAAAATAGAAATAGATTCGCTTATTATCACGCACCTCGTGCCAGGTGGCATCAACTTGGCCAAAGGCATGGAATCTCATGTTTATTTGCATGTTTGATGAATTTGGAAATTATCATGGAGAGGAGAAGAATATGCAGAGAGAGAGAAGGAGAAGCCTCTGAGGAGAAGAGTAGGATATCCATCTAGTTAAGAAAGAATATGCTTGCTTATGTAATCTACAAACTATAGGTACAAATTAATTTGCTAACAACAGAGTCGTTGTAGTATAGTGGTGAGTATTCCCGCCTGTCACGCGGGTGACCCGGGTTCGATCCCCGGCAACGGCGCATTTTTTTTTTCTTTTTTAATGTTGAATTCAGAAAACTGGAAATAAGATCCGGGAATCCAATTCCCGATCACCAACAAAATTCATAAAATCAAAAGGTTCATAATCAATTATTTGCATGTATGACTACTCTTTGGAACTTTCTAATTGCAAAAAAAAAATTCATATAAAAATCATTAAAAGATCTTAGTAATTAATTTCTACCAAAAACCATTAATTATTCCTGATTAACTTTATTTTTATTATGTAACATTGGATATGAGATCCGGGAATCTAATTCCCCATCTCCAACAAAATCCATAATAGTTTACACGCCCACATATCTACTTTTTGTAACTTTATTATTGCCAACAAAATACATACTTCTTAACTACTCTCCTTAATTGCTCTATTAAAAAAACTTAACTAGAATTTCCACTAATCATCAATCAGTATAATTCTCCAAAGCGGCATGCGGCTCTGCAGCTTTTGCAGCCGCAGTCGCCTCCACGGCAGCAGTCGGCTCGACAGGCTTTCCCAACAATTCTTCAGGTAAATCGTGAATCCCTTTTAGATAAAACGTGTAGAATATCTTGAAAGGGAAAACTATTTGATGCAACTTCACTTGACCGTATACGCCTTCGAATATTCCCGACCCACCGGTCACTGCCAGGTATGTGTCCTCATAAGTCAAGTACGGTCCTTGCACCTGTTGGATGTATTAAAATATACGTGAATTGTGAAATGTTACTTCTTCAATAAAATGTAATATTAATGATTTAATTTTTTAGTTTTGTACCGAGATGTGACCATAGTCGCCGAAATAGAAGCTGTAGATGGCTTCGTAACGGTCTCCTTTCTTTTCTGGTACGTGTTGGATCAGGACACAGAGTCCGGCCGTTATGCCGAGCCGCTTCTCCAAATTGCCATGATATAGCTGAAATTTATTCAAATCTATTGTTAATTTATTTCAGGGTTTAACATAAAATCAACTTTCGTAATTAGGGCCATACATGAGAAAACAAAATTTAAAAGGGTGTTTAATTATATAATTTTCCTTTTTCAAATCTTTGCAAGGACATGAACGCACAAAAAAGTGTCATTATTAAATATAACTTTTTTAATGATACTAAAAATTAGTAAAGTAGGAAAAAGAGATCAGAAATATGGTCTTAATAAAATCAACAAAATAAATAAATAAAAACTGGAAAATAATCTCACTTTATTGGTGAAAGGCACAAGATCACCAAGTGAATTAACCTCGTTCTGACTCAGGCGAAGATAAGCCGGGCTGTTACGATCCCTCTCGTTTATTTCATAAACAAACATCTCTTGCACTTTACCTAAATTATTATCTCAAACTTATCATATAGTTGTTAATTAAATTAATTCTAATCAAATCAAGATTAAGAGAATTAATAAGCTTACTGGGTCTTTCTTTGGTCGATCCATTCTTTGAGGAAGAGGAGGAGAGTGATGGGAAGAGGCTAGCTTCGATGCTCGAATTGGAAGCTTTGAGATTCATGCTTCGATTTGGGATGGATACAATTGAGGGTACTTTGGTTAAAGAGCTTCTTCCAGAGAAGGTGGTGGATTTCACAGAGAGAGAATTCAAAGAAAGGGTTCTTAGAGAAGCCATATTCAAGAGATGAGAGAGTGAGAGATGAAGTTTGATGTTGAATTTGGAGAGGAAATAACGTATTTATAATGAGAAATACGGTTGTGAATTTGATTTTGAAGTGGGAAGTGATGTGAAACGATCAGTCGGAACAGAGCTCTGAGTAGGGAGAGAAGGGAAGTGGAAAATTAAAGTAAGTTTGATCTCTTCTGACCCCTAATCTTTGTGACCAACTGTTGTGTTCTATTTGTTAGATTATATGGAGAATAATCAATGTAAAATAAAGGAAAATAATAATAATTTTTTATGTTATCTGACTTTACAATTTTATCAAATAGCTCACAAAATTTCCAATTGACATCTTTAATTTTTATATATTACTTATTATTTCTCTTATTTCTTATAAATTGATATATTAAATTATGCATGAGTGATCTCCTGATAAGTGTGTTGCATCCCTTTAAAAATATTTCTCTGAAAAATATATTAAATTATTTTTACACTCAATTGTTCATATATATTAAATTATTTCAAAATTATTTATATATAATTTCTGACAGCATCATATCATATTTTTAAACTAGCTCATAGAAATACGCTAATACATGAACTCTATTCCCTCAGATGAATACATGTATCGTGCTTTTTCACATACATGATAAACACTAAACGTACATAAATATTAACTTAAACATATATATGAATTAAAATATTAAATTAAGTTTAATACTAATTATTATATGTCATGTAATTTCAAATATATGCTCTGAGACCGTAGGACAGAATTCGAATCGAATGGTATTATTTTTGTTAAATTATTAGTATTACCTATTTATAAAACTAGTGGTTTTGATTGAGCTTCTGAATATGAATAGAAAAAAAATCCCCTATGGAAGTAATATTGTTCACAGAAATGTTATACAAATATCCACACAATTAAATGCTACAAAGGAACCGAAAGTGGTCGGTTGTTGGGAGGAGACGATCTAAGCTTTTTGTTTATTTTAACACGTGTTTGTGTTGGGATTTTGGTTTTGTTTTTGTTTTAAAATTCAATAATGAAAAGAATTGAGAGATGAGTTTGGCCGGTGGCATTAAAATTAGGAAAATTATTCGTTTTATGTGACTTATAATATGTTTTACTAACAAGTAGTCAAGTACTTGTTTAATGCAATTATGTGTGTGTTAAAATCCAACCAACTTGATTGCATTATGATTTATGAAAATGGAATCTTATGGAATACTTATAAATGCATGTCAAGCTTGGATTAGATAGTGTATAATCCAAATCACATCTACAATATTATAGTCATATTAACATATAGTATTTTTATTGTACATGCATTAATTACTACAATATTATAATCATACTACTATTGCATATTAAATTGTACACACACTCAGGAGTGGAGTTTAATAGAGATGAGGGCATGACCCCAAGATTAGCAATACATCTCAATAATATTTGAGCGAATTTTTTTTCGAAATACATATATTTGTTTATATTTAAGTCCTCCAAAAATTTTATACAATATTAATCAATAATTTTTTTTACTCTAATAAATACCGCCAAACTCCGTCCATACACGCACTCCCTTTACGGCCTTTACAATCCAACCCCCTCAAAAAAAAAATTTTAAAAATTTAAAAAAAATATAAACTGGAGTTGTCCATTAAAAAAAACGGAGAGGAATGAGCATAAACACCGAGCCTCCCGCCCTATCTCACGGGAATTAAATGCATTCCAAATCCCAATTTCATTTCCTTCTTCTTCTTCTTCTTCACAATTCACAATGCCGTTTCCAATTCAAAAATTCAATCCAAAGCTTCCATCTCGACCCGCCGCAATCTCAAAATGCCTGACTTTCTCCAAAAACTCTCGAATCTGGGAATTGGGTACTCGATCGCCATCACTGTCGGCCTACTGATGCTCATCATCTCGCTCCTCCTCATCTCCTACTTCTGTTTACGCCACAGAAACCCTCATTTTAATGTTAATCCTAATTCAACTTACTACTCATCCAATTCTTCTTTGCCAACTGTAATCTTCGTCTCAGAAGAGGATCCCGACCCACAAACTGGTAATGCAAACAATTTGTTTAATCAACCCTGATTTTTCCATTAACAACAATTTTTTTTTCTCTTTTTTTTGTTTAATAAACTAATATTGGGATTTAACAGGGACTGGTCTACCAAGAGCTGCAATTCAATCGTACCCAAAATTCGAATTCAAACAAACGAAAATGAGAAACGAGAATTTATGCGCGATTTGCTTAGGCGAGTATAAAGAAGGAGAGATGATCAGAAAGCTTCCTGACTGTTTGCACTGTTTTCACATGGATTGTATCGATGAGTGGTTGAGGATTAACGCGTCGTGTCCGGTCTGTCGGACCTCTCCCATGCCGACACCTGTCGCGACGCCATTGGCCGAGGTGGTTCCTCTCTCGCGGTACGGTTCTGATTGGAGATGTTAATTGAGATAAGTTGGTAAAACTTCTGTGTTGATTGATTTGTTTCTCTTTATTTTCGAAATAAGTTTTGAGAAGAATTTTGCAGTGAAAATTAGTCAAATTGGTCATAATTGTTTTGATTTATTGGATTTGAATTTGATTGTGAAATTGAAATGTAAATATTAGGATTGAGCTAGCCTAAGTAACTTGAGTCTTCGTTTTTTCCTTTTCTGTTAAATAATAATTTAAAAAAAAAATTATCTTTTGTTCTTCCATAAGAATATAATAATTATTTCTTTGATTGGTTTATCCAATTTCCATATCAAATAAATAAGTATATCTGAGGGACTTTTCGCTAACTTCCGAAATTTAATCAATTTATACATTAATTCTCTAATTCCTCAGAAAAATTAATACATTAATTTTCTTTGATGAATATACTTAATAAAAGAAGTATACAATAATGCTGTACTGTAATTGTTCAATATGACCCCCAAAAAAATTTCAACTTTACAAACCTCTTATAATCCGTCTCAGTTTCCAGAACAAAACAAAAACAAAAACACACTTAAAATATCAAAAAATTCGAACACTTAAAACTTAAAAATCTAATCAAACCCCTTCATTTTAACTAACATAAGCTTCACACAAACTTCGCTTAAGCTCAACCTCTTTAAGTGAAAATCCAATAATAATTACACAATTCATCACAAGATGAATTTCTCTCTTATAAACGCCCAACAAATTCACTCTACCTTTAATATCCGTAAAACTCGTCAAATTCACATCTTTCTCCCTCAAAACATTAATTGACGGAAAATCCTCCAAAATCCGATCCATCAGTAAATCCATCATAACATTTATTTCTGTAGTCTTATACGCCCTAACTTTTCCGTATGGTGCATAAGCTACACCGATCATTTTCTCCTTGTAATAAAACTCAGTCGTGCTGTTGTCAAATTTGAAGGACGCAATATTAGGGTTTCGTAAGGATATATTCGTAATTAGCGATAAGTTTGCGGATATGGGGTGGTTGTTTTTCACGAGGGTCATATCAAAATGAGTGATGTTTATTTGATTCATGATGAGAGAAGGGTCTTTTAATTTGAAAATGGTGAGAGAGAGGATTAAAATTAGGGTTCCGGCGAAAATACTGATGCTGGCTAAACAGACGATGCAACACACGTGGCGAGTGGGGATTGGATTTGAGTGATTAGGGTTAGGGTTGATGATGGGAGAAGATGGAGATTGATTTAGGGTTAGAGGTTTTGATGGTTTTTTTGCTTCATTTTTGTTTGGATGATGATCCATTGAAGGAAGAAGAGTTGGTTTCTTGTGGCGTTTGGAATGTTAGGAGTGAGATAGTTACAAAGTTTGTTGGGGTTAGATGGAGAACGTTTTGAAAAGGAAGCATGTTGAATAAATTATATTAAATTTAACATGCAGTAATTATGAATATTCTTTTAATTAAAAAATAATTGTGAATAAACTAATTCCTTCTATTTAATCCTAGTAAATATTACATTATGTATTTGTTTGTAAATACACTCTTAAGTACTGGCGAGAACTAAACGTACTAACCTAATCTACCTGGAATGTTAGTTAGGATTGCTTAAAATCGGAAGTCGGTTTACTGGAAACCGAATTCTGGTTTCTTAGAATCGGAACGGTTTGCCAGATGGCACGCTAGCTTATTTTTTCACCAAAGATTCTATTCCAACACAGGAAGCATAACGCAGTAGTTTAAAAGCACAAAGTAACATGCATATAGTACTCAACAGAAAAAGAAAAAAGACAAAAAACTGGAAATATCAATAAAAATCAAAATTCATGTGATAATGGAATCGGAAATATTCAATTTCATAAAAGATCAAATTCATCTGGCATTGTTTAGTTTTGTCCAACAAACCAATCCTCAATTTTATATTGAACATAATCATAAGTATGTCTAATGAATCTTTATTGAAAAAGAAATATTGGATCCACATGTTTCTCTTGAAACCAATAATTTGACTTCATATCGAACGTGCAATTACACAATACTAAACAATAAACTTTTATTCCATTTAAAAACTAATATATGAAATTCAAATTTTTATCTCAACCAATGCACTAATCAATTCCCTTTCCAAGAATTCACCAGCCCAACCAATGCCTCATAGGATTCTCCGCCCTCCATCATCGTCTTTATCGCATTTTCTTTCATCTTCTCAGTCCTCTCTCTCAACTCTCTACCACCCTCAGTCTCCATTAACCACCGCATCTTCCTCTCCAGTTCATCAGCTACCACAATCTCCTTATCGTATCCTTCAACGGCGATTGCCAGTTTCATCTCTTTCTCCAAAAACACTTTATTCATCCATTGCTCGGCATATAACGGCCAAGCAACCATTGGCACGCCAGCTCTCACTGCTTCTAATACTGAATTCCATCCACAATGAGTCACGAATCCTCCTGTCGACTCATGGTTCAACACCTCTGCTTGTGGGGCCCATGATTTGACAACAAACCCACGATCTTTAGTCCGCTCTAAGAACCCTTTTGGTAATAGTTCATCAAGGTCTGGCTCGGGAAGTTTTTCAAATCTCTTATCAAGGTTTGGTGGAGAACGGACCACCCATAAGAATCTTAACCCACTATTCTCTAACCCGATTGCAATTTCTTTTAATTGTTCGGACGAAAATCGCCCAAGACTACCAAAGCAGAGAAACAATACGCTTGATTTCGGTTGTTTGTCTAGCCAAGTGATACACTCTTTTCCTCCATGTTTTTCGTCGGTTTTAATTAATGGGCCAATACAATACAAAGGGGGAATAGGTCTACCAGGGGGGATACATTTTCCGGATTTTATCGCCTCAACAGCTCGTGGTTCAAGGGACTCAAAAGTGTTTGTAATGATTCCGTTTGGGTAAGGCAATTTTCCCGTCATTGTTAAAAAATATTCATAAGCTTTATCGTCTCGATCAAGCATGGGGACTGGCATGTGATTAGCTGGAAATGGAGGAACCCCAGGTATGGATAACAATTCATATCCAAGCTGTCTAAAGCTCTTTTCGGAATTTGCATGCAAAACGGGGCTATATAAAAATGTGGAGAGGACCGAAGCACCGGAAGTGAAGAAAACATAACAGGGAATATTCAGCTCAGATGCTACCTCCATAGAAGACATACAGAAAAAGTCTATAATTAGAGCATTTGGGGATACCGAACGGAGAAAGGAGCTCAAAGACAGGTTGGATAAGTTAAGAACTTGGAAAGTTAAGGTTTCGTGATGAGAGACGTTGCCAGGTGGTAGTGTGACAGGTGCCAAGCGATGGAAGGAGAGAGAAGGATTGGCAGCAGATACACTTGTTAGAAATTCCGAGGTGGCGCCCGTGTTATATGGAGGATCAACGATTGGGATCGAGACTGAAAGACCATGTTGGATGAAGAGAGTTGCGAGCTCGATCATGGAGACCAGGTGGCCCATGCCTGGCGATGGATATAGAACCACCAAGTTTTCATCCGTATCGGCCATTGATTTAGTTCAAGAGGTTTGATGATGATTATGTGTGTGGTTGGATGAAGATGGAGTGACTAGTGGAAACTAAAGGTTTTTTCTTGCTCTGAAGCCCAATAGGCAGGAAGCTAAGGTTTTTATGATGGAGAGATTGGTTGGTATCCAATAATTTGGATGACCTTTTTTCCTGAAAAATGGTGAAAAATTAAAAGCTTGGAGCATCAAAAAAGAAAAGTTAAAAGCTTGGGCCACAAGTTTATTTGTCACTTAGTATAGAGTAGGCAGATTTCCAGATTCGAAATAGTGAAGTAGAAAAACTTAAGTTGTTTACCTCCATTAGTCCATTTTTGACTTGATTTAGAAATGTTTTGGAGACAATGTCTCTTACATTTCTTTCGAGATTGTGACTAATTTGAAATCTCCTTAATTTATTTTAGTTTGTATTTTAAAATTTCATATTTTCTTTTGATTTAAAATTATTTTAATAATATTGGTATGCTTTCCTTCAAAAAAACAATATTGGTATGCTATAAGTTCTATCACCAAGACATTTTTTATTTTCCACAAAACCTAAACCAATACCAAGATATAATTGCTTTTTTCTTTAAAAATGAGTTTTGTTGAACTAAAATTGTTCTATGTGAAATAAAAATGCAACCTAACTGACGTTTTTGGTCTTCTTGCTATTGGACAAAAATAATAAAATTATACTCTTTAGTCCACTAGTTAAAATGATCTAGAAACCTCATCTTTTTCATTTTTCTTTTTATAAAAAACTAGAATCCTCCTTTTTATTTGAAGTTTATGCTATGATAATGGCATAATATGTCTAAGAAATAATGTATACTGACATCTGTTTCTAGAAGATTATTTATGGACGGTTAAAATTAATTTAAACCGTTGATAAACTTGAATCATCGATCCTAACTAATTATTATAGCCTTGAGATAATGTGGGGTGCCAAATTAGAAATTGACATATATTTTTTTTTATCATATTTATTATTCTAAAAATGATAAACAATTGAATAAAACCAACTGGACGTGAACACGAGGAATTGCAACAGCTTACATCATTTAACAAGATACTGTGTCATTCCAAAAACAAGAATGCCCAAGTATCTATAATGAAATAAGGGGAATTTAAGTATTAATACAAATGAAAGATAAATAGTTTGGCCGACCAAAAACACAAATATTTTTTTATCTTCTTTGAAAAAAAATCAGTGATTCGTAGTCAAATATTGTATTTCTTTTCCTAAAAGAAATTATATTTTTCTCATTAAATTTTTTATATATAAGTTTGCGTGAATTTTTATTTTTGTTTTAAACTCCATGTTTATTTTGTTCCAAGTTAATATTTAGTATATGTGGAGATAAAATGTGTAAAAACCAAAAAAGACTATATAAGAGACGCATTTGCTATATACATAACTGAATTTATATAATGATGTTTTATGATTAATTATTTTTTTCTTGATTAATAATATATTTAAAATGTATGCATAAATGTGATTTCTGAGTTCTGATCATCGCCTGTTATATTGTGGATCAAGAATAAAACAAGTGGGCTTCTAAATGCAGATTGGTGTTTAATATTTTTCTGAGAGGAAAAATAACTTGGCTCTATGAAAGGACCAATCAAATAGTCTGCCATCATAGATGTTACGTCAAAAGAAAATAAATAAATAAATAAATAAATAAATAAATAAATGCATCTTACGTTAATCATACAGCTACTGATGAAATGGCAAATTAATTCATGTGATCAAGGGCAGTTAGGGCAAGGGGCTAGAATGTGCTAGGTCAATGATCTATCTTATTGTTGTGACTTTCCTTTTTTATTCTTTGAACTTGTATTAAACTAGTATAATGCTTGTGCTTCGCGAGTATTTCAATTTTAATAGTTATTTTAATCTAATAATGTATAACTTGAAATTATGAAAATTCAAAATTAAAATTTGTGAATCCATAACACATAAATAATACATGAGAAATCAAAATTGTTGTTTTTGATTTTCTTATGTCATTATGTTTTGACATATTATATCAGAAAAAACAAATTAAGTATTAGTCAGGCTTAGATGAATGAGATCAGAAAAAATAAAATGCAAGATAATTTATTTCGAAGATTTTAGTTGAAACTACATAAGATTAAATTATAGATGATTAACTTTAAAAAAAATAATAATAATAATTATATTTAATATTATATATATAGGAAAATGTAACATTACTCATTTTCTTCAAAAATTTGTCACCGCTATTTTTCTTATTTTTTTAGATGTTAAAATGGTATGGATTACACATATATTATTATGAAGCCCGTAATACATTAAGTAATATAATATAGTTTTCAATATTCTGAAATTTTGTTTGAGATGATAGTTCTTACATAACAGAGATATAACACTGAACATTAATCTAACTAATCATGTGATATTATGATAATAATTTAAATAAAAAGCTAGGATTTGATAAATTTTTCGATTCGACGGCGGAGAAAAAATTGAAAATAGTTCTCTTAAAAATTTTCAAAGAGGGGTAAAAGAATATGATAAGAGTAAATAAGCTTATTATTTTATTACATGTTCTTTTATATAGTCTATATTCACATATTTTATCAAGAAAAAATGAAATTGGAATCATAACAATATGTCTTTATGTGATATTGTGGTAATAATTTAAATGAAAAATTAAGATTTCAAAAAAAAAATGATCCAGCAGCCGAGATAAAATTAACAATAGGTCTCTTGAGAATGCTCAAAGAGAGATGAAAAATAAGGCATAAGGTATAAGTTAATGAGTATATCATTTTTATACATCTTTATTTATATTGTCTATATTTACATATTTTAGCAAGAAAAAAAATTAGAACCATAACAATATGGAACTCAAAATAAAGAGAAAATTCCAACAAATTTATATTGGATGATTGTAACATGAGAAATAAAAATATTTCATTAAGAACTATAATTTTTTAAAAAGAAAAAAAAATATTTATATTTTAATGAGTAAACTCTTCATTAACTATTGGTACATGTGATATTGTGGTAATAATTTAAATGAAAAGCTAAGATTTCAAAAAAAAATTGATCCAATTGCCGAGATAAAATTGACAATAAGTCTCTTGAGAATGCTCAAAGAGAAAAGAAAAATAAGGTATAAGGTATAAGTTAATGAGCATATCATTTTTTTACATCTTCATTTATATAGTCTATATTAACATATTTTAGCAAGAAAAAAAAATTGGATCCATAATAATATGGAACTCAAAATAAAGAGAAAATTCCAACAAATTTATATTTGATGATTTTAACATGAGAAATAAAATATTTCATTAAGAATTATAATTTTTTAAAGAAGAAAAGAAAAATTATTTATATTTTAATGAATGAACTATACATTAACTATTGGTATTAATAATTGAACATAACTTTGTACTATGATGCATTGAAACCATCTGATCAAGATCTGATGGTCACAAACAAACTCACAACGGTTCTCACTAAATCGGATATGGAACACAAAACAACAATTCAACCAATCAATTTTCTTATGTTTTAATAACCACATAAATGTTGCCATAAAATATCAATAAATTTGAGAAAATGAATGGTTAAGATTCGACAAAAAAAATGATCGAACGGTCGAGATAAAAGTGGTGGTATTTTGAGGAGGTTCAAAAGTAGGTGAAAAATAAGGGGTTGGGGTTTTCTTATGTTTTAATAACCACATAAATGTTGTTATAAAATATCAATAAATTTGAAAAAATGAATGGTTAAGATTCGACAAAAAAATTGATCGAGATAAAAGTGATAATGTGGTATTTTGAGGAGGCTCAAAAGTAAGTAAAAAATAAGGTGTAGGGTTAATTCTCTTTCTTTATTTAGTGATATTATTCCAATTGACGATTGACATTTCCCTGACTGAGCCTAAAAAAAATATTTGTACAGTTACAAAATAACAGTTGGAAGACAAAAAAAAAAGGGAAAAGAAAGATCATGAACTCCTTAGTCTAATATACTTATACCCCTTTGCAAATAGCTTGTACTCTAGTTGATAGAGCATATTGTATGTGGACTAAAAAATTATGAATTCAAATCTCGCCAACGCACTTATTTAACACATATTTAACGAAGTCTCTCAACTCGTCAAAATGGGTTGAATCTAAAAAAAAAAAAAAAAAAAAAAATACTTATACACCTTAATTTTACAACTAAATTATCAACCATTCATGATTATATCCTACATTTAAATCCATGCAAAAACAAAATTTATTAAAACAGACAAAATCTGAAAGGAGCTAGCTCGTCATATTTTGACAAAATGACATGAAAATTTGTCATTTAATAATTCACTTCATCGTAATCCTTCACCACTGCGGCAAGAAAATCCATCAAAGCCGCATTGGATGAGCCATTTTTCCACATTGCCTCTGCAGCTTTTTCCTTCAAGCCCTCCATTTTTTGTCTGATTACTTTTCCCTCCTCAGACTCCATTATCAACCTCACTTTTTCCTCCACTTCCTTCGCAGGCACTAAATCTTCATCGTATCCTGTCATCTCCACTGCGATCTTCATTTCATTTGTTAATAAAATTTTATTCACTTTCTGTTCAGCAAACAAGGGCCAGCATATCATTGGTATACCCGCTGTAACAGCCTCCAGTATTGAGTTCCATCCACAGTGAGTCACAAATCCTGCAACTGAAGAATGGTTTAGGATCTCGACTTGTGGGACCCATGACTTGACCACCAATCCCCGATTTTTGGTTCGGTCGAGAAAACCTTTGGGTAGAATTTCATTTAAATCTCCCAATGGTTGAGGTCTTGGGTCGACTCGTTTTGACGGATCAGTGCTTGGTAGGCCGCGAACGACCCATATAAATCTCTGACTGCTGTTGTCCAACCCGATTGCGATTTCCTTTAGTTGGTCGATAGGAAGAGAGCCTAGACTACCGAAAGATAGATAGACCACACTTTTCTTTGGTTGATTATCGAGCCATGTTAGACATTCATGTCTTTGTTCTGTCTTATTTTCGCCTTTTGAAATTAAGGGACCGATACAATAGATAGGAGGCGTGTTCATGTCAGGCAAGCAAAGCCCGTCTCGAAGAGCTTCTACAGCTCTCATTTCTAATGACTCGAATGTATTTACGAGAATTCCATCGGCTTGAGGTAGTCTCGCGAAATGGTATATCATGGTTTGGTATAATGGATCATTATGGGTCAGTAGCGGGCCGGGAAATTGTGAGGCCGGAATGGGAGGGAGACCCGGCAAATGCATTAATGTACTTCTCATGTCCTTCAAATCTTTACTAAGAGTCGAGTCCAATACAGGGACATGTAGATAAAGCGCCAAGTCTGCCGCACCAGAGCAGAAGAAAAAGTACGCAGGAATGTATAATTTGTGAGCAACGTCCAATGCATATGTGAGGAAGAAATCGATCACAATTGCACGGACTGAGTAGGTCTCGGATAGTGATTGAACGAGATATGTGAACGGTGTATTGGCATAACGAATTCTTTCTAGAAGGCCAGCAAATTCGCCAACACGGGAAGCAGAAGCAGGAGCAGGAATGGAAGCGGGAGGAATTACATGAAAGGAAATGGAAGGATTGACTGACGACAGACCGGAGATGGTTTTGGACGGTAAAGCAGAGTCAGGGTCAACTATGACAACCATGACGGATAGGTCGTGTTTCCATAAAAGCTTTGCGAATTCTACTGTGGGTACAAGGTGACCCATGGCTACCCAAGTGTAGAGCACCACCATTTCTTTCTTCATGATTTAGGAACTTAGAATTGGTTTGATGGTTTGGTTATGAAATATAATAAGAAAGTTTGTTATTGAAATAATGTATGGATGGAGGGAAATAATGATGAAAAGGATATTATATAGTACCTAAGTGGTTGTACATCATTTAAGAAGGGGAAATTACACTACAACACTGGTCTGTAATGGATCAATGCAATAAGAACACGCCATGTAAGTAAATTAATGACGTGGCATTTTATTATTGGCTGGTCCATGCTTGGCTGATGCCACCTAATTATTTCTGTTAAAGAGGCACCGAATTCTGACTTGTCACTTTGTGAGTGATAAGAGTTCTAGAAGGAAAGTAGTAGTAGTAGTGATTTTCACTTCTGAGTGATAAGAGGAAGCTAGTAGTCATCTTCAGTATAATCAGCTGGCCGTGGAATTATGGATTGGATCTCTATGACAAATACTAATGATTACTGAATAATTTTTTTATAGAATGCTTAATGAATAATTATTGACTCGGGAAAAATGATTTTCAATATTGAAGTTTAAAGAAATATTAAATTCCTTTGTGAGATGGGACTCACATTTTCTGTTGAATTATTTTCTTTTTAAGATACTTTAGTTCCAGAAAATTGTCTTTTTTTTTTGTGAGATAAAATTAAGGAACAGGGGTCCTTAGGTAAGAAAGATAGCCTTCATATTTCTCATGAACAAATTTTACTGAATAGTAGAGGATATATATTATGTTAGAACTGGAGGCAATGGTACTCGATGGCGATCTGATGATTGATTGAATCCACTCTAATTAGTCTTTTGTAGATTCAGAAGTAAAATAAGCTCAACCAACCTTTGATTTTATTTTATTTTTGAGAAAAATCAACATTTTGGTAGGGAAGTTTTGTGGGTTGTGACATTAGGTCCACTCTGTGCCTAAAAAGAATAAATTAGGCCCACTATAAAGATCTTTAAAGTTTGAGGATCTTCTTTTTTATGCACTTTGTTGTTGTAAGAAGAAATTTGATTGCTATTTTTTGTCGTCATTTTCTTTTATACAAGATTAATCTATTATGATATCATTGTAAATATTGAAAACATGCAAAGTTTTGACGAAAGGCAAAAGGTAGGACAAATCCACACATTACTGCTAATAAAAAAATTAAAAACAATGAAAAGGTTATCATAAATCATTTTTCAAGTTTTGTTGACACTATATATTTTATTTTAGGGAAATTGGAAATCACGCCAGGATACTGTAGCGATCCTGTAGCGACGGATTAAAATTATATACTGTTTTCTCACGTTCCTATATACGCTATATGCTGTTTTTATTTTTTTTAATATATATTGTTTAACGAATGAATTTTTATATACTGTTTGTTTTCAGTTTATATGTTTGTATATACTGTTTTTATTTTTTTTTTAAATATATATATATTTTTATATAATGAATTTTTATATACTATTTATTTTCAGTTCATATGTTTATATATACTGTTTTCAATTTTAATATACCGCGCTACAGAGTCGCTACAGTAACATCACGGAGCATCAGCTCCCTTTATTTTATTTTCTCTTATTTTGTGTTCTAACCCCAATTTCTACGGTTGTTTCTCTTCCTATTTTTGCCCCAATTCTAGATGTACTTGATTACAAGAATGCTAGAATTCCAGAAACCGGTCCCAAAATGAATCTCTAAAAAAATTAGAAAGACGGAAAAAATAAGGGAGATGTTCTAGAATGATGTTAGATTCTGGTTATGGTTTCTAGAATGAAAATGATTGATTTGATTATTCATAAGCAATAAATTCCCTTTATTCATGGGAAAAGCAAAAGCATATTGTTTCTCTCGATGTTAAATGAAATTGGTCTACTCTCGTGAGACAATTATTGATTGAGATGAAGCCAATGAGTTGCTTTCATGTATATGTTTCTCTCGATGTTGAAATGAAATTGGTCTACTCTCGTGAGACAATTATTGATTGAGATGAAACCAATGAGGTGCTTTCATGTATATGTAGTTTAATCATGTTGTTCCTTTAGTTTGCACAAGAGTTTGAATTAAAATGAAATTCCTCTACCAAAGAAAGTGACTGGTTTTTTAGTTGTTGGTTCTAAATTGTAAGGCAGTAAACTTGGTATCATAATTGTATTTAATAATATTTAAGAACGTAATGAAATACTTATTGACATCAAAATGCTCAAAGAAAAAATCAACAAGAAAAATAATATAAGATCAGATTGGACTGAAATGAGATTACAAGACATCATAACTGTCCCCATTCTCTCCTAGAGAGATTTGACACTGATTGAATTTAACAGTTAAAATTTTCCATTTCTATCACCATCTTTGAAACCAGAGATAAAATTGGCAAAAGCACGATAAGATGAACCACCTTCACTCATTGCCTCGATCGCCTTATCTCTAACCATAGCCGTCCGATTTCTCAACTCTTTCCCGCCTTCAGATTCCATCAGCCACCTGAGCTTCGCTTCCACCTCATCCGCATTCACTAATTCTTCATCATACCCTTTCATCTCCACTCCGACCTTTAATTCTTGAACTAGAAATATCTTATTCAGTCGTTGCTCGGCATACAATGGCCAACATATCAGTGGAAGGCCAGAGTAAATTCCCTCAAGCGCTGAATTCCATCCACAGTGAGTCACGAATCCACCGACTGATTCGTGCTTTAGTACCTCTACTTGCGGGGCCCACAAATGGACCACCATTCCCTGATCTTTTGTTCGGTCAACAAACCCTTCAGGCAGTAGTGAGTTAAGATCAGAGTTTGGATGGCCACGGGGGCCTCGAACAACCCATAAGAATCTTTGTCCGCTCTTCTCCAAACCGATAGCTGTTTCCGTAAGTTGTTCTACGGAAAATGAACCCAGGCTGCCAAAGCAGAGAAATATCACGCTCCGCTTTGGTTGTGTATCGAGCCATATCAGACATTCATGCCGTTCTTTCCCTTCTTTTGATTTGTCCTCATAGAGCAACGGGCCGATGCAATAAACAGGAGGTGTCGCATGGTTGGGCAAACAAATACCATCTTTCAAAGCTTTGATAGTCTTTTCTTCTGCCCAATCAAACGTATTGACTAGGATTCCGTCCGCATATCTCAATCGCCGAAAATGGTACATCATTGAATTATAGCTGGAACCACTCCGATCCAACATTACTTGCGGAATATCACAAGCCGGAACACTAAACATACCGGGGAAATGAAGTGGCGTATCTCCCATGTCCTTCATACTTATCGTGGTGGTATCATGAATATAAGGATGATACAACGCCGTAATGAGGCTAAACGCACCGGAAGTGAAAAAGAAGTATGCAGGGACCCGAAGCTCGCTCGCCACATCCAACACATCAGTGCTGAAGAAATCCAGAACAAGTGCACGGACAGAAGAAAAAGTTTTGAGAAAAGAAAGAAGATTAGGGTTATGCATGCCCGGCGCCTCGAGCATGATTTGCAATGGGGTGAAATCAGCAGGAATTTGAATATACGGAAGGACGTAAAAAGAAATCGAAGGGTCGTCTAAAGAGGGAATTGGAGGAGGAGATTTCTCTGACGCGTTTATTACGATGATTGTTACGGAAAAATTGTGACGACTAAAGAGCTTAGCTAGCTCCACCATCGGCATTAGGTGGCCGACTCCGACACTCGGGCAAAGCACCACTCTTTCTTTCTCCATTGTTTGTCTACTTGGTTTCTTTTTTCACTTTTTTTCTTTTTATCTTAAATTATTTTATGAAATCAATGGAGCATTGAGTGGTTTGGTTTGGTTTGGTTTGGTTTGGATTGGGTTGGGTTATATGGTAGGAGCTAGGAAGAGGGATTGCATTGTTGTACTTGGAAAGGGGTAAACATATCGTCGTGTATAGGTTCTCTGTCGTTCATTTTTTTTAAGTTTCTGTAATTTTTTTCTTATTTGATGAATGAGTTAGTTTTGTTGTATTATGTGGTGTCATGTTCATAATGAATGCACTGTATTAGTCACGTACCATCTTATTCTATAATGAGTGTACCATCTTATTTCTATAGTGAGAACCGACAAGTGCATAAATTAAAATTGAAAAAGAAAAAACAAAGACGTGCATAAATTTCTTATTTCTCTTCTGTATATGGGACAGGGCATGGTACCTCAGACCAGACGCTTGTCGACTCACTGGTGAAATAAATCAACTACTTTTGCCTCTAAGTTAATACACTTCTATTTTAATATAAATTAGTTTTTACATGTTAATACTATTTTCATATGATTTTTACATGTTAAAACACTTGCTATTTTCATATGAAATGAAATATAGTTGTTTATTAACTTTTCCTTCGCATTTTGGGCTTTTCGATAACTTATTCCGGCTCTTTAAGTGATTTTGTATGGGCCGAAAATTTACCTCAGTTCTTTTCCAAAACAAGAAAAAAATTGCTTTGTATTTTGTTTTGTTTTCCCTCGTGTATTTTTTGTAGCCATTTCAGTGTGAATCTAGAATTACAGAAGGGAAAAAATATCATGAACATAATCTTTTTTTGTAAAAACAAAATGGTTTAAATTTAACTCCTAATAAATTCAAAAAATAAAATGAAATTTTTCGAGGAATACAAATGACCTTAGGCTTTTTTCATATTTGGCGAGCATCTATAATAAGTAGTAAATTAAAACTCTATTGTACCGTAATTGGTGAATTATTTTTTTGTCTCGTTAATGAATATCCCTCTGGATCCATCAGAAAAAAAATCAATGTATCTGATGGAGTCTACGATTGTATGTAGAGCGCCCAAGCTCTTTTTTGGCCAGCCAATTCTCGTAGTAGATTAGAATGAAAATGAGTTATTTTTTGAAATGTAAAATAAACTTGTAAAAGTAGTATTTTCATGTTTTAATTTGTACACACAGCAATATTGAACTTTGGAACTTTGAAAACATATTGTGTTTGCTAATTGCTTTTTATTTTGAACTTTCAAAATTGAAACACAAATTAATGAAGAAAACTAATTTTTTTTTAATAACAGGAGGAAACCTTGAAAAAAGTTAATTTCGAACTCTCTAAATTCGAAATAAAATGTAAAAATAATGATTTTGAATTTATGAAATTCGAATATGCTAGTTATATAAATGTTATTCTTGCGCTTGCCAAAAAAATTATTATCAGAACATTTCAATAAAACAGCTCAATGGAAACTGGAATGCGACTTGAATAACACGGTGGGGTCAACTTTCGTTGGATTTAATACAAATTGTTAATCAAATATCAAATCTTCTAGAAAGAAATTAAAGTTTCTACATCATCCTGACTTGATGGGGAATCAATTGGACTCGATTCGTCCTTTATTCCAGAGTAAGCATAAATTTTAATTTTTCAAAATAAGAAAGGACTTCAATGATTTTTTTCAAGATTATTTTTATGAGAATATTAGTCAATGCTTAGTCGTAATTTGTTGGGCAAGCATGTCATTGATTAGTCGAGACTATATATGATAATAAGTTATGAGATTAGATATAGGATATGAGAGTTTCAAGTTTCAATTCATGCACTATAAAAAGGAAAAATAAAAAACTTGAAGTCTTAATTAGTAATGAAACTACGGGTTACTGTAACGACTTTGTAGTGACGGATTGAAATTATATATTGTTTTCTCTCATTTCTTTATACGCTATATACTGTTTTCATTTTTTTAAATATATATTGTTTACCGAATGAATTTTTATATATTGTTTATTTTCAGTTATATGTTTTTATATACTGTTTTTATTTTTTTAAATATATACTGTTTTACTGAATAAATTTTTTATATACTGTTTGTTTTCAGTTTATATATTTTGTTTTCAGCTTTTATATAACGTCGTTACAGCACTCGTCACGTAGTATCAGCCCCCTAATGGGGAAATAGGAAATCAGCTTGTTAATGTAACCAAGCCTTCTAGAAACTAAGAGAGACATTTGCTTGAACTTCCACGTGACAATCATTTTCATTAAAATAAACTTTTAAATCAACTATATATATGAGCTTTTATAAGTTTACTAGGGCAGATTTCTGGGGATTTTTTTTTGTTAATCTCCTTTCTAGAGGGGCTGGGGACCGTGGGGTATGGTCCAACATATTAATAACTATCTCTGATTTTGTTTGTGATATACAGTGACTTCACATCGTTAAATCTAATAAAATAATATATTAATTTTTTTATTTAATGAGTACTTAAATGTAAGAAAAAATAAGACATAATTGCAATATATATGAAATAAAATCATTCAAATTATATATAAGAATTAATATTACAAAGTTTCTAAGAATATTTTGTAAGTGTAAAAAAAAAAAAAATCATATAAAAAATATAATACATTCTTTTATTGGGTTTAACGGTGTGAAGTTACCGTTTATCATAAACTAAAATCGGATGGTTATTAATATGTTAGAGGGAGCATGGTCCAACACATGTTGGACCATACCCCAACCCTTCTAGAAGACCCTACAGAGTATTTAATGCAATTTACTGCAGAAGAATCATTTTGGGCAACAGCGAATAGACACTACAACAGCTGCTTCATTGCCACAAAATGTTTTAAATCAAATTATCACCATGTATTTTATGATTTTATCATAGATTAATTTAATATATAAAATATCAATTATTATCCAAAATATTTTGATATATATACAGAGAGAATTTGATTATTTGAGACAATTTGTAAATAAGAACTAGATTAATGAAAAGAGTAAGTCAAAAATCAAGTTATTCTGAATATTCGAAAGAATAGGGATGCGAATATAAGTCAATGAGGAGTTGAAGTATTTGAGACGAAAATGATTAGTGTCAATTATACTAGATGTTTCTTTGTCAGCTGACGTTGGTAATACTGGCTGCTTAAGTGAGCTCCACGAATCTGATAGTGAATTGATAGGGATAGCTAATTGTAGTGCTTTCTAGGCTAAAAGCTCCAATCACTTTCAAGCCATGCATTAAAATTAGGAAAATTTACAAATAACCTCCTATCTTTTCTGAATATTACAAATAATTTCTTATATTTTCAAAATTTATAAAAAAACTCCTGTCAGACACATTTTCCTTACAAAGACCCCTCTACATCCACTTTTTCATCCATTCAATAGCTAAATATTTAAAAATGACGAAAATACCCTCAACAATATTGAATAAATTAAATTAATAACTAAACTTAAGTAAACAAAAGAAATTAAATAAAAATAAACATAATTACATAAACATAAAATAAATGAAAATAGTTAAATAAATAAAAATATAACAAAATTATTAATTAAAAAATAAAATTAATTAAGTAGATATAAAATTAATTAAAATAAATAAAATTTTGAAAAATAAAAATAATTAAAAAAAAATGTTAAAAAACAAAAATAATTAAATAAAAATAATTAACTAAAAATAAAAATTATTAAATAAAAATTAATTAAAATAATAAAATATAAATAATTACAAAGCTAAAAAAAAAATACAAATATTGAAATAAAAAATTAAATAAAAAGATAATTAAAATAATAATTAATAATAAAAAATAATGTTAAAAATAATTATAATTATTGACATACGAAACCATCATTATTAGTGGCGAAGTTTTATACAGACCGGGGTGCATGCGGCAACCTCCCCAAAGATTTTGACAGAACAATATATATTAATAGTGTTTTGGTGATTTTTTTTCGACATACGTGTGTTTCAACCCCCTACTCGACCAAAATTTTTTTACAATGTTAATCAGTAGGAAGAAATTTTTTGGCACCCCAATAAACAAATGCGAGCTTTGTTACCGCTCATTATTGAGACACAATACTTTATTTTATATTAAATAGAGTTTTTTGTGTGAATAATTATTATTTTTGTTTATTTTAATTATTTTTTATTCTATTATTTTTTTATATATTTTTATTTTTATTTATTTTTATTTAATTTTTAATTTTTAATTTTTAATTTTTAATTTTAATTTAATTATTTTTATTTTTAACTCTTTTATCTTTTTAATTATTTTCATTTATTTAATTATTATTTAATTATATTTATTTTTATTTAATTTCTTTTGTTTATTTAAGTTTATTTATTAATTTAATTTATTAAATATGGGTGAGGGTATTTTCGTCATTTTCAAAAATTTAACCATTGTATGGATGGAAAAGTGGATATAGGGGGGTCTTTGTAAAGAAAATGTGTCTGGCAGGGGGGTTTTTTGTAAAATTTGAAAAGGTAGGGGGTTATTTGTAATATTCAGAAAAGACAGGGGGTTATTTGTAAATTTCCCTTAAAATTATGTACACTTGATAGCTCGCTCTAAGTGGTAAAATATGATTGAACTTTGGAAAGTTTGTTTATGAAATCTTAGTTTTTTTTCTAAAAAAAAGGTGACATATAAACCTATCCTATAAAAAATAAAAAAAGATATGGTGTGATAATTTGATAGAGACAATCAACAATTTGGTAGTGCTTTAGGTATTATTATTATTATTATTATTGATTTTTATTATTATGTAAGTGATAATTGAAATAAGTGATGATTATAAATTAAGTAGTGATTGAAATCTTAAGTATATGTGGTTATTTTAAAATATTAGATGATTAATAAAAAATAAAATAAAATAAAAATAAATCATATAAATAATTATATTATAAATTTTGACGATTTTGACGAGGCTCCCTATATATACCCTTCTTCTTATTTGGGACCAAGGATAAAAATTAATATTCTAGTCTAAAAATGTGTAATTTCCTTTTTAAGAAGGCAACATGAGGAGAAGATACGTAAAATTCATCCACACGAATTGTAGTATCATAGTAAACGAGAATATATATATTTTTTTTTTAAGGAACGACGCAAGGTGCGTTCCTTCAGTTCATTGAAATAAATTGAAAAAGAGGTTTACATAGTAAAAGATACAGAGAAGAAAAAATTCTAGCAATCCTAATTGCCCTATATTCTATTTGCCCTAGAATCATTTGGCCCAAGTTGCTCCTTCATCCGTCGCTTTACGTGCTATTTGTAGCGGCAACTGATTGTAAATGAGAATATTTAAACTCAATACATGAATGATGAATACATTATCACATTTATTTTTTCTAGAATTCAATGTATACAGTTCGTTTCTTGACAAAATATCATTCCTATCATTCATATCTTCTGGACGAAATATAACTTACGTAATTGTTGTTTTCTCCTGGAGAAAATATAAATTTTTAGAAATGAATTATTACTAGTACACTAAAATTTCAGGCTTAAATACATGCCAAAATTCAAGTATCACCACCTCATTCATTTTCTCATCCTTATCTCTCCATCATCAACACAAAACAGAGATCATCATCATGAAGGAGACAAAGGTGGTGCTTTATCCCACAATGGGCGTAGGCCATTTGAGGCCCATGATAGAGCTTGCAAAGCTCTTCGCCTCTCATGGCGTCTCCATCACCATTGCCATCATATCTCTTCCAAGCTCTCACATGGATTTTATCTCCAAAGTATCTCTCTCAAACCCTAAAATCTCCTTCCATTTTCTTTCTCCCCCTTCAGATCCTCTCAAGCCTCATCCTGAACCTTTCGTCAACATGTTAAATACTCTCCGTTTTTACACCCCACAACTTGAATCGTTTCTCAAATCTGAATCCGAGATTTCATCCATTTCCGCCTTAGTTTTTGATTTCTTCTGTATAGATTCAATAGATATGGCGGCTAAGTTAGGAATTCCTGGTTATATATTCTACCCTTCAGGCGCCTCTGATCTAGCGGCCTTACTTCAGGTGCCCTCTCATATTTCCACCATTAATGGTACCATGAAGGATAGTAAGAAAACTCCTCTAGTTCTTCACGGAGTTCCTCCATTGCGTCCTTCTGACTTTCCGAAAGAACTAGGAGATCCTGAACTAGACACATACAAAGCCTTCTATCCTATACTCGAAAGAATGCCCGACACCAAAGGAGTACTTGTTAATACCTTCGAGTTGTTGGAACCGCGAGCTGTGAGAGCTCTAAAAGATGGCCTTTGTACTCCAAATCGTGTAACCCCACCGATTTATTGCGTCGGGCCATTGACAACTGGTGGAGGAGATGAAGAAGTAAAAGAGAAGCATCGATGTCTGACATGGCTGGACTCACAGCCGAAACAAAGCGTTGTTTTCCTCTGTTTTGGTAGTGAAGGAACACTGCTTCTTGAGCAGCTCAGAGAAATGGCAATTGGGCTAGAAAAGAGCGGCCAAAGATTCTTGTGGGTTGTAAGAGACCCTCATAATCGCTCGGCTGAGCCAGACTTAGATGAACTATTGCCAGAAGGGTTCTTGGATCGGACTAAAGACAGAGGAATGGTGGTGAAATTATGGGCTCCGCAAGTGGAGGTGCTAAGACATATGGCAGTAGGAGGGTTTGTGAGCCATTGCGGATGGAACTCGACAATGGAAGCAGTGACAGCTGGCGTGCCGATAATTTGCTGGCCTTTGTACGCAGAACAGAAACTGAATAAGGTGTTTTTGGTGGAGGAGATGAAGATCGGAGTTGTGCTGCGAGGATATGAGGAAGGCTTGGTAACGGCGGATGAGTTGGAGAAGAAAATAAGGTGGCTGATGGAGTCCGAAGGAGGGAAAGAAATGAGAAACCGGATTTTGGTTGATAAAGAAAATGCAATTCTGGCTTTGAAAGAAGGAGGATCATCTGAATCGGATTTTGTGGAGTTTTTAGGGAATTTGAAAATTTGATTTGGTTGATGTTAGAAAATTTCAAACATGTGAAATCATGAATGTCATTTGCTTGGATTTTTATGATAATTTAGTTTGTATTTGAGTTGTTTGTTGCTTGTTGTATGTGATAAATTATTCCTTTGTTTGCATTTTGTTAAATAGAAACATATATTTGTCTCCATTTGTTCATGTAATTAACAAGATTTTTTTTAATGTGTTTATGTAAATAATAATGAAAAAAATATACAATAATAAATACAATAACAATTAAATATTTAGAACATAATGAAAATAATATTAAGAATACAAATATTTAAGTGCAAACATTCCTATAAATAATGATAAGTGAACTTATTTATATGAATAAAATGACAAATATTTCTTGTCATTACAATTCGGTCAAATTATTTTATCAGATGAAAATTTTGTTAACAATTTATTAATAGAATATTATTATATTGAAGTTATAAGTCAAGTCATCATATTTGATATATCATACTTATAATTTGGATCAATTCAAATTGAGTGATTATATGCTAACTTGGTTGATTCTATATTATAGATGCTAAATCTCTAACAAAAAGCTAAGAAGAAATGAGGATTAGTGTATTTTGAATTATTGAAAGAAACTAGCTTACTTCAACATATTAAATGGTCTCTAGATATATTCAAATTATATTTCTTGAAAGTCATAAATAAATTCAATCAATCCACTTTCTTTCTTAACTTGAATTTATTGATTTTATTTATGACTTTCAAGAAAAATAATACTCATTACATCATGATAATATTATGTAAATATTGCCAATTTACTCGTACACAATTTTCTATTTACCATATTTTTCTATTTATTTCCTTGATTGTTTCTAACCTCAAAATTGGTGGGTTGGGAGTTGCTGGACAAATCTAGCAACCTTCATGATTTTGAGACACTAAATACTTGGGATTTGATCATGTAGTTATGAGGGAAAATTCTGACGGCATATTATGTAGCATTATTGTTTCTCTATTTTGATATTTTCTTTATGATTTTAGAGCGTCCAGTAATGATTAAATATAATTTTTTTGCGTGCTTAGATTAAAATTTTGATTTTTTTTTATGCTAGTTATCTCAGTATGAACTATACAAATATATAACCGCAACAAATTCAAATTAACCATATCAATTTGAAATATTACTATCACAGCTTCTGCAAAATATTGGTATAAAATAATGGATAACAATTTAGAAAGAATTAATTCCAATTCTTTATTTTTCACCTATTTTTGAGCCCTCTCATTGAGCCACATCATCAATTTTATTTCGACCGTTCGATCAAATTTTTTGCTAAATCTTAATCTTTAATTTTCTCAAATTTATTGATTTTTTATGGCAATATATGTGTGGTTATTAAAACATAATTATATGATTGACTGAGTTGATGTTTTGTGTTTCATCCCCGATTTAGTGATAACAGTTGAATTTATTTCTGGCCGTCAGATCTTAATCAGATGATTTCAATGAATCGTAGTCCAAAGTGATGTTCAACTATTAATACAAATAGAATATGGAAAGTTCACCCATTAAAACATAAAAAAAAAAATTCTTTTCTTCTTTAAAAAATAATATTTTTTAATAAAATATTTTATTTTTCATATTACAATCGTCAAATATAAATTTGTTGGAAGTTTCTCATGATTTTGGATTCCATATTGTTATGGTTCCAACTTAATTTTTTTCCTTGCTAAAAATGTGAATATAAAATATATAAAAGAACATGTAAACAAATGATACGCTCATTAATTTTCACCTTATTTTTCACTTCTCTTTCAGCATTCTCAAAAGTCCTATCATTAATTTTCTCCCGGCCGTTGGATCAAAAAAATTCTCAAATCTTAGGGTTTCATCTAAATTATTATCACAATATCATATGATTAGTTAGATAATATTCGTGTTATATCTCAAATTACGTGAGTACTATCATGTAAAAAAAATTCAGAGTATTGAGAACTATATTATATTACTATGTATTAAGGATTTCAAAATAACATATGTAGTCTATTTATACGTAATCCATATTGTTTTAATAACTAAAAAAATATAAAATAATAAGAAAAAATAATAGTGGTAATTTTTTGAAGAAAATGAGTAATGTTACATTTTTCTATATATAGTATGCATATTTTTTCGAATATATATAATATCATATATTTTTTTTAAAATCATGTGAATAATAAATTAATAATAATATGTTTTTATCTTTTTTAAAGTTAATCATCTATAATTAAATCTTATGTAGTTTTAACTAAAATCTTTGAAATAAATTATCTTGCATTTTTATTTTTATTTCGGTCTCCTTCGTCTACGCCTGACTAATACTTTATTTTTACTTAATATAATATGTCAACAGATAACGGCATAAGAAAATAAAAAAAGGATGACATTTTAATCTTATAAATCTTAAAGCAAATATAAATTGAGATATAAAATTAATTATCCAAATTATTTAGTTGGTTATTATTTTTTATTTTTTGTTTTTTGTTTTTTATGTATTTATCATTTATGTTATTTTATTTCTCATATGTAAAATTATTTGCATAGAATTATCCGTCCTTACAAAATTAAATGTGATATAAAAAATATTTTTGAATGAATAATAAATTGATAGAATATCTTATGATGTAATTTAAAATTATTTTAAACATAACCAACTTACTTAACATAGTTATTACATATTATTTATGTACTATGAATTCATTTTAGACTTTTATTTTGAATTTTCATAATTGTAATTTATACATTATAGATTGAAATAAATAATAAAATTGAGTATTATCCTAGAATACTATTGTGAATTTGCCTATTTAATAAATGAAAGTAAGAACTTGTGCAAATGTGTGATGATAATCAATTAGTTTAAAATTTTAGAAATACACACATGATAGATTCAAGAATACAAATTGTTTTAGTTTAGGTATAAAATTAGTTAGTAATTGGAAATCGAATGAATTACAATATGACATACCTCGCATGTCTGAGACTGTCAGATTGATTAGTTGAGATCAGTAAGATGTATTTGCTTATATCTATAATTTTTCTTCTTGTAATAACATCTATATTTATTTTTAAATACTTACATCATATTGCATAATGAACATTTAGAAGTTTAACAAAAAAAATACACTCTATGATCGTTTTATATAATTATCAAGGTTGCAAATAGCGTTTAACGGTATGTTGCGTTTAGGATTTTCATGTAGCGAATTGCGTATAGCGCAGATGTTGCGGAGATATATTTTTATAGCGGATAATATGTATAAATTTTTTTTCCTATATACCCCTACGTAATATATATCACTACAAAATCTAAAACAAGAAATATGCAACACTAAAATATGATTAATATTAAAATATTAACAATAAAAGTTTGAAATGTTCTTGCCAAAAGTTACATGTGCAAAATCAAAATATGATTAATATTAAAATATTAAAATACAACATATTTATCCATTAAAAAAAATCCATTAAAAAAAATTCATTAAAAAAAAATCGATCAAAAATGCTATTCAGCCGCTACACCGCAACATCGCTATTGCGGACCGCTTCACCGTTTCACCGCTAAATCGTCGAAAAACGCTACACCACAACAAAACCGCTACGCACAGCGTTTAGCTTCCAGAAACTGCTATAACGCCGCTATTGCGCCGCTACAGGCCGCTATTTGCAACACTGATAATTATGCATAAATTTGATAAAATACACAAATATTTTATTTATATATAAATGCAATTTAATTATAGTCACGCTATAAAATGTAAATAAATAATTAAATTACTTGCAGCGAAGCGAGGTAATAATCCTGATATAACTTATTCTAGAACTTGCTAGCTCAAGAAGGTAAGCACCAATTAATATTTGGGAGAATTCTAACTAAAAATCAGAGCAAACATATTTAACACAATTGGTATTTAACAATAGGGCTGATACTACGCGACGGGTACTGTAGCGACAATATATAAAAACTGAAAATAGTATATACAAACATATGAACTGAAAACAAACAACATATAAAAATTCATTCGATAAAACAGTATATATTTAAAAAAAATGAAAACAGTATAAACATATGAATAAACTGAAAATAAATAATATATAAAAATTTATTCGATAAACAGTATATATTTAAAAAAAATGAAAACAGTATATAACATACACAGAAATATAAGAAAATAGTATATAATTTAAATTCTTCACTGAAGAAGGTAGATATAATAGCCCAACACTCAAGAAAGTAGATATAATAGCCCAACACTCAAGAAATTTTTATTTAACAATTCTCCCTTAACTCATGATATTGACTTTTGAGTTTAAAATAACAAAGCTAAAAGCTATTATAAAGTTAAAGTGGAATAGGAAAGAAACTATTTCTTTCCTACGTCGATCCACACAAGTTACCATCCCACTACTTGGATTGGACAGATGATTGAACGTGGATTGTTACTTGCCAAGTATTTCTTTCAATAATTTTTCATACATAAATACGTGGATTGTTACTTGCCGAGTATCACAAAGAAAAAGTATCCAAATATATAAAAAATATATGTATTTCAAAAACAATTTCATGCTCCATCAAAATCTTGAGGGGATCATCCTTTTAAGTTCCGTCCTCGACTCTAATTACAATTTTTGTGGGAAATACAGTCCTAGCTTTATATTAAGAGATGTATTAATTAAGTTCCGTCCTTACCTCTAATTACAATTTTATTGGGAAATACAGTCCTAGCTTTATATTAAGAGATGTATTAAATTCAGATTGTAGGAGTAGAATATTAATAGGTACTTGGTAGGAAAAGACATTTGTAAGGATAATTAAATTAGATCAGATGATTGAACCCATACCCATACCAATGAGTTGACTACTTTTGACTCTATTTGTACACAACTATCATAATAAATTCCAAGGTATCTTCTAGAGGAGTCAGAGACTCTGCTCTTCAATTGAAAATAATTGGCTTTATTGTTAGCTCTCGTAATGAATGACGTGCATGATCAATCCATCTTTAAAGCACGGATGGCTCAGGAAGCCAGGATTTAGATGGGAGGTGAAAAGTGGTATTCGGTCCCCACTTTAAATTCAAAGCAATCCGTGCAAAACCAAGCAAGACGAGCTTATTTTCTCCGGATTTGAAAAATAAGTCTGAATGGAATTTTGACATTTTGCATAGGAATGGAGAGAAAAAAATGTTTAATATTAATGTTATGGGTCCCATAATTATTTATACCAAAAGAAAATCAGAATTTTACTCGAATCTTTTTTTTCTCTTTGATTTCACGGCATGGGCCCTCACTAGATTTTCATTCTTTACTGTATTTTTGCTCACAATCGGAGATACTTTGTGCAACTAAATTTTTTTGTTCACTGCATTATTTTTATTAAGTATTTAAAATAAGAAGATAGAATGTTATTTTTGCAACAAACATCTCATCAAATCCTAATTTGAATGTGATGATCAATTTGTTATATGTAATTTTGATTAATTTTGCTTTGATTAAAAATAATAATTGCAAATAAAAAACATCCTACGATTAGATTTTTCTTAAAGGGAAATGTGATATCACAACAGCACTGTTTTTTTGTACTTTTCATATTGTTTTATCATTTTTATATATTGTTTTGTCATTTTATATATTGTTGTTTATTTTTTATGTATTTTTTATTTTTTTTACTTTTATATAATGTTTTTCCATTTTATATATTATTTTTCCATTTTATATATTATTTTCACTTTTTATATATATATATTGTTATTAGAAATTAAATTATATATATTATTATGTATATATTATTATTAGAAAATAAATTATATATATTGTTATTGGATCAGTCGTGATCCATCGTGCTCTATCAGATCTCTTTCTTAAATATCAACTATTGTTTTTCAATTGATTGTATCAATATTATATCCCTAGCTTCCTGTGTTTTGATCGAACACCTCTTTTTGATACTTTCATTTCATACAGTTTTACGTAGCTTCCTGCACTCATGGCTTCCTGGTGGCTACACATTGGCTTCCTGCAACCATGGCTTCCTAAACCTGCTCAAAACTACGCTAGCAAACAGGCCTCCAGTCTCTCTGGAAAGAATACGACCAATTCAGACCTCTTACTTGCACTCAAATCTTCTCCATTTCGTCAGCTTATCCTTGCTTTTGAAGTAATTTATACTATAAATTTCAACTCAACTACAAACCCAAGTCACTGACACATCATCTCTTTACGATCTCTAGCTCCAAATCTTTAATCAACAATGGAGGAGACCAAACTGAAAGTGGTGCTTTACCCCTTCGTAGGCGTAGGCCATTTGAGACCGATGGTGGAGCTCGCAATGCTGTTCCGACGGCACGACGTATCTGTCACCATCGCCGTGATAAACACTTCGAGCATGTCATCCGCCGCTTCAAGCTTCATCTCACAAGTCTCTTCGGAAAATACCGATATTTCCTTCCATCTCCTCCCCGCTCCATCTTCTCCCCCAAATCCTAGCTCAAAACCATTTCTAAACATTTTCAGCATGCTAAGTGCTTCCAACATAGAGCTCTTATCGTTTCTCAAGTCTGAATCTGAGACTGGAAAAGTTTCAGCTTTGGTGGTTGATTTCTTCTGCGTGGAAGTAATGGAAGCAGCCATGGAGCTCGGAATTCCGCCTTATATATTCTTCTCTTGCGGAGCCGCTGACCTGGCAGTGTTTCTGCATCTGCCCACAATCCTTTCGAAAGCCGAAGGTCCATTAACGGGTCCTGGAGGTAAAACCCGTTTATCCGTACCTGGAGTTCCGGATTTCCGTGCTTCTGATTTTCGAGGAGGGACTCTAAACCCTGATTCGGAGGAGCACAAAGTTTTCTTCCCTATTCTCAAAAAAATGGCGGAGGCAAAAGGAATACTAATCAACACCTTTGAGTCGTTAGAGCCTCGAGCTGTAAGGGCTTTAAGAGACGGGCTTTGTGTTCCAAACCATTCTACACCGCCGATTTACTGCATCGGGCCATTAATCATGGAGGATGGAAAAAAAGAAGGGGAGAGCAAACATCCTTGTCTCCAATGGCTGGATGAACAGCCGAAACACAGTGTGGTTTATCTCTGTTTTGGAAGCAGAGGATCATTCCCTGTTGAGCAACTCAAAGAGATGGCTATTGGGCTTGAAAATAGTAATCAAAGGTTTTTGTGGGTTGTACGCAGCCCGCCTAGTACAGACCCAGCTGCTATGTATGAGCCATTGGCCGAACCGGACCTTGATAAAATACTACCAGAAGGGTTTTTAGATCGAACAAAAGACAGAGGACTGGTTGTGAAATCATGGGCCCCACAAGTGGAGGTGCTAAAACATGTGGCGGTTGGAGGGTTCGTGAGCCATTGCGGATGGAACTCGATCTTGGAGGCGGTCATTAATGGAGTTCCGATCATTTGCTGGCCGTTGTATGCAGAGCAGCTGCTTAATAAGGTGTTTTTGGTGGAGGAGATGAAAATTGGCGTTGAGTTGAATGGATATGAGGAAGGTTTGGTTATGGCGGGTGAATTGGAGGAGAAGATAAGGTGGCTGACGGAGTCTGAAGGAGGGAAGGAAATGAAAAACCGAATTTTGGCTGATAAAGAGAGCGCAATTGAGGCGTTGAGAGCAGGAGGATTGTCTGATAGAGATTTTAGGGAGTTCTTGGGAGGTTTGAATATTTGAATTTGATCAAGTTATTGTATGGAATTCGTGTGGATTATTCTATTGTTCAAATTATTTTTTGTTCTGTTTCTTGGTTTTGCTTTTTGTTTTATTTTTGTTGTATTTCATATAAATCTCCTTTTTTAAGAAAAACTCTAAAATTATTTAACCAAAATAAAATTGCTCGAAAGTTCAACAAAAAATGCAAAAAATTCCAACAAGACTAACTACAATCAAAAGCACTTACTATACTAGACAAATTAGCAAAAGATAAGCTAATTTCTTAAATGTTTTTACACAACCCACATTAAATTCTCTAAAATTAATCCATATCCCTTATTTTTCATTTACTTTTGAGCTTCTTAAAAGACCACATAATTATTTTTATCTCAATCGTTCGATCAATTTTTTTGTCAAATTTTAACCACTAATTTTCTCAAATTTATTGTTATTTTATGACAATATTTATGTAGTTATCCAAACATAATCATATAATTGGTTGAATTTGTGTTTCATCCCCGATTTAGTGAGAACCGTTGAATTTATTTCTGACCATCAGATTTTAATCAGATGGTTTCAATGAATCATAATTCAAAGTTATGTTCAATTATTAATATCAATAGTTAATGAAAAGTTCACTCATTAAAATATAAATAATTTTTCTTTTCTTCTTTAAAAAATTATAATTCTTAATGAAGTATTCTATTTCTAATGTTAAAATCATCAAATATAAATTTGTTGGAATTTTCTGTTTATTTTGAGTTCCATATTGTTATGGTTCCAATTTATTTTTTCTTGCTAAAATATGTGAATATAGACTATATGAAAGAACATGTCCAAAAATGATATGCTCATTAACTTATATCTTATACCTTAATTTTCATCTCTCTTTGAGCATTCTCAAGAGACCTATCGTCAATTTTATCTTGGGCGTTGGATCAAATTTTTTTAAAATCGTAGTTTTTTATTTAAATTATTACCACAATATCACATGATCAGTTAGATTAATGTTTCGTGTTATATCTCCAATTACGTGAGAACTATCATATCAAACAAAATTTTAGAGTATTAAAAACTATATTATATTATATTACTTAATGTATTACGGATTTAAAAAAAATATGTGATCAATTTATACATAATCCGTATCATTTTAACAACTAACAAAATAAAAAATAAATAAGAAAAATAGTGAGACAATTTTTTCCAGAAAATGAGTTATGTTACATTTTCTTATGTATAGTAAACTTACTTTTTCCATATATATAATATAATATTTTCTTTTTACAAATCATGTTAAATATAATTATTATTTTTATATTTTTTTAAAGTTAATCATGTATAATTAAATCTTATGTGGTTTCAACTAAAATCTATGAAATAAATTATCGTGCATTTTTAGTTTTTCTGATCTTCTTCATCTAAGTCTGATTAATACTTATTTTTTTTCTAATATAATATGCTAATAGATAACAGCACAAGAATATCAAAGAGAATAAAAAAAGATGACAATTTAATCTTAGAAATCTTAATGCAAACATAAATTGAGATTATAAATTAACAATCCAAATTATTTTTTGAGTTATTATTTTCTGTTTCTTTATGAATTTATTATTTATGTTATTTTATTTTTTATATGTAAATTTATTTTATTTTATTTCAAGAATACTATATGCTCCTATTTCGACATTATGTTCATGCATTTTGTGGTTTAAACTCATTATGTGGTTCGGAACCCCATGAGCATGAGGGCATGAGTCCGGTCACGAAACTGCAAAATGAATGAAATTCCAACACGCAATTTTTGCTGCAATTTAATGATACCAACTGTTTTGTTCTCAAATAGATGATGACATGGGAGTTGAAATTGAACTTGAGAATTAAAAAAAAAAATCACTAAATTAGAATAAGATAAAACAATCAAATTGTCAAATAAGAATATAAAAAGATAGTGAAACTCTACTAAGCCTCTGCCAGAATTTAAATTTGTAATCCTAGAAGTAACAAAAATCTGGATTTTTCTTGCAAGATCTTGATATGTAAAATGGGCTTCAAGATAGCACATAATTGAAGCCTAATATAATTGAGCTGAGCCTCAATTTTGGGTTTTGATTTCCAGTAGGGATATCAATGAATAGATCTAGGCCTTTCATTGGGCCGTGTGAGGCTTGTATTAGAAATTTGTTAAAAAGATATACTTGAAAAGGCGAGAAGGTTGAATGGAACCATTGTTTCGGTAATCATCTTTGAGTTTTAGTAATTTCTTTCATGCAAATTATTCATGCAATAGTCAAATTCTCTTGTTAACTTTTCCATGCATCATAACTTCATCAATTTGTAGTCGAGGGAAATTTAAAAAAAAAAAAACGAACATCCATTTTTTCTCTTTCGCAAATACATTGATACAATACAACAAACCAATTAACTCCCTAAGACTCTAAATCCCACATTAATTAAATTCTACTCTAAATCTAAATCCTCATGAATTCCTAACTCCAAGATCCGTAAGAAACTGAACAAAAGCTTTGGAAGAACTCCCCTGTTCACCAACAGCATCCATGGCCTTCTTCCTCAGTTCCATCATCTTCTCCTTCATCCTCTTCCCTCCCTCCGACTCAATCAACCACCTCACCTTCTCCTCAACCTCGTCACTCCTCACCATCTCCTCATCGTACCCTCTCATCTCCACTCCCACCTTGATCTCCTCCGTCACAATCACCTTGTTCAGCCTCTGTTCTGCATATAACGGCCAGCAGATCAACGGCACGCCGGCAATTACCGCTTCCAACACGGAGTTCCACCCACAGTGGGTGACGAAACCTCCAATTGCCACGTGGGGCAAAATCTGAGCTTGTGGGGCCCATGATTGGACGACTAAGCCTTGGTCTTTGGTTCTTGACAGGAAGTCTTGAGGCAAGAGGGTTTCGAGCTCGGGCTGAGGCTGAGACTCGAAGATCTTGTTTGGATCGTCGCTTGTTTTGACGATCCACAAGAATCTTTGGCCGCTTTTTTCTAGTCCAATGGCGATTTGTTCGATCTGTTGAGGGAGGAAAGCTCCCATGCTTCCAAAACAGAGGAAAACAACGCTTCCTTTTGGCTGAGAATCAAGCCAAGAGAGACTAACGTGCCTTGGTTCCTTCTCTTTCTCTTTCTCTTCTCCTTGAGTGATTAACGGACCAACGCAATAAACAGGAGGCATTTTTCTATCAGGAATGCAAAGCCCATCTTTGAGCACCATTAGAGCTTTCGATTCGAGCTCCTCAAAGCTATTGATGAGGATTCCGTCAGCTTCGATCAACCGAGGCCAATTCTCTATCCGTGTTTTGTAAGCATCAGTTGTACGGTCCTGTACTGACTGCGGTATATCAGAAGCTCGTACCGACGGAAACCCTGGAAAATTAATCAGAGATTTCCCCATATCTTTGAATGAACAAGAGAGAGTCTTGGCAAGCACCGTTATGTGAAGAAAGACGGCAAGAGAACCGGCACCAGACGCCATGAAGAAATAAGTCGGGATTCCGAATTGCCTCATCACTTCAAGAGCACCCGTACAGAAGAAATCAAGCACGATGGCTCGAACATTCTCTGTTTTTCTCAACTCAGAGATGAACTCAACAAGATGAGGATTGTTCCCTCTGAGAATCGAAAACATGAGTCTGAAAGGGTTGTTGGCCACCTCAGGAGGAATGGGGACTGAGGGCAGGAGATGGAAAGAGATGGCCGGGTTTGAAGCGGCGAAGCTGGCAATGGCTTCTGCGGTGGCTCCGGAGTTCTTGGGCGGTTCGATCACGGCGACTGAGACGGCCAAGCGGTGGCGGAGGAAGAGCTTGGCCAAGGCTACCATCGGAACCAGGTGGCCCATGCCCATGCCCGGATACAGCACCACCGTCTCCTTCTTCATTTTTGGTCGTCTTTGATCTCTTTGGTCGTCTATTTGCAAGAGGGCTTTAGGTTTTTGTGTTTGGTTGAGGGTTTGATAGATGGATTTTATAGATGGAATTGAACAGTTCAAGTTGAATTAAACATTGTACTGAATAAAGAAAGTGGGTTTAAACAGTGTCGACGATTAAATATTTTGATATTTTGATATACTAACTAAATTGAATTAGACATTGTACTGGAATAAGAAAGAGGCATTAAACAGTGTCGACAACTAAATATTTTGATATACTAACTAAATTGAATTAAACATTGTACTGGAATAAGAAAGAGGCATTAAACAGTGTCTACAACTAAATATTTTGATATACTAAATTTAATACTCTTTAGTTTTACGTGTTTCTTTAAACGCAGGTTACTTCAATGATTAAATGATATAACAATGACATGCTTAAAGTTTAAACATATAATTAAGCAAATATTTAGTTTACAATATAATATTTCTTTAGTTTATTGGAGATGATGTATTGTACTATTATTCTTTTTTTTTAAGATTATCGTATCAGTATCACTGATTAGAAAAAAAAAACGTTTTTTTAAGGTTCGTGTATCGACCACTTATTAGAAATATGGAGACTAAGAATTAGTCACAAAATTAACGAGAATTAAGATTAAACATTTGAAATAATGATCAGTTCCGGTCCAGCCACGCACCAACCTAATTAAATATTTCAGAAAATATACAACTAAATAGTCAAAGAACAAGTAAAACTAAGCAAAAAATATCTATAGATTTCAGTATATTGTTTTGGATATTCATGATGTATTTAGTTTAGGATTAGGGCTACAAACAAATTAGCCCTAATGCAAAAATGTCGTAATTGTCGCAGAATCAAATTGGAATTTGGGACAAGAATGAGGCCAATTACTTCCTATATTCTACTTGGGCTTCAAACGTAAGCCATGACGTTTATAAGTATTACAAACCAAATGTTAGTTTACTTTTATTCTAGGGGTAAATTTAATTTTTATTACGCCTAAAGGCCAGTCTTGTAAAGCCAATTCTCTTGGCAAGCATTGTAATGAACCTACTCTATTTAGTATTTAATCTAATGAAATTGCAGATACCCAGGCAAGACCTGGGATCTACTTCTCAAAAGAAAAAAGTATTACAAACCAAGTGAAAAAGGGCAATTATCTACTGATTGGGAGTTGGGACAAACTTGCTTTTTGTTCAAGGTTGTTATTTGTGAGAAAAAAATTAGCCTCCCATAAAATATGTTCAAGCTCAGTCAGTAATATCTATACGATAATTTAAATTTAATATGTTTATTTAATATATACAGACATTATCTATCTATGTTGAGAAACGAAAATCAACTAAAGTAGTAAATAATATCCATTTACCAGAAAAATAAATCATCATTAAGGTTTTTAACATTAATAGGGCCTAATCTGCATGGCAAAGAAACAAATGCCTCATAAGATACTTTTAACATGTAACATTATTGCATATAACTTGACACTTAGTTCCCCAAACTATCTAGAAACTCCGCTAACGCCTCATAAGATGCTCCCCCTTCTTTCAAGACCCCCACTGCGTCATACTTCACCTCCTCCATCCTATTTTTCAGCTCATCCGCTCCCTCCGACTCGATGATCCATTTTACCTTGTCTGCCAGTTCATCTGCTAAAATCAATTCTTTGTCATACCCCTTCAACTCGACTCCAATTTTCATATCCTCCACCAAAAACACCTTGTTCATCTTCTGTTCAGCATACAGTGGCCAGCAAATCATCGGTACTCTGAAACTCATTGCTTCAAGTGTCGAGTTCCACCCACAATGGCTAACAAATCCACCAATCGATATGTGACTCAATACCTCTATCTGTGGGGCCCAGCTTTTGACAACCATTCCCCGATCTTTGGTTCGGTCCAAAAATCCTTCAGGTAAAAGCGCGTCCAAGTCTGGCTCGGGACGAGGCTCAAACATTGTCCTATCAGGATTGGGCAGGCTACGTACAACCCATAAGAATCGTTGGCCACTTTTTTCTAGCCCGATGGCAATTTCTTTTAATTGCTCAACTTGGAATGAACCCATGCTGCCGAAGCAAAGAAACACGACACTCTTCTTCGGCTGAGCATCCAGCCAATCCAGACAAGGATGTCTCTCTTCTTTCTTTTCACCATTGGAAGCCAATGGTCCGATACAATACATAGACGGTGTTGGACGGTCTGGCAAACACAGCCCATCCTTTAGGGCTTTCATCGCTCGAGGCTCCAACGACTCAAAAGAGTTGATTAGAATTCCCTTCCCCTCAGCCAGTCTGTCGAAGTTATAAATCGTCAGCTTGAACTCCTCCGTGTCGGGGTCGGAGGCTTCTTTGATCAAATGTGAAGCAGGAAACGGAGGAACACCGGGGAATAATAATGGAGTTTCACCAGCATCTTTTAGAGGGCCGATGGTGCTACTAGAGATAAACTTTGGGAGATGAAGGAATACTGCCAAGGCATTAGCACCACACGAAAAGAAGAAATAGGCTGGTACGCCTAGTTCAGCAGCGACATCCAATGCGTCGACACAGAACATGTCGAGAATCAACGCACTGACAGGTGAAGTTCGAGACTCAGACTCGATAAAAGATTTGAGAGGTGTGTTGTACAGACGTAATTTCTCGAAAAAATTGCCGAAGGCCTTTTTAGGGTCAGCGTTTGAAGGAGGGTCAACTTGCGGAAGGACATGAAAATGGATATTAGGGTTTGCATCGGATAGTTTTGAAACCATGTCGCCGAGTGGCATCAGTTTGGTTAAAGCGATGGACACAAATACTCCATGGCGAAGAAATTGTTTGGCGAGTTCTACCATCGGTACAAGGTGACCTACACCGATGGAGGGATAGAGAACCACCTTTTTCTTATCCATTGATTAATTGCTCTTGATTGACAAGTGAGAGAAAAAAAAGAAAAAGAGAAAATGATGGAGAGAGATCTTTCAATTGGTACAGGTTATATATTTTATAACTTCTATTATTGTGTCTCTAGAAAGAAAGATAAGTATGCATAATTTTCTTTAGAGAAAAGTCCAAATTTATTAAGTCCTTATGTGTCAGTTAAACTTGACACGTAAGTGATAATATAACATATTTTAAGAAAAGAGAGATATTAAGAAAATTTTATTTTTTTCAAATATTTGTCATGTCACAATTGTCACGTTGGAATTTGTTTCAAGAATATATGCCGCGTATTGCTTACGTGTCAAATTTAACTAACACGTAAGCACTTAACGGATGAAAAGACTAAAAATAGACTTATTGAATAGTTGGAGGACTAACATTAGACTATTAAAAAGTGTTGAATAGTTGAGAGGCAAAATTGAACTTTTTTCTTTTCTTTAGTATTTTAATTATTATAAAACGATTGAGAATCTTTTATGTACTCCAAATAATTAGCATATTTATTACTAAAAAAATAGTGGTGGAAAAGGAGAGTAACCACGTAACTCAATCAGAAATATTAATGGCCAAAACAAACTTTGGGACTGTGTGGTCACCAAACAATTGTTTGTAGCAGCCACTAGGCAGTAATTATCGTGCTTTGCCAACAAGATAAGGTAAATAAACTAACCCGGTTGAGACGAACGAAGAATATCAGCATCATACTTAGTCGATCCAGAAAACTTCAAATCGTTCTGCTTCATGGTAAAATCACCAATTCCATTCAAATCTGATTCATGACTCCAAGGAGATTCCCCTTTTTCTTTCCAAACTGATATTGGTGATTTCTTTCTAAAACAGGCGGAGAAGGGATGGTTAACCGAGAGAATTAGAGTTAGAGGGCCGTTAATCAAGTTTATCAAATCACAATTTTGATCCAAGGACTAAGGAGTTGCTTGGGCAGAATTTTTTTTCCCTATACGGTTGGGTATGATCCGCTCCCATCTAAATCTTTTGATTTCAAACGGAAGCCATGACGTTCACAAGTAAAGTATTACAAACCAAATGATAAAGAGCCCATCCATAAGACTTGTCTATTAATTGAGACAACCTACATTTTTCTCATAAACTCCGAAACCAAACGAAAGAGCACACTCAATATTTGTCTAATTAAGTGGGACAACCCATCTTATATATACTCCGAATTAATTACAAAAACTGAATATTTAAAATAATTTTTCATTACAGATAGATAAATATACATTAAGACCATATTTGAATATGGTCTTTCACGCATATTGTGCAAAATAGTTATATAAATTGTATGCTAATATCATATGGTTACTTAGTTATATCATCATTTGTTTCTAGTTACACATATATTGATACCCAAAATTATTATCCTTACCTAATAATAATGTCTGTAAGGAAACAGAGCTTTATAAGGATTGAGAGGGTGCATAGCCTTCAAAGATTTAAGTAGTATAATATTTTAGTAGGATTATAATAAATAAGTTTTGAGTATATGTATTTGTATATATTTGACCATCCAAATTTTTGTGCAAGTTAGTTATTTATGAGAAAAAAATTTAGCCCTTCATAAAATGTGAGCTCTGTCAATGATGTCTATTACGATAATTTAAATTTTATATGTTTATTGATTATATTGATATTATCTGTCTATGTTGAGAAACGAAAATCAACTAAAGTAGTGAATAATATACATTTACAAGAAAAAGAAACCATCATTAAGGTTTTTAACATTAATAGTATAAAGCCTAACTGCATGGCAAAGAAACAAATGCCTTATTAGATGCTTTACATTTAACATTGTTGCGTGAAGCTTGATACTTAGTTGCTCAAACTATCTAGAAACCCTACAAATGCCTCATAAGATGCTCCCCCTTCTTTCAAGACCCCCATTGCATCATTTTTCACCTCCTCCATCCTAATTTTCAGCTCATTTGCTCCCTCCGATTCAATGATCCATTTTACCTTGTCTGCCAATTCATTTGCTAAAACCAACTCTTTGTCATACCCCTTCAACTCGACTCCAATTTTCATATCCTCTACCAGGAATACCTTGTTCATCTTTTGTTCTGCATATAATGGCCAACATATTATCGGTATTCCAAAACTCACTGCTTCTAGTGTCGAGTTCCACCCACAATGGCTAACGAATCCACCAATTGATGTGTGGCTCAGTACCTCTACTTGTGGGGCCCAGTTTTTGACAATCATTCCCCGATCTTTGGTGCGGTCCAAAAATCCTTCAGGTAAAAGTGTGTTCAAGTCTGGCTCAGGAAGAGGCTCAAATATTTTCGTCCTATCAGGATTGGGCGGGCTACGTACAACCCATAAGAATCGTTGACCGCTTTTTTCTAGCCCGATAGCAATTTCTTTTAATTGCTCAACTTGGAATGAACCCATGCTTCCAAAGCAGAGAAACACGACGCTCTTCTTCGGCTGAGCATCCAGCCAATCCAGACAAGGATGCCTCTCTTCTTTTTTTTCACCATTGGAAATCAACGGTCCGATACAATACGCAGACGGTGTTGGACGGTCTGGCAAACAGAGCCCATCCTTCAGGGCTTTCATGGCCCGAGGCTCCAATGACTCAAAAGAGTTGATTAGAATTCCCTTCCCCTCAGCCAGTCTGTCGAAGTCATAAATTATCAGCTTGAACTCTTCCGTTTCAGGGTCGAAGGTTTCTTTGATCAAATGTGATGCTGGCAATGGCGGAACACCGGGGAATAATAATGGAGTTTCGCCAGCATCTTTCAGAGGGCCGATGGTGCTACTGGAGAGGAATGTTGGGAGCCGAAGTACTACTGCCAAGGTAGAAGCACCACACGAGAAGAAGAAATAAGCTGGTATGCCTAACTCGGCGGCGACATCCAATGCGTCGGCACAGAAAAGGTCGAGAATCAACGCACTGGTAGGTGAGATCCGAGACTCAGACTCGATAAAAGATTTAAGAGGCGTGTTGTACAGACGTAACATCTTGCATAAACTGACGAATAACACTTTAGGTTCAGCGTTTGAAGGAGGATCAACTTGTGGAAGGACGTGGAAATGGATGTTAGGGTTTGAATCAGACAGTTTTGAGACCATGTCGCCGACTGGCATTAGTTTGGTTAAAGCGATGGACACTGAGACTCCATGGCGAAGAAATTGCTTGGCGAGTTCTACCATTGGTATGAGGTGACCCGCACCCATGAATGGGTAGAGGACCACCTTCATTGAATGATTGTTCTTGATTGACAAGTGGGAGAAAGAGAGAAAATGATGTAGAGAGATCTTTCAATTGCTACTATTTCGTTGGAAGTAAGGCTTGCATTTTATAACTTCAATTGTTGTTTCTAGAAGATAGATAAACTTCACTAATTTTAATTTTTATAAATAAATTGAGAATCTTTTATGTACTACTCCAAATAATTAAAGATCCGTTTGGCAAAACATGGAATAGAAAAATAGTAAAATATAGAATAGCTAATTATTCTGTTTTATTCAATAGCGTTCGGCTAGATACATAAATTAAAATATTTGTTTAAATAATATAATAATGACGTATGACCACATAAAATAGAAAATGAGAAAATTCGACTGTCACATAGGATGATATTTAGAATAAAAGATAATATATGTTTCCTATATTATACTATATTCTATGGATTGAATCAATTCCATCTCTACATTAAAATAGAATAATTTCGCTTTTTTACACTTTTAATCCAAGATATTATATTTTTATTCGGCTAGAATAAATCTTATGTTCCTATGTTCCATCCTATTCCACGTCACTAACATATTTATTGCTAAAGAGTCGTGCAAAAGGAGAGCAGCGACTTGACTATCAGAAATATTAATGGCCGAGACAAACTTTGGGACTGTGTGGTCGCCAAACATTTGTTTTTAGCATCTTAGTTATATCATGCCATGCCATGCCTATAAGATAAGGTGGTCATAAAATGAAAAAGGCTATATTAGGCCTTAAAAAGATATATTATACGGCCGATAATATAATTGCATCCACTATATATTAAAAAAGAACAATCCAAGAAAAGCTTATAGACACAATTTCTTTTTCGACCCTTACGGACCTCTTGAAGCTTATAAAAGCCCAACAAATCAAGACCCATTATAAATTAAAAAAATAGTAAAAATAATCAAGAGATCTAATAACTAAGATTTATTATTAGTTAGATATATAGGATCTGCATTATATAATAAATGAGATTTTCTCTCTTTAAAGTATAAAATTTATTATCTTATTGTATTATATTTTATTGCATAACTCAGGAGTAACATCTCTCCATGGTGCTTGAACTGGAGTCTGAGAGCAGTCACTATATAATTATTTTTCCAAATTTTTGGGCCAGCTCTCAAAAATACCCATTCAAAACCGAAAATCTATTTATACCTTTTAATTTTTTTAAGACGCGTAACGTGCTTGCTTATAAGTACATTACACAACAATCATTCTGTTGATTCTTTTTTCTCTCTTTGAATTTCCAACAAAACAGAGCAGAAAAAATTATCTCACGCACCTCCTTTCCTATTCTATGTTGGTAGTGGAAAATATTATAAACACCCAAAAAAAATAACTATACAAAATAAATATTTTGTATAAATAATATATACTTGTGTGATTCGATTTTTAAACTTATAAACTTTTAAAACTTTAAAAATGCTCTTTGTGAAAATCAAATCGTGTTGAACCTCTTTGGTTTAAATCAAAGCAAAGCTTGCTCAATTCTTGCGCCAGTACTGGAGCCCCACAGTAGAAAACCCCTATTCAAAAATAGAATATTCATATTAAAAACTTAATATATCAACTATATTTGTTATACTATTTTAATTATTTTAGCAGAATTTAACCTTATTTATTACCTATTTTGGCATAAGGATGTTTGGAACCGATTTTGGACAAAACCTTCTTCCAATTCGGCCTCGCAAAATGAGTACGAACCTAGAATAAAAAAATACACAAAATGAAAATTAAAATGGAAATTCAGTTATTAAAAAAACGAAAAATAAACAATAAAACAATAAATTAAATATGAAGAAATGAACACATACTCTGGTTCCAGAAACTATATCAACTCCATTTTTCGCATGATTCAAAGTCTGAAGCATCGTAATTAGGGCTGACCTGGCATCTCCTTCTTCATACACACTCGTCAAGTAATTATGCATCTCAATTATACCCTGAAACCACAAATCAAACAATCACATTCCATAACAATTCATTCACTCATTCATTCATTCATTCATATTTAAATATGTGAGTGGAATTACGAAAAATACCCTTTGATCTATTTATTTATTTATCTCTTTATATATTTATTTATTTATTTATTTATCTATTTGTTTATTTATTTACTTATTCATTCTTTATTCACTAATTAAGTAATTTATTTATCTGTATTTATTAGAAAATGTGAGTGAAATTAAAAAAATGCCCTTTGATCTATCTATCTATCTATCTATTTATTTATTTATTTATCAATTTGTTTACTCATTAACTAATTTATTCAAATATTTGGGTGAAATTACGGAAGTACCCTTTGATCCATCTGCGCGACTTCGTTCATGATGCCTTTGAACCAGTCGAAGGAGCCCTGCTCTCTGGTGACCCAGTAGAAATACGCGTTTGTGGTCTTGAATAATTTTTTCGGTTTTGAAGTGATTCGCATTAATGTCGCCAGGTCGACATGCGCGCGGTTTCTGCTCAACGGTGGGTACAGATCCGCAAATGCGTCCTGAGTTGGGAAAAATAATAATATTAAATTGTTGTTGGAGATGAGATTATAGTAACTAGTTATTAGGGTAATTTGCATAAAAAGCTCCTCAATTGTGACGAACTTGCAAAAAGGCCCCTGCATTATTGAAGATTGCAATAATAAGATATGCATTGTTGCCGAAATTGCAAAACAATTACTAGTAAATCAAGGTTTTCTTTTTTGCAATTTCGGCACGATGCAGGGCTTTTTTGCAAAGTTGCTAGTAATGCACGCTGTTATGAAAACATTCAAGATTAGCCCTTGAGTAAGGGATTAAATATGTGTAATTCTATAAAGTATAGGGATTAGATTAGAATATTTAAACCAGTAGTACAGGGACCGAATTGCAATCCAATTAACGTACAGGGACTATTCATGCATTTATCGATTACTTAAATTTTACAGTAACTAGTGTGAGATTATTCTTATGGAATTTTGGGGAGAAATGAATGAATAATTACTTCTTCTTCCTCCATTTTGACGATGTTGTTTAAGAGGTCTTTTAATATGCTTATAAAAGGAGTCGCTCCGATTCCGAGCCCTACGAGTAGTAAAACGTCGTATTTTTTGTAGTCCTGAGCTGGCGATCCGTATGGCCCGTCAATCAGTAGCTTTGGCAAACTATAGAAAAAAGGGAAAAAAATATTTTAATAAAATTTCAAAGTTTTTTTTAAAAGGCCCGATTTAATTTAACTGGATATATTAAGAAGCCCCCTCATCATTTAGGGGTTGTTTTAAGACGTTCAAGAACAGTTATTAAAATTGAATATGAACGAATAGGGGTATTTTGGTCAAGAAAAAATATTTAACGCCGCTCTTATTATAGGAGGTTCTTTACAATATTCAAAATGGTCGGGGTTTTTTTTTTTTTTTTTTTTTTTGAAAATTCTCTTTAAAATAGAGGAAAAAAATAAGAAAATTTGTCTTCTTTGAAATGTTGACCTTTTTTTGGTGGTTTCATCGGCTCGTAAAAGCCCGCTTTTACCGCCAGCTGGCGGTTCGCAAGCCAAAGAAAAAACCCGTTTCAACTCTCTCGTCCAGTCGCCCAGCTGGCGAACATGGATGCTCAAGTAATCGTCTCCTGGCGCTGATGTAATGGAAAACGGATGCCTGAAATAAAACAAATATTAATTAATTAATTGATTAGTTGGATAATTGAGAGATTGATGTAAAATAAAAAAGGGATAGTTGTGGAGAAATTAGTAATTTATTATTAGGTGTTATTTAGCAGAAAATATTAAGTAAATTGCACAATTGAGAATTAATTGGTAAGTAATCATGTGATAATTTTGAAGAAATTGGGTACTGTTCAGCGAAAAAAATATGAATTAATTGCACAATTGAGAAAAAACTGATAAGTAATCATGTGATAACAGTGAAGAAACTGGGTAATTATTAACTAACTGCGCAATTGAGAAAATTAACTGATAAATAGCTACGTGATAATTGTGAAGAATTAAATTATTAATCAATTGTACCATTCGAAAGGAGAGACAGCTGGACACTGAACGAACATGTACTGCCCGCTTTTGTACCGAAACGCGGGCGGTTTCGACATTTGTAGCGTCAGAACATTTCCAGGATATATCGCAACCTACATAAACAACAAATAATAAAAATAATAAAATGTTTTGAAACATTCACAATCATAAATCATGATAGTGATAAAAATAGTAACAGTGATATTGTTTCACAAACCTTGAGCAATCTGACCGAGTAATATCCGGATCTGAGCGCTCGTAGTATTCTCTCGCCTAAATAGAGCGAAACTGGAACCGCTAAATACATCCAAGTCTGCACCCCAAACAAAATAATTCAAAACCAATAAAAATAATAAGGGAAATTTACAAAAAAGCCCTTGCATTATTAAAAATTGCAAAAAAGAAGACAATAAAACTAGCTTTTGCTATATTTACAAGGGCCATTTTCTTTTCAATTTCCAATAATGAAGGGCTTTTTTACAAATTTCCATAGTACTACTACCACAAACATTTATTTATTTATTTTTTTCGAAAAAATAATAATCAATACAACAATAAATAACAACTACATACCGTTTTGCGGTGCCAAGAATGTATCAAGTACAAAAACTGCCCGTGCACCACAAGACAAACATAAACCACGGCAAACAAATGATGCGAATACCAAAACGCATTGAATCCGGTCACCCTATCGAGCGGCTTCGGCAATTTAACCAAACTCCTTCTAAACCACCGCGTGGCCAGTGTGAACGCGATTATCATGCAAATGACCATTATGACCCCGGTGACGCCCTCGACCCCGCGCACGAGTTGCATGTAAGTGGGTTTGGTCTGGCCGAAGTAGGGTTTGAGAGGGGCGTAACGGTCATTTGAGGCGTTGATGAGGCGGGGGAAGTCGCAGGTCATGTGGTTGCCCACGTGGAGGATCACGCCGATCAGGATGGCCGCTGCGATTGTCTGTGGAGGGAAGAGAGAATTAGAAAGACGGTATTTTTGGCGTGAAGTGTTATTTTGTGAAAAGTCTGTTTGGATTGGTTGGAATGGAAAAATTAGAAAGATAATATTTCGCCGTAAAGTATTGTTCTGTAAAAATTGTTTGTTTGGTTGAAGAATGGTATTTTGTTAAGGGACCTGATAGAGCACGATGGTATTGTAGCACGACTGTTCACGACGGATCCAATAACATTATATATAATTTATTTTTTAATAACAATATATACATAATAATATATATAATTTATTTTCAATAACAGTATATACATAAAAAGTGAAAACAGTATATAAAATGGGAAATAGTATATAAAATGGGAAAACATTATATAAAAGTAAAAAAATAAAAAATACACAAAAAATAAACAGTAAATAAAATGAGAAAATAGTATATAAAAATAGAAAAACAGTATATCTATAGCGCCGTCATGCTACACTCGTGCTACAGTACCGCCGTGTTTGCACATTTCTCTTTTGTTAATATTGGGGAAATGTAAACAGGTGGTGAATTGGTCAGAGTGATTTTTTAAATGGATTAAGTTTTTAACATTTGTTATGATTTTTGGGAAATTTGCAGGTTGTGTGGTTGCCTGCATGGAGGATGATGGCGATCAGGATGACAGCTGTGATGTGTGTGGTTTGATAAATATTATTTTGTCAATGTGTTGAAATAGAGAATATTTGTGTTGTTAGTATGGGGGGAAATGCAGTAGGTGATAAATTAATTGTTTGATTTTTTTAAATGGATTTGTGTTCTTAAAGTTGTTAGGGAAATTATGTTGTTACTTGTTAGTAATGGTTGAAATTGAAATAGCTTTGTTTGGTGAATTTCACATAATTATAAGTTTGTGAAATCGGTTTTGAAGAAAAAAGCAACACTGTTGTTATTGTTTAAAAAGAAAAGGACATTTTAAAAAAATGCTCAAATAAATCAATTATGGCGACCCACTAACAGGTAAGCATGGCATGTGATGTTTACTGTTTTGGGTTTTCTTTTTGTAGTACCAACTAACATGAACTAAGTACTAATTGAGTTATGATATGTTTTTGGTTCCTTAAAATGACTACAGCTCACATGGGCAACTGTTCTCTCCATTTGGGGGACCAAATGGAGAGAAACTGACATCAAGTTCATTTGAACAATTTCAAAAAGTAAATGGGACCATTTTATAAGATAAACAGAATATGTGCCAACAGAAACAGGGTCCTTCTTCTTTGGAATGTTCTTTCTTTCTTTTTCTTTACTTTTTTTAAACAAAGGTTGTCCTTTTATTTTTGAAAGAAAAGAAAATTAGTCTTATTCATCATATATAGATGGCTCTAGCTACGTGTGTGTGAAAGCAAGAAAACTTAGGAAAGGAGAGCAAAAACTAAGAAAAGTTATGGTTGTGAAAGGAAATAGAGAGAATAGAATAGAATCATTTGCTGTAAAACACTAACATACATCACTAACTGATTAAATGCGGATCAAACATGTCCTTTGTATCTCCACTAACTAAAAGCTTTGTAAACACAACAATTGGTATCTTATATATACTTTCGAATGTTCTTTTGCATATAATTGATTAAGTTGTTGGTAGAAAGGCGCCAGAACATAAATGACAAGTGTAACATTATATGCAAAAGGAAAAGATAGCAACTAGCAAGGCCCTTTCTCTCTTCCATTTTCTCTTCTGGTGGTAAGTGAAACATATTATGCTGATAAGTGAAATATTATATAACGATAAGTGCAATATTATAAGTGGTCCAAAAGTGAAACATGTAATCTCATCACCAAACGCATTATCAAGCCAAGTCTCGCTTACCAGTAAATTATGTTTCACTCACCAACAAAATACATCCCACTTACCACCAGAAGACGAAATGTGGGTTCAACCACAGTACGACATGCATCTTCACAGTCCACATAAAAAAGAACAATTCAAAAAAAAAACAGAAAAAAAAACACAAATTTCAAAGCAAACCTTGTGAAAATTGATATTATCATCGAACGGCAACACCCTGGCCACTCTGGTGCCCCTCAGCCAAGTAATCGTGTTCCTACAAACCGGCATCAGAACCAAGGCCATGTTGAATTTTAACGTCTCCGCGGCCCCCTTGGCCGTCGTCAGACAATACCCCATCACCTCAAACGCGTACCTAGAAAATAAAACGTATTTTTAATTAATTGAGAATTATGCTATTGTGAGTTAAATTACACCCACTAATAACATGATATGTGAGGTGATTGTTTATTTAATTAGCTGTAATATTTACACAATAAATCATGTCGGGCTATCGTTGTTCTTTTCCGTCATGCTGTGTAGCATTATTGATTATTTAGATAGTCACTATAGTACACTACAGTACGTGATGTGATTGAGTATTATAAATAAATACGAGAGACGGCAGTCAAGTGATGTAAATCAATCATTATGAGAAAGGACTTAGTTACTCAACACCTAAAATCACCACCAAGTTTATGGTCAAAGTGATCAACCACCCTAATACGGTCATTAATATTAATATTAATATTTTTTATTCTTTTTTGTTTCTAATAACTATCTAATATTTTAGAACAACCACATATAATTAAAATTTCAATAACCATCAATTTATAATAATCACTTATTTCAAGATCACCTGTTTCTTAAAAAAAAAATAGCCATATCAAAACTTGGTGGTGATTCTAGGAGTTAAGTATCTTTTCTCTTTAAATAAACACGACAATCAACTGACGTAATTCAAAATACCTCTTTCTGTACTGCACGAACTTCCAAGTGAACAACCCGACTAAAATGGCGACCCAGAGCGTCAGCACCCAGATACGGCGCCAGTTGTCTTCCAAAAAGTATCGGAGCTTGGTGGAGAGTTTGTTGATAGGGGATTTGTAACGGAGCGACGCGAGGTTCTGACTCAGGGCCTGGCTTGTGTAGCTCAGAGCCTGGCTGTGGTTTAAGTAGGTGTCTTTTTGGAGGAGGAGAGTTTCCAGTTGCCATAGCTGTGGGGAAATGAGTAAGTCATATTGGAAGTTATAAACTGTAACTACGTGAAATTGGAAGTTATAAGTCGTAGATATGGATATTTTATGTAGTTTTAGCCTTTTAGGCATATTGTTTTGTTTAGATTTATTTATGTAAAGCACATGTTTCGGACGGATTATGTATTTTTCGGAGGGTATGTTGGATTGTGCGTATATTTTTGTTTTTGGCAAGGTAAGTGAATTTTTTGAGGTCGAAAGATTAACACTATAAAACGTTTGGTTTATAGCACGTCAGTAAAAGGGAGAAAAGTCAAGAAAATGTATGGGTTGGTTATAATTTTGCAAGGATCATTTCTCATTCTTACACATTCTAAATAATAAATATAGATATTTGCTATTTTATTTGAAACATTAGTGTAAATATGTTATGCATGTATTTTGTTATTCTTAGCTTTATTTACATAAGGCACGTTTTTCGGTTAATATTATATTTTGAAGGGTATGTGTAATAAAAAGAAAGTGAATAAATTAAGTCCTTGAAAAACATGAAGGCATTTAATGCGCACATGTCTGTTTTATAACAAATAAATTTGATTGAGTGGTGTTTAATAACAAATAGATTTGTTTGAGTGGTTGGATTGTGGGGTAGTTCAATGCTCATGCAGAAAGCAAGATACGAGTGTAAATGTGTAATTTACACCCAAAAAATGTTAATATTTTACATTTACTATTAGATCATATTTTATTAACCAGCAATTTATATTTTGTTTACCAGTGGAAATAAATGGGTTTGTTGTTACTTTTTAAGAATAAGAAAAGGAAAGTTGGAGTCAAATATCTGATGACTGGTTCTCTACAGCTGGAAAACAACTTGAAAAAGGATAGTAATAAAAATAAAATAAATAATAATAATAATTAATGAGGTCTAATTTGATTGGAAAAAAGAAGAGGTGGGGAATGAAAGAAAACAAATTTTCATAAAGTTGGTGAGAAACGAATTATTAAATTAATTAAATCAAATCAAAATGCTTTACTTTCAAGAAAGCTTGAGAAAAAATTCATGATGGGCCTATGGATGTGGTATTGTACTTGTCAAACATTTAATAGTTTTGACAGGTACTCTTTTTAAATGCTCTTTTTATTTCCTAAAACAAGTTAATACATAATTTAAGGTTAGTTAAAAATTATATTTATAAAATATATTTAATTATTAGTGCCCTTGGTTTTAGAGAAAAATCCAGGTTCTAAGGAAACAAGAAGAAAAAAGGACAATCTGGTCCCAATATTTTTCAAAAAAATACATAAAAACAATTTAATAAATAATATAAGGTTGGATAAAAATATTTAAATTTTGTAGAAAAGTACAGTGAAGTGGGACAAAACAAAAACGTCAATAAAGTCAAAAAAGTAAGCCCTTTTTGGAACTGTCTACCAATTGTAATAATAATAATAATAATTTAATAGTAACAAATTTATTTCTTGAAAGAAGAAAGATATAGCACAAAGTAGTAGTAATTTTTGGAAGAACGCAAATTCATGTCTTATTTGTTTCTCATATTTGTTCTTGCTTATTGTGCGGCAACTTGTCTATTATGGATAGATAACAATTTCTAAATGGCCCCCACATTATGATTAAATACAAAGAACATTTTTTTTTAATTTATTAAAAAATAATTAGAATAATGAAGATACGTTAACACTAACCACGATTTTTCCCCTTTATATAGAGGATAGGTCTTTTTATCAGTTTTCCAAAGAATAGAAGAAGGATTAATTGCAATTTTCAACATTGTCTAGTGGAGCCTATGTATGAATTATAATCATTTTCATTTTCTTTTCTTTTTTTTAGGGAAAAAATAAAAAGTATCTTTTATTTAGTCAACTACTCATGACGTGCAGATAACATGGAGTGTGAAATGGAACGAACGAACAGAAACAGAACAGTGGACCATAAATCCACATGTCTTTTCACTTGGGACAGGTTGCCCTTTGTCTTGGTCCTTCCATTCCATGTTCATTGCATTCAATTTATTTGTTCCTACTTGGTTAATTACCGCAGTTTAACATCAATAACACCAAAATATCATTTTTACTCACGTAAGTAAATCCAACTTACTATGACGATATTTAATAAAAGTATTATAATGTAAAAACGGACCTCAATGTAGCCCAAGCCTTCAGGATCAAGCTCTTCCATGATGAGTGCTGCGTATTCTTCCGCCTGTTCTTTCAGCCTTGCCAGTTTATTTGCTGACGCACTCAACATTATAATCTACATATTAATATTAATTAAAACAAAATTAAATTAATAAAGAGAAAGAGACACTCTTAAAAGTCTAAAGCGTATAGAAAATACAATATAGTTAGTAGAGAATCGGTGTGTTGACGGAAATACCCCTCACCTACTAGAGGCATGCTTTTGGAAGTGAGGGGCAGAATCGTAATTCTGAGGTGATAAATTGGATTAAAAATGAAAAATGGAAATGTCAAAAGTTTGGTGATTATTCATTGAAACGGGTTCGTTCACCGACTCCTATATTTTTTGAGATTTTTTTTTTTCAACTTTTTCGCTCTAATCCCCAAAAAATTTGGCAAGATCTGTCAGGTCCATCGTATTTAATTAATTTATTTACTACATAATCCTCAGATATATTATATTTAGTAATAAAATTTGATGGAAAGCAGATAAAATGCTAATAAAGGTATGAACGAAGATAGTTAAAGTGAAGTGGTAAATACGTACAATTTATAAAAATACAAAAATCTTGTCGAAAATTATAAATGGAAAAAACACGAGGTCAAATGTGCAAAAGCCCGAAAGTGAAGTAAATCATAAACCATAATCAAACTCGTTTTTATTTACGTACCTCTTTCACTTCAGCCTCTGTGATTCTCCCATCCGCATTCTTATCCACCCTAATAACCCAAAAGAACAAACAAAATAACCAAAAAATCAATAATAAATAAATATTTGCATTAATGCAAACAAATAACAAATAACAACCCAAAAAAACAAACAAAAAATAATCAAAAAATCAATAATAAATAAATATTTCCATTAATGCAAGCAAATAACAAAAATTGTAAGGTAAGGTAAGAGAAGAGAAGGAAAATGTGAAAAATAATTAGTGTGTTCTCTTACATTTCGAAGAAGATTTGGAGGCGAGAATCGAAGCTCTGATCGGCGATCTGGTCCCAGATCTCTCGGAGCTCTTCCTTGCTGATCTTATCCACCTTCATTCTTCTTCTCCTTCCCAATGTGTCGTAAAGCTCCATCGCGAACTCCTTCGACTCCGTCATCCCTGCAATATTTCCACCGTTTTTGAAAAATTCATTCACAGCTCCGCAACGGAATGCGCGAATTGATTTGATTTTGTTACGTGCCTATGCATTGAGCGAAGTCGGATCGGGAGAGGAATCCGCCGTGGGAGAGGCGGTCGAAGTTGCGGGAGACTTCGTTCCACGAATTCGTTCTGCTCCCGCTGATGAATCGGAGCCCGCGCAAGGCCCTGTGCGCGCCGGATTTGGTCCGGTCCAGCTGGGCGCGACGTTTGCGCGCCGCCCGGGCCTCCAACGCCGACTGGATCCCCGATCCGCCGTCTGCCGACGTGGAGGCGGATGCAGAACCGGGGATGCCGGCTCGGCTGTGAGTTCTCGAGAACCGCTTGAACTCAGCCTTTAAATCCTGCGAGAACTGCTTGGCTCTCGCGACCGCTTCCGCTTTGAGCTCTTGCGAGAACTGGAGGATCTTGTGCGACGACGTTCTCTTGAAGGACGGAGATCTGGAATTTGCAACGGATCGGGTCGCGGCCGAGCTCGAAGATTCCGCCACCAAATCGACATTGGCAGGCTCCACTGACCTCAAAACAACAGTGTCATCTTCCTGAAGATCGAGAGTGACCTCGACGAATTCTTCGCTGTCGTTGTCTGATCCTCTGTAGGAGCTCCGCGGAGAGGTCCCGGCGGAGGGTAAGATCCGGCCAGGCGGCACCGTGTCCGACGCCCATCGCCGGTTTCGATCCATCCTGCCTCCGCCTCCAAGTCCGCCTCGTAGAACTCTGGAGACGAAGGAAACAAGAAAGAGCGCAGCTCAAGAATGAATAGAGTAATAAGCACTAAATGGCAAGGAAAAGAATCTCTCTTGGAAAGACCAACAACTGAGAGTATAAAAAGCAAGCTTCGTTACACTCACAGTCGCAGTATAAAAAAACCAACTGATCTCTAGAGGGAGAAGAAGAGGTTTGGGAGAGAAAGAGTTGGACTTTGGAGGGAAGGAGAGAGATTTATATATTTTGGAATGGAAGATTATGGAAGGAGGAGGAGAAAGTATTTTCTTTTGGTTTAGCGCGGTTGGTACATTTTCATGACATAATTTGAAATTAATTAAATTGGAATAGGGAATTAGTAGTTTGATTGATTTGTTCAGAAAAGTGATTAAATGAATGATTGGACGTTGGTGTTACGTTGTTCAAATTATTATTTTTTTAGGGTGACGGGAGTTAAATATATTTTTTACGTAATATTTTGACTGAGTTATGGTATGAAGAGAATTAGTTGGGCATGAATGACTTGTTATTATTACCAAAACAAAAAAACGGCGTTAAGAGTTAAATAATGTGAATAATTTAGTTACTCATGTATTATTTATTGCTTAATGTTTGAAGCATTGTTATGCTTGAAGCATTATTATGCTTATCTATGCATCTCTTGTTTTAGAGGAATATTTATAATATTTAGTTATTTACTATCAAAATTTTAAATGTAACCCAAAATAATAGTTTTCCTTGTATATAAATATGAAATATCGAAAAAAAAAATGAGGAGGAAGTACAAGCGATCGCTTACTTTGTTCTCATGATAGATTAATACTCTTGTGGTTTTATCTAAATTTTAAATTAATACTACTAGGTGTAGGATTCAAACTCCTTACTTATGAAAAAATGAGACTAGTATCATACCAGTAGATTAATTAGTGGTGATGTATCAATATGAAATATCATAAATAACCCCACATATTATGATAAATAGCATGAATATTCTTACAAAACATAAGAATCATGTTATACAACGACGAAGCTTGACTAAATACACTAAAGGATAAAAAAAAATAATCTCTACTGATTAACACTACATAAAAGTTTGAGAAGAGGAGATAAATACGTACATAGAAATATATATATTAAAAAATAATTCACTAACACAATACTAATTTCAAATAAAAGAAATAAGATTTTGAATTTCCATTGAAATTTTGATTGTTTTCTTTTTATCCATAATGCAACAACGACCTGGTAAGAAGTATGGTTTCATATTTTTTAGGGATATACATGTATTTAGTCGTTTTGTCAGGATATAGTTGAAATTTTGCAATAAGTTGTAATTTGTAAATTCATAATAATATCCGTATATATAATGTTGGTAACTTGACTAATGACTGAGTCAATATTTATTTAACGTGGGAATGGTGTGGAATTAGCAATAATTTGTATTTTTAATGTACAAGAGTTAAACTTAGTTTTAATTTCATTGAAGTTTTAGCTGTAAAAGCATAAAAGTCAATAGTTGGTATACTGCCGGAAAAAGCCCGTATTTGTGCATCATGCATTTTTGTATAATACAATCAACAATCAATACTTTGTAAGTTTGTAACATTACCTACTTTATTACAAAGTGTATTTTTTTCAGGACTAAAGTAAAAAAAGGCAAGAGCACTGAGCACTCAAGTCAATAATCCGTGGTACGGAGTTTTGCTAATTGGCCCTTTAAATTCTTTTTCTTTAATTTTTATCCCATGCTAGTCATTACAATTTGTACAAACTCAACATGAGATTGTTTTATTTCTTTCATCCATTTTGAGATGCAAAAAGACACAAACTAGCAATTTTATATATGAATCATGACAAATACATGTTTTAAATTTCTGTTTTTTCTAGTTATATAATTTTGATGTGAAATTGTTATTATTTAACCAATATAATCATCTCTAATTATGATTTGGACATGCAAATACTATCACTGTGGGCGAAATGCATGTATTGAAGCCAAACTATTTACTATTGGCTAAATTGATAAAGTCAACTAATGTCAACTATTTTGGATTAGTTTTCTAGATAGTTGCTAAATGTCAATTAGTGCTTACATGTGTAACTAAAGAGATGTGACCACAATTAATTAATTAAAATTTTGTATATGTATCCTTCGGTAATATGTGCTAATGTCTGCACTCTATCAAAGTATGCTTTTGTAATTTATTAATTTTATTGTACAGTTGGAATTGAATACAACATCTTGAACCTGTTTCATTTTCTAAAAAAACTCTTACTGTGTTTGAAAGATAATCAAGGAACCATTCAACATTTCCAGATGATTTTCCCTTTTTATTTTGAATAATCTATTGACTTTCCCCATTATTTTTTCGAATTTATTTTGTAGTTTATTTGGAAATATCTGCCTCTTAACTCTCTCATTTATCATCTTTATATTATGTCAAGTGTATGTCTTTGAACATACTCCGATTCAGAAAAAAAAGAAAAAGAAAAATGATATTATTTTGAAGAATAACGAAGGATCTTCCATTGAACCAATCAACATTTCCAGATCAATTTCTCTGGATTAATAGATATTGTACACCAGTACGGTATTATTAATTAGATTCTAGTGATCTTTTTTTTTTTTTAAATTTAGGTCTCATGCCAACATGCATTTGTTTGTTGCATATACATACAAAATTAGAGCAATTTTTATATGTATACCCCTTAAAACGACAGTATATCACTTACATCCGTCTTATACCTCTACAAAATATAGAAAAATATATCAAGTTTATCTAAGTAATCATACTAGAATTAAGTTATTCTTTCTTGATAATCCATTGTAGAGAGACTATTATTTCCAAAAAAAAGAGAAAAAAATAATTCAATATAATTTGAGATTAAAAATTTCATCTCGATGAGTTTTATTAAATATACGGCCCAATATAATATTTTCTTTATTGTATTTTTGAGTTGAGGCCCAGTATATATTGTAGACTTGGTATTTATATTTTGTAAGGCCATATGTACCATTATATACCATTAATTACGCAGATTATTTTTTTAGTACATTACTCTCAAAAAAATTATTTGGTAACTTTGGTTTTGGTAAATTGTTTTTTGGTAAATCGTCAAAAAATGGAAACTACAAGGCTGAAGAACTTCCATTGCCTTATTTAACCTAACAATCATGGCTAATAGAGAAATAATAAGAAACAGAACTCAAGAGATGAATGAATACATTTCTTTATAAATACACGGCACTTCTTTCGTCTCTCTCAAATCAATCTTTTTTTTTTTTTTTTTTTGAAGTTCGAGTAGGCGATTGCCTACTTGAAATTTCATTTATAAAAAAAATAAAAAAGAGTTTACATAATATAGGGATTATGGCCACTTTGTACGCTAGTGGCTTAAATACAATAATACACAGTACATCTTCTAGCTAGCCTATTACATAATATATTGGCCTGTAAGAAAGAATCATAAGAAAATTACTAGGACTAACTATTTTGGAGAGCTCAAAAATTTTGAGTCCACAATACAGCATCCTTTGTTGCCTGAATTGCCGTGATTGTTGGTGTAGTTCTTCCGTTGTTGAAAACTCTTTGATTTCGTTGTTTCCACAAGTTCCAGCAGGTGGCTGCCCATTTGATATCCCATGCTTTCTTCTCCGTGACCGTGTCCTTTTTCCGCCTTTCTGCTTGCCAGAATTCACACGGAGAGTCAAACGTGTGCGGGTCAATTGTGTTGGAGAGAGCCCATACACGCTCACTATAGGGACATCGAAGAAAGAGGTGGTTGTTCGACTCAATCTCTCCATTTGAGCATAAGATGCAAGAGCTTATGCTTTGCCACCGTTTCCTTGTGAGGTTTTGCTGAGTTGGCAACCGGTTTGCCTCTAGTAGCCACATAAAGAATCTTATTTTCGTGGGAACTTTTATCTTCCAGATTGCACTGTTGTATCTAGATTTAGTGTTTGTCCGAAAAAAAAAATTGTAGCATGATTTGGATGTATAAGTTTCGTTTAATGTCCATCGCCAAGAGAGAGCGTCAGGAACATCAGAGAGAGTTAGATTGCTAATTAGGCTTTGCAATTGAAATGCTTGGTTTGCCAAGAGAAAATTATTTGAGAAGATAATCGGGTTTAGGTCCCAATTGGAGTGGACTACCTGCCTTATTGAGCTCATTTTGTTCTCCGCATGCGCATACACATCCAGAAATTCATGGTCTAACCGTCCAATCGAATGCCATGAGTCCGTCCAGAATTTGGTTTCTGTTCCTAAACCTAAAGTATGCCTTGTAGAGAGTACAAAGATTGGCATGAGTTCTAAAAGCTCATTTATGAAGAAGGATCCTCGAGATGGGATAGGGAGAGAGAATGAGAGAGGTGAGAAGTGGTACAGAGATCGGAGTAGAGAGCCAAAAGGGCTATCCGGTTTTTGTCTCGCATGCCATAGCCATCTAGTGAGCATTGCCATATTTTGAACCTTTATGTTTAAGATCCCTAAGCCGCCCACCTCTTTGGGACGGGAGAGGCGATCCCATGCTATTAGGCAATGACCGCCACAGCATTTTTTGTCCCCTCTCCAGAGAAAAGATCGTACCACTTTATGAAATTCTTGCAAGAACCAAGGGGGCAGTATAAACACTTGCATAAAATAGTTTAGGATTGGTGCCAGTACCGATTGAATTAGCGTCATTCTTCCTCCATAGGATAAGATTCGCCATTTCCATCCTGCTAGCCTATGTTGTATTTGTTTAAGAAGAGGCAAGAAGAGGTATTTCCTAGGCTTTTTTATGGTGAGAGGTAAACCAAGAAATTTAATCGGGAGGTTGCTCTTTTGACACCTGAGAATAAGAGCGATTGGTCGTATGAGTTCATCCGGTATTAAGAAGGGGGTGAACGAGCTTTTTTCATAGTTTATAAGAAGGCCACTCATTTTTCCAAAAACATCTAGCATCGTAATCAAGATTTTTAAATTGTGAGGAGATGCTTCGGTGAAGTATGTTGTATCATCCGCGAACTGAAGTATTTGGGGTGCTATTATGTGATGCGGTGTTAAGAGCGACGACACATTTTGTAACATCCCTTGTAGAACATCCACTACTAGGTTAAAGAGTATAGGTGATAACGGATCCCCTTGTCGCACCCCTCGTGCGTGAAAGAAAGGGTCACTTTCAAGACCATTTATCTTAAGGAAAGAAGAGGAGGATTTAAAGAGATTAAAAATCCACTTAATGCATATTAGAGGAAAGCCTCTTGCTTTTAACATTTCCAAGATGAAATTCCATTTGACCGAGTCAAAAGCTCTTTTAAAATCAATTTTGAAGAGGATTGAAGGAATACGAGCTTTGTCTGCAAAAGAAGATAGCTCACGCGCGACTAAGAAAGATTCGGTAATTGATCTCATTTTTATGAACGCGGATTGGTTTGGGTGGACCAGTTTGTTCATGTGAGGTTGGAGTCTTTTGGTCATCAGAGACGAGATGATCTTTATTGAGGCACAAATTACACTAATCGGCCGGTAGTGATTTATGAGAGTTGGGCCTTGTATCTTCGGAATCAAGGTAATGGCCGCTTCATTAAGCCTCCATAAATCTAAAGAGTTATTTTCAAAATCTCTAATGAGCCACATAATATCATCTTTGATAACTTCCCAAAAAGATTGTAGGAATTCATTCGGTAAACCATCCGGACCGGTCGACTTGCCTTGCGGGAATTCATCTATGATGGCTTTGATCTCTACTGCTCCAATCGGAGAAGCTAAAGTTGATAGCTCAGATTGAATTTGAAGAAAAGATAAGTCAAAGGAGGTTTCTTCTTGTAAGTCCTCTAGTCTATATCCAAAAAGGTTTGAATAATGACTTTTGAAGGCATTGAGTATGTCACTTGAGGAATCAAACGTTTGGTCACGATTCGACTGCATATTGGTGGCGCTAAAAAGAATTCCCCATTCTGTCTTGTCCTCCAGTAACGGATATCAACGAAATCATATATTTTTATCAAAAGAAAATAAGCAACGTTAACCAATATGTAATAAGAATTAAAAACTAAGATAAAACATATATAGAATATAACAAAACTGAAATTTAAAATAAGGATTAATATACTTGCGAAAATGGAGGGAGCTGGTTCGTCTAACAAAAGAGAAAATTCCATGTTTCTTCAAATCAGAGCACGAATCTCGATGTAGATTCAGACGACTCTTCAATTGCATCCATGCGGATTTGGGGTGGTGCGATTTTCTTGGTGGTGCGAGTTCTCTTGTGGAGCATATACGTAAACATAATCTCCGTGGCGAGTTAATTGCGTCCAATAATGAGTTTGAAATCTTGTGTAATCTTGAGAAATTGGACGAAGATGAAAGATTTGTTCCGGCATGTACTTTATTATTTGTAATATTTATTTATATTTAACTAGTATCATAATTAATGATTATAATGAATAAAAAAGGACTAAACCAACAATTATGCTTGTGTTTATTTTACAACATGTTATAAAAGCGCATAATGTTTATTTCTTCTTCCATTTAGAGAAGTACTACAAAGGGGATATACCTTTCATAAGAGCTTATATATACTTTTTAGGTGATCAGGACGAGGCAAATCAATTTCGTTACGAAATTGAAGTTGCGAAACAATCGAATTATCATATGTTCAGAGTATTCCTTAAAGTATATGCAAGATGCATAAGCGTGATGCTAAAGAAGAAAGTTTTGGTGTATTTACACTGAACTAGAGTCAAGCATATTATTATTCGTCGAATTCTGGGATAAACGGTTCTGAGTTAACTCTGGCTTATTATATTTTGAAGAAGAGAGACTAAAGTGTAGTTCTGCTATCATTCTGTAGATTTGATTTTTTTTAGTTTATTTTATGTTATTTTTTGTATAAAATGGTTATGACTTTTTTCCTCATCATTTACAAGTGATAGTACACCAAATGTTTCATGCAAATTTTTCCTATCTGAGCATATAAAAGGTTCTGTATGTATATGTTCTTTATTAGTTTATATTTCCAGTATATTGGTACCCTTTATACAATTCTGACACATAAGGTTGCACCATTTCATGCAACAACCCCTAAATACATCCATGCGTGTATATCTCTTTCTTCACTTAAACAACAGAAACATCTGGTTAAATCACTAAACTAAATCTTTAAATTAGAACTGAGAGAGAAACTGAATTTGCTTCAAGATAGGGCTCAATGCCTCCATCAATTTCTCACAAGGATGATTATGCACTCCTTCGTAAGTCGTCACGACTATACTCGTATCCTTTGATAAACGTTGCACTTGCTTCTTCACATTGCATGTGTGGTGTGTGCATCTGTAGTAGCTCCTGCATTCAAACCAATGACATTAATTTCTTGAGTAAACTTGAACAAATAATAAAATTAATTCGAACTCTAAATCTCTAACTCAAATGTAAAATAAGAGTTTTGTGCATACCTGCGTGCATAGATTGTAATTGTTTTAAGATATTTCTTCTATATTGTTGTCAATTTAGTTCGAAGTATTGGTGTGGAATTGATTAATTAAGAAATAGTAAAATGAAACCTAGCTTCAAATCAAACTATTTTTCTACTCTTAACTAACCTATTGAATTTATTTCTTTTCTTGCATTTCTTTATGATGTATTTCACTCAATACATGCAAGAAAGATAGAGTCAAAATATATTTATTACAAATCGAAGACTATCAATATTTAGACATTGATCGCCTTGATTATTCAACAAAAGACATGACTAAAATGAATGACATGAAAGAGTTCAAAGTAAAATGAAAATTGATCAATTCCTGGAAGGGTCTTTATAAGGATGGGGGGCACGACCCACAAGATTTTTGACATCTTTTTGATATCGAATCCACAATTTGTGAGCTGATAGACTTTCTTGAATATATATTCTATAAGATTGTGTTTGGCAGGATTTGAATTTTTTTTTGAAGCTTTGCTTGAGCGCGACTTGAACTTAGTAGCTCTCCAAATTTCTAAGATGTGTTACCGCTTGAGCATATACTGCTAGGACTTGGTGTATTTTTACAAGCAGAAGGTAGGGAAAAAGAGCGAAAAAAGTGGAAAAAAAAATCATATGCAAGCGGTTGCAATCTTACTTCTTGTAGTTCTTCTTTCTCGAGTAATAATATTGCTCCTCCAAGTTCCACTAATATGTCGCGATCTTTGCGTATTTTGTGTAATCATGATATGAAGTGATACACTATTAAGCTTCCCTCAGTCTTCTCAAATATCAACAATGTTATCAAACTATTGGTCGAAAAGAACCTTGATAGGTTCTGCAAATAGATCTTCTATTTCTTCCATAGTGTCTATAACATGAGCTAAATGAAATCTCGTTGAACACATTTATCTATCGGGTGTCTCATTTACACTTTATTCTTCGTCACTCTTACCATTTTGTCACCTTAAAGCCACTCTATAGGGATGACAACTAAATGTCTAAAATATTTCACTAGTAATGAAAGAAGTATTAAATGCTGTCATCCAAAAAAGAAATAAAGAACTAAAAGAAGAAGAAAGAGGATGGTTATGAGAAGAAGCAAATAGGAAATATATATGAGGAATGGATGAAGTAGCATAAGTTTTCTTAGGGAAAAAATGATATCTACTAGTCAATGAAAAAATAAACACAAAATTTACTTGCATGACTAATAAATATATGCAAAAGAAGTTTTGTCAATAGAAGTATGTGTCATGCAAAATGATATATGTTTCACAACTCACAAATGCTAACCCTCTTTCGTTATAAAAGCGATACAAACCTAGGGTAGGCGCTATTTTTCACTGCTTTCTGACCATACTTCCTCCACCTGTATCCATCATCCAATATATCATTAGCACTCCTCGTTTGAAATGCAAACCTCGGTCGAGTCATTTTCTTTCCTCTTCCAGTTCCTTTTCCTTTATTCTCCTTTGCACCACCACTACTGCTTCCACTTGCACCATTTTCTTCACTTTCTTCGTTTATCATCGATCCTTCAATAGGCTGATGGGTCCCAACTGCCGACCCAGACAGCAGGAGGGATGCCCAATTGATAGGTGGTGCTTGTTGATTGGTTGAGAGATTGAGAGGGTTGAATTGAGGGGACGAACTTGGTGGTGCAAGAAGAGATGATAAGTTGTAAGAGATATTTTGGTGAAGTCGTGCTTGTTCTTCCAAGTGTTGTTCCATTGCCTTTTTTGTTATTTTGTTACTATTACTAGGTAACCAATTCGGCTTAAGATTGAGGGGCACTTAGATTTTATATATGGTGAAAGAAGGGCCTGGCTTTTTGCTCACGTGTGTCTGTGTGTGTGTGTGTGAGAGAGAGAGAGAGAGAGAGAGAGAGAGAGATGTGTTGGCCTAGGATGAAAGTGGAAGGTGAGAAGATGGTGAGAAGTATCAACTACACTGAACAAGTAAAGGTGGCTAGAGAGGGAGGGGAGAGAGGGAGGGGAGAGAGGGAAGAGAGAACGAGAGGAGAAAACCAACAAGATCTCAGCTACCATCTTTCAGTTCAACTAACCTGCCCGCCCCCACGAGTCCCTTGAAAATTTGCTCTTATCTCTCCATTCATTTTTCACTTGACACTTCCAACCACTATAAACAAAGTTAAGATGAAGTACTGGAGATCTCGAGTGCATAAATAATGAAGAGATGAGGAGCTTCATGATAGAAATTCGATTTCTTATTGGAGCTTCAGCATTACTGTACCGTTAAAAATAGTTTCTCGTTCTTCCAAGTGGCCAAATCGGTACCGTCTCTCGTATGAAAATATTGTTGTACAGTTACTGTTTTTACCGTTCAGTAGTAAATAGTAATTAGTTAATTACCAAAAGCATGATTAGTAGTTGAAATAGCTCATCTATTAATTAAGCTTCCATAGAGCACAGTTAAAGATTTGGTAGTTATATTGAAAGGGAAGTCTTTTTTACCAAGTATAGGAACATAAACTTTTAGAATTAACATTTATTAAGATTAATTTATATTTTAGATGTTGATTTTCTCTGCATAATAAAAAAATTATGTGAATATCATTTTCCAAAAAAGTACATTGCAATGGGTACTATTAGTAAAAGGTTAAATTTCACATGAAGGTGCTTAAATTTGTCTAGTCCTCAAATTGGTCATTCAGTTTTTAAATTTCACACTTGGTTGTTACTGAACTTATGAATTGATCAAATTAACTATTACACATTTAATCAAATTTGTTAGGAACCAAGACGTAACAACAAACACAAAAAACAAGACACAAGAACAATTTTTTTTACGTGGAAACTCTAAAGATGATAAAAATCATGGCCGCCGGCACTCAACACTTTTTTATATTATGAGAAAAAAGAAATACAATACAATTGTTTGTAGTTGTTGAAATGAATAAAACTCTACTTATATCCCTCTATTTATAGTGAAAGTCATATATAATACCAGGAAATAAATCAAATATTTACTGCCCCATTAACGCCTAATTCATGAAAACAGATATAAGGAAAATAAACATATTTCCAATTCTAATTATGAATTAAGGAATAGAATCATAGCAATCAAATATAAATAACTTTCATATCTCCTACAACGTTTCCATTTATACGCTATCTAGAATTTTTCAGAAATCTCCACACAAAACAAAATTAATGTCAATAATTTGATCGAATAACATGATATCAAAATTATCGATCAAGTTAACACATTTAAAAACTAAAGTACTATTTAAATCAGCCTAAATATATCTATTTTGGTTGGGAAATTTTTGGATGTTAATTAGAAGTGTTACATATGTATGATTTAGTTGATTGTACATAATTGATGTGTTAGATATACTAATTTGACTGAATATTTCACTATCATGTCATTATTTCATCAGATATTTGAAATAATTCTCACAAAGTGACTTAAGTGGATAAAAAAATATCAATGGTGATAGTGCTACAATCGAGTGATTAATTTGAATTACATGTTAAACTTCAGTGTTATGTCTTATGTGAATCATGTGATGAAATTTTGTAAAAATATATATAAAGTTCCTCCAATATTCTATTTCTATGCTAACCTAATTTATATCTATAACAAGCTACGTAAATCCAATGTGTAAGTGTAAACTTTAATTAATAATATATAGATGACAAAGAAATATCTTCAATGAACTCACGAGGGAAAAACTTGATTATCAAGACAAAAACAACACGTGAAGAAGAAGCGGCATGAAGACGCCGATTGATGAAAACATTCTGCAACTTCTCGCCAGCTTTTCCTAATTAATTCCTTACGGATAAATATCCGAAATTTGATGGATAATTATTTAATAAGATTAGAGGAAATTAGACATGACTGGTACAGAGACATGAGATTACGTGACTTTCACATCAAGTATATATGTGTTCTGATCTGGCTGGTATGAAATTAATGCATGCAAAAGGCGTTAATCCCTATTCATATGGAGTTCTTGTCTTTTAATAATGATAGCAATAATAATATATTAAGAATAAAAAAAAAGTTTTTTCCTTGTATTTACACATGCTAAAATTAATTAGTTGGTTTTTTGATGTTTTGATGGTGACTCAGCAGGAAATACATATTTTTTCTCCAATTATGGAAGAATGTCTAAAACTTCTTAAGGGGTCAAGATTTGAGATTAAGAGTTAGGTGAATCAATTTTTCTTAGCTTTGTTCTAAAAAGATTTTTTTTTTAAAAAAAGGTGCTCCTCAAGTAACACACTCGAAAAAAAAAAGGTGCTCGAGTGTTCTAAAAAGAATACTGTGTGAGAAATTTAGAAAAATGTAACCATTCATAAAAAAAAATTATTTATATTTGAAAAGACAAAGTCCTACATATGTTTATTAATGCTAATGGATTTGAATTCTCAATTTTTTTTTTCATCACAATAAAAAGTAAAGGATTATAGAAGAAATTTGATTTCTTGTATTAATGTACCTAATATTTTTTCATCACAATATGTGGCAATTTGATTTCTTGTATTAATGTACCTAATATGAAGATTGCTGCTTGCCACTGTTTTGGGTACAAAATGAAAAGCAATCTTAATGTGCTTAGTTCTTGTATGGAGGTCTATATAATTTGTAAGCAACTAAATCCAAATAAACTTGTCTGTCACAATTGCGAAATTTCAATATTTTTTGAAGTTTCAGGCGGCGAATTGCCGCACTGAGATTCGATTGATTAAAAATAAAAAAAGTTTTGATTGTTACAAGAAAAAGGAGCCAATTAATTATAGTTCAAAGAAGAAAAACGAAAGAAGAAAGGTAAAATCATCTCTAGTAGAAGTTCCTCCAATTGTTGTTCTGCTGAGCGATTTGTTGTCTTGGAAAAGCCTTATTTGTGGGAAGAGCGAAATTTCAATATTACTGGTGTTTGACCTTTGTAACTGCAACTTACTTTTGGGAACATATATCGGATAAATCTAAGATTTCAGATTGCAAGGCTCGGTCCCAGTTTTGGAGGGCTCAAGGCCATTGTTCAAATAAGCTCCATTTCTTTTAGATTAAATCCATGTATGATATGCTTTATCAACTAAACCAGAAGTCATTTGCAAAAAAAAACGTTAATATTCAAAACTGCATGAAATTGAAAATAATCCACAGCCAAAATTATTGCCTTGATATCCATACTTTGTGTGCATGGACTTTTGAGTGCATAAGCCTAAACAACGTAGTTATATTTTCTAGAATTTTTTTTTTATATACTATTTTTTTCAAAAATAATTAAATACTTGCCACTGTTTTGAAAATAATGGGGTAATTATCATTTCCGCCACTACTAGTGGTGAAATAGATGGACTAGTGGCGGAACATGTGGATTTTCAGTTTTTTCAAAAATTTCTCATTTGGCTGGTTAAACAGGGTTAATTAGTGTAAAAAACTGTTGTTCCGCCACTACATGAAATTTTTTTTTTTCTGAGAAAAAATTAATTTTTTTTCCTGTTCCGCCAGTGGCAGTGGCGAAACACGTTTGTTCCGCCAGTGGCAGTGGCGGAACACGTTTTTTCACTAATTAACCCCATTTTTGAAAAATTATAAAATTCATATGTTCCGCCACTACTAGCGGCAGAACAATATCTGTTCCGCCACTAATAGTGACGGAAATGGTAGATACTACATTATTTTGAAAGGAGTGGTATTTGCTGGTTTATTTTTGAAAAAAATAGTATTAAAAAAAAAATCTATTTTCTATACTAACTAACTAATATGTAAAAATAAGGCCTTTGTATCTTTTGGGACACGTATCAGGCTTGTGGTCTGATGGGCCGGTCTGATTGCATATATTTATGTATATATATTATAGGAGCTATTATGGGCATCATGCAAATTCAACGAATGGGCTTTGTGTAATCCATTCAATTTTGCTTCAACTTTCGTTTCTTTTTCTTATACGTGAACTTGTATAATTATATAGAATGATTTTCAGCTCATGCAAATTTTGTGTTTCAACTAATCATTCACAAGAAATTTATGCCACTTTAATTCATGCCAATCTCACACAATAAGGGCATGACGTACTGTACATGATATTATTTATGTGAACTCAATTCTTCTCATAATATATCATAATATATATGTGATAGCGGTTAATGGAATTAAACATACAAAAACTCTTGTTACACAAAAGTTCTGATGATTCCATTTTTTTTGTTCTTTTTTAGATATTGGTGGAGATTGAGTTTGTACCTTGTTTTGGACAAATTATAATTTACAACTTCACTATTATTTTTCACAAATTCAAAAAAAAAAAAACTTCACTATTATTTTTCAAATGACCATTTAGAGATAGTATGTCAAAATTCAGGCTATCTTGTCTTTGTTGATCTTCACAAAGTTCAAGATTTTAATCCCATAATACATACGGGAATGATATAATCTCATGATCTTACAAAAAAGTTTAGACAACATTTAAAAATTAGGATCACGTGTACTGGAATAGTCTACGGTTATTTTCCTTTAAATATATTGAAGTTAATAAATGGCACAAACACAAGGGTCCTCAAGTCTTGTATGAACCATAAAATATTGCTCACTATAATGACGAGATCTTCAAAAGTAGTTTCACTTTCAATATTGTTGGCCGCTCGGAGAAAGGAACATCATAACAAAATCAGTCGTAAAAAGGCACAAGCATTGAATATAGTATTTTGTTTGAATTCAATTATTTTCCAGCCATTACGTTTTTCGTGGGTGCACCAATAGAAATGTGTTCATCCTTGGTTGAGCCCCGGCCGAGCTTCTTATCGTTTAGATATTTGTCAATTTCTTGTAAGATAAACTATTTTGTACTCACATTTATGCCCTCAAAGTAGTATTATGAAATTTTTTATTTTTTTCTTGAAGAATTTATGATTTCCTTAATTACCATGTATTCAAATATAATAAATCTTAATTACCACTTTGCCTATAATTAAGAATGGGCATTCTCCCAACACTTTCTAATATTATTTTGTTATCATAAACTAATGGGAAATCTTAAGCATGCCTAAAAGACAACAATATATTGTTTCCTCTGCTTTTAATATCTTTGTTTTCTATATAATATTTTCATTATTTTAGATATATACTGTTTGGTGTTTTACTATCTCTAAAAAATAAATTTTATATACAGTTTATTTAATTTTACATACTATTTATTCTGCCGTCCCTAATTTGTAACGTAAACCTTCTCTTTTACAAGCCTTCCAAATCGCCATGAAAAAACTCGTTCGGCTCCCTCACTTCACCACCTTCCTCCTCCGCCGCTTCTCCACCACCTCCGCCGCCTCTCTCCGTTCCCTCCTCTCCTCTCCAAACCCCTCTCACCAAACACAAGCCCTCTCTCTCCTCTCCCTCCAACCCCGCCTTCTCTCCCCTGTCTCTGCTCAGCTCCTCATAAACCTCGCGGAAACCGGCTCTCTTTCTTTCCCCACCAACATCTCTCAACTGACCCACATAGCCATCAATCTTTCTCGCCACGTGGGACCCACAAAAGCTCTCGAGTTTCTTCGTGCAGTGAGGAAACATGGCGGTGTTGTGTTTGAAACGCGAGTGTTTAACTCGATTCTCAATGGGTTTGCAAGAGAGAAGGATTATGATAGAATGAATCAGTTACTTTCTGAGATGAAACAAATGGGTGTGAAACCTGATGTGTTTACATACGGAATTATCATGAATTACTTGAGTAAATCGGGCAAAATTGACAATGCGCTCAAACTGCTCGATGAAATGTCGAATCCAGATTCAGAGGTGAAACCAGATTTGATCATGTTTAATACGGTAATAAATGGTCTTTGTAAAGTCTTTAGAGTAAAAGAAGGTTTAATTTTGCTCGAAAAGATGAATAAATTAGGGTTTAAACCTGATTCGGTCACATTTAATACTTTAATCGACGGATTTTGTAAAAATGGAGATTTAGAGGCTGGAATTAAGCTAATAAATAAAATGGAGGAATTTAATATTTCGCCTAATGTGATTACATTAAACTTGATTATATCTGGTTTATGTAGAAACGGAAAATTAGGAACTGCTTTTGATTTTTTTAGGAATAAAAAAATCGAGTGGGCCGAAATTAAATGCGATGAAATTACATACAGTACATTAATCGGTGCGTTTCTTCACTCACATAATGTACAAAAAGCCATGGATTTATATGAAGAAATGTTAAAAAATGGTTTAAAACCTGATAAAATTACGTATTTTACCATTATATCAGGTTTGGCTCAAGCGGGTTTTGTAAATAAAGCGTTTTTTATCGCTTCAAATATGAAAAAGGACGGATTTAAACTCGATTTGAAGAGTTATAATATTTTATTAAACGGATTTTGTAATATAAAAAGATTGGATAAAGCACGTGATTTGCTCAATGAAATGAATGAAAATGAAATAAAACCCGACTTATTCACATATAATACTTTACTATCCGCATTTTGTAAAATCGGAGATTTTTCGTCCGTAAGTGAAATTTTACGTAAAATGAGAGAAAATAATATTAAACCCTCAATTGTGACTTACGGGACTTTAATAAATGGATATTGTAAAGCCAATAATATTTCCGAAGCGTTAAATATTTTTCGCAAAATGAAAAACCCTAACACTATTATATACAACACTTTAATAGAAGCGCTTTGTAAGAATAAAGACGTGAAAATGGCGATTTGTTTGGTAAATGAGATGAAAGAGAGGGGTGTAAATGCAAATGTAACGACATTTAATGCGGTTTTGAAAGGGTTGAGACAAGAAGAGGGATTTGAAGAATTGGGATTTGAAATCTTGGATTTGATGGTGAAAGATAAATGCAGACCGAATTTTGTCACGATTGATTTACTTATTAATTGGTTGCCAAAAATTGGGGAAGAAATTAGGTTTAAGAAGTTTATTGAGGCGTTTAACGATTGTGGGTCGAATTTGTAATTATTTGATTGGATAATTTTGTTTGCTATTTATGGATTAAATTTTAGTAATTTATAATTAGGTTAAGTACTATGTTGGTGAGATGAATATATTTGAGGGGTTGAATCTTTTTTGTGTAATTAGGTTAAGGCCAAATTATGTTACGTTACAATTGATTTGCTTCTTAATTGGTTGCCTCAAATTGGCGAAGAAGTTAGGTTTAAAAAGTTTATTGAGACGTTTAACGATGATGAGTTCATTTTGTAATTGATATATATTTATGGATTAATTGTTTATTTTTGCCGTGTGTTTATGGATTAATTTGTAGTGATTTCATATGATATGATTATAATTGGTAAATATTATAAATTGGTATATTTTTCTAAGGTTATAACTTATAATTAGATTAAGTGCAATTTTATGTTTTTTTAATAGATATTGAAGCTTAGGAGGCGAAGCAACTCTACGCCCTCTTTGTGTTTGTACTTTGGCACTAAAGATGCCGGCGTATTTTCACTGCGGAGAGAAGGGAGAGAGCGGTTCTGATTACAGAGCTGAGAGAAGAACTCGAGCTGGTCAAAATTTTGTCAAGTCGATTAGAATGATGGATGAAAAAAGAGTCCTGGCCATGTACTTAGGAGAAGGGGGCAATTGTGCCATCTTAAGTGCGGTGGTCAATTGACTCAAAAAGGCTGATATTTGGGCCCTCTTTTCATTTCTTTTTTGGGTCTTTTTGTTGTTTCTTTTTCCAGGGCTCAATTTTTTGTTTTTTCTGATTTAAAGTGTCTCAAGGTCTGTTATGTAATTTTTTGTAATTATATAACCTTTATATTTATAGAAAATTAAATTTGGATGTGGGATGATTAAGCCCTCTCCAAAATTACTCTTAAAAAAAATATTTTTTGCCTCGAAACTTTCTCAATATCTCTCATGAAGTGAATTGAATAGTGAAGGGTGGTTTGACTTTTCAGTTCTAAGTATTGCTGAAGTGCTCTCTCAAATCCTAATTTTATTTTCAAAGGGGAAAAAAAATATTTTTTAAACCGAAAATTTCTTATTATATGCAAAAAAATATGCTGAGCGATTTGCAATTTGATTGCCTTATTTTTTCATGCTGTTTCAAAATCAATGTAAACCATATTTATATTTCATGAAATTTCTAAAAAAGAGGATATTTTGGTAATACGTTATATTTTTTATGTGTTGTTTGAGCTAATATTAGTAGCAAAAGATTGTTTAATTGATTTATTTTATATTTTATTTTTTATGATTATTACTTTTTCATAGTTTAATCGCATAAATAATATGGAATACATGTTTCAAGACGAATTCCTTGTCACTGTAAGCTCTTCTTTTTATTTGAAACTCTAATTATTTTTCATCACCAAGTAATGTTCTGCATAAATGCATAAATAGCAGGGAATTAGTTTGTTGAATATGGCCAAAAAAATTGTGTTCATTCTTTAAAATGTAAGAGGGTACGAAAATAGGGTTTATAACGTAATTCTATTAAATATTTATTTATTTATTTTTGATTGATTCAGATTTGGTCGGTACCTATTTATTGCTACAGATGTGGGAATGTAGCTTCTATCTTATTCTTCAGGAGGAAGAATTAATGGATTCTGTTTTGAGGTCCAATTCATACCTTTGTTTTCAATACTTTTTGAAGGCAAACATAACCATCCTTTTTTATATAAAGAATTTCAACATTTTTATGCAATAATGCAGTGAGCCAGGGGAAAAGACCAAGTTGGTTTTTATAACTGGTTTGAAATTGGCAATTCAGGCAAAGCTTATAAATTCGATGGATACATGAACATATAACGGAATAGAAATAACTTTTTAAGTTTTTTCAAGAACTGTGAGATGTGCATGCAAGAAGAATTTTATCCAGACGAAGTAGGTGGCACATTTATCCCGAGGAAACAATGTATCTGGTGCGACAAAATCTTCATATGCTACTATGACAAGTGAAATGACAAATGTGCCACCTACTACTACACCATGATCGAGAATGCGGGTGATGACTTGGTAACTCCACTGCCGAAGAAGGAAAAGGGTAAAAGCTAATCCAATGATATCATCGGCCAATTCTATGATTATTTTATATTACAACACAATTAGTTTAAAACGTTGTAGCCTTAATTCAACACCAGTTCTATTGCTTAGGAGCATATCTTTTGATGTATTTTAGTCTTAATTCTATCTTCTTATCTACAATTTGTATTATGCACAGTTTATGTTAGTGCGTGACATATCTTCAAAAAATCACACTTTCGTAATATGATATGTTTTTAATATCAGTTTGTATAATTATATGTGTTTGCATGACATTTCTCCAAGAACACGTTTACTCTGGCATTATAGCATGTTTTTATTATTTTGCTTGAGTGATGTTTTGGAAAAAAGTTAAATATCGATTGTCATTTATGAAGTAAATAGAATAAACCCGCAGCGAAGCGCGGGAAATTTTGCTAGTTATTTCCTCAATTTATACCCTTACTCATGCAACCAAAATAACATTACAAACAACATACTCAACATAATTCATTCCTGCCTTAGTGGGCTGCACTTTCTCTCTTAAGACCAATAAAACCCTCTTTTTTCCAGCCCAACAAACTAAAACAAATTATACAAAACCTCTCTCTCACTGAAATGCGGGCCCGGTTGTTGATTCCCAGCTCAGCCGGAGGAGAAATGGCGGTGCTCTACGCGTCCAGACCGGCAATGCCATGGACGTCACTGAGCGCGCCGGCTGCCCCGACGTCAAAGTTCTCAAGATGTTAAGCACAATAAAAAATTACAAAACTAAACTTAATTAATGATCATCGATTAGTTAATTCAATCTTGACCAGTGGTTGTATCAGGTGGTATTGTTAAGTTGTATGCTAAATCTGGTATTTTTCAAGATTTAGTTATGGCCAAGCAATATTTAGTTATACATAGTAATCAAAGCCCAATCATTTAAATTTATAAGTTAATAACCATTTGCACATCAAACAATGATGATTTGTAATTTAAGATTGAATCTTCTCAACTTTATCTAATATTAATAAAAATAGCAATAACATCACAAAACTTATATACATTAATCAAAAATAAAATAAAACTCATACAAGATATATCAATAAAAATTGTCTATACAACCATCATTAATTTCATTTCGCGGTGGCTCTCAAATTTGTAGGTAGCTAGTTCACTACAACATAATGGTCTCACCCCACAGGTTGAATTATTACTTACTAATTTTGTCAAGAAAAAAGAGAACTAGAATCTCTACATTTAAAAAAAAAAATTGTATCGATTCTTAGATGCCTGAAAGTCAGATCCCAACAATGGGGACGAGTTTCAGGCATTAGACGATAGTGGTACAATGATACAAATATTTCTTGCAAATCGCCAGTGGTACAATGATACAAATATTTCTTGCAATCGCCAGTCGGACGTTGTTCCAACTCCTGAACCTACAATCCTCCAACGATGTTTTGTCTTAATCTAAAGCCATATAAAATTCACACATAATATACCAAAATTCCAAGTATAGAAAACCAAAAAAAAATATATATATATATTAAACAATTAGATTTTTTTTGGCTGTTCCCCTCAGGGCCTCAATATCTTTTTTTTTTTTTTTTGAATTGTAGTGAATATCAAATAATGAGCTATTGTGATGATGATTATTGTGCTTAGTACATTGGTTTATTGCAGAAATTTTATTTCTTTTATAACCAGAAACTCATGAAATCCTTGTGACTTACCATTAAGAATTATGCAGTTATAAAAAGTTACAAAATAAAAAAGGTGTGTTCTAGTGCATAATAAAATAACCATCATATGAACCCATTTAACAAACTATTAATAAAGTCAATTGATTTGAAAACAACATATGGTAATCTACCAAAATATATAAGTAAGCAAAAACCTTTTTAGTTTCAAAACCATGAACAAGTCCAGCCAATAGAATTGAAACCCAGGACTCATTATTCAAATTCCATTGTAATATTATTCATTTACACAAATTAAAATAGGATTTCTGATAATTGCCACCAAGCCAGCACAAAATTTAGATCCTTACAATTAATATACTTCTTATGTCAATTCTTTTATATACGTAAAATCCGTAATTTACAACATGTACATTTGTGTATCAGTATACTATCTTGTACACATACTTCTTTAATATATATAATGCATACAAAATACCTGTCTAATCATACAAAATAAATCACACTTTCCATGTCCTTGTACTCCAAAGTATTTCCATAATTATAAATATAAATATAAATATAAATCTATACCCTACCCTCCATACAAATAAAGAAGTAATTAATTTCACCCCTTAGTGGGCTGCACTATCTATCTGAGGCCCAATAAAACCCTCTCATTTTGACCTCTCTCTCAATTCCAGCCCAAACGAACAAGGATATAACCCCGTCTCTCTCACTGACATGCGGGCCCGACTATTGCTCCCCAACTCGGCGGGAGGAGGAGAAGAAATGGAGAAAGAGACGGAGGAGAAGAGAGTGGTGGTGCTCTACGCGTCGCAGACCGGCAACGCCATGGACGCCGCCGAGCGCGCCGGCCGCGAGGCCGACCACGGCGGCTGCCCCGACGTCAGAGTTGTATCTATGGATCAGTTTGATCCGGTCAGTTATTTCTTCATCTGAGTCCATTTTTTATGCGTTGAGTGTGGTTCGTGATGAATTTCTGGGGTTTTGGTTGATTGATTGAGGTGAGGCTTGCCTTGCCTTGTTTGAGTCTGAACCCAGGACTGATTCGTGACCAAATTGTGAGAATTTGGGTGAAATTCGGAAGTAATTTCCGCCCAAATCAGAAAAGAGCAAAACGAAAGACAAAATTCATTCAAAAGCAATGTTTTCAATTAAAATACCAACCTCTAATGCCAACTAAACCCTACATATTAATAGAAAGATCCTCCCTTCTCCATCCGTTCTTTCTCTGCAATATCGTGGGTTTAGCTTGTTGAGGGAGAAAGTGACTCGCCAAAAGCTTGTCTGAACTCGGTCCACCAAATACTCATAGACCAAAGACTCTTAAACTTGACCCTACTAATTTCAATTGGCACCACACCACACCACACGTGACAGGCCACATTTTGGTCCATTCAACTCAAAATATCAAAATAAATTTAACGCAAATAAGCACTGAAGTCCCTGCATTAACTCTTATTACAAAGGGGGAATTTCATATTTAGCCTTCCAAAAACTGAAAATTAATTTCATATTTACCCTTCCAAAATTGATAATATCATATTTACCCTCTCTAAACTTACAAAATATCAAATTTACCCATTCAAAACTTTAAAAAAATATCAAATTTACCCAAATTTGTAACATTCCGTTAAAATTGTTAAATTAATCATTATTTAAACTTAAAACAATTGGTAATTTAATAGATTTAACTTTTATTTTACTAAATGGCCCCTCTCCAGTATATATTCTCCTCTTTTAAAAATTGAACTATTTTCCTCTCTCATTTTTATTCGATCAGCAAAATAAAGGGGGCAAAAAAATATCATACTATTAAAAGAGCCAATAGAAAGGAATGAACTAAATTGATCAAAATTAAGTATTGGTATTAGTGAGGCACTCAATGGCAAAACACAAGCTCTGACTTTAATTGCATCATTACGCTGATATTATAGTTTGTTTTCATCTCTCCGATTTGAACTAACTTAACCATCCTTCTTTTTCTCATTGCTACATAGATCAACACATGACATAATTTCTCTTTTTTTAACATAAATTGAGGGCGTTTGCAAAGTTTTCGTCATACTACAACTTAGAAACAAAAAGAAAAGTTACAAATGACTGTGGAGAGTTAGATACCTAAATACTAATCTTTCTTGGATATAGCACTTCTTTTTTGGTTTATCACTCTTACTCTCTCTTTGAGAAAGTAGAAATGAGATCAGAGTTTGTTAGATTGGTGAAATTGTCCCTTGAATTGAAGGTTTTTGTTGTCTTATGCTTGGTTAAGAAAAATAAAAAATTAGAAATCTGGTAGTTGGGAGAGAAAGGCATGAGGAGTGGGTAGTATAGTAATTTCACATATAAGGTGTTAATTTTAACGGAAAAGTGAAAGATTGTTAACCATTGGGTAAATTTGATTGGTTTTAAACTTTGGAGGGCTAAGTATGATATTATCAATTTTGGAAGGGTAAATATGATATTTTCAGTTTTTGTAAGGGTAAATATGAAATTCTCCCTATTACGAAATATCAAAATAAACTAATAAAACTTGAACATCTTGACATCAGGTGAATTGGTGTTCTTCAGTTTGATTTAAGGAAATGTTAACTTTGTTTTGACTTTTGTTATTATTTTTCATCTTTTTTGTAGAAATCCTTGCAAAATGAGAGTACAGTGATATTTTTTGTATCTACAACTGGACAAGGCGATCCTCCTGATTCCATGAAGGTTTTTAATTTTTTGTATTTTTAATTGAAATTCTTTGATATATTAATCTACTGATTTGTATTACATTTCAATTGAACTAAAGATTGTATTTTTTTTTAGGTATTTTGGAGATTTTTACTTCAGAGAAATCTTAGCAATGATTGGTTGAAAGGCCTTCATTATGCCGTATTTGGCTTAGGCGACTCTGGTTACCAAAAATACAATGTATAAAGTTTTTTTTTCTAAACCTAGTAGTCTCATTCTATTAATTAACTTATTGTATTAATGAATACTTAATTTATTCAGTTTGCAGCTAAAAAACTTGATAAAAGGCTTCAAGATTTGGGGGCGAAATTAATTATAGAGAAAGGCCTTGGTGATGATCAACATCCATCTGGGTATTAATTTTTTTATTAAAATAATCTACTGAATATTTGTATATTTATTTTATATTATTTATATATTTATTTTTGTGTAGATATGAGGGGGCGCTTGATCCATGGTTAATTTCCCTTTGGAAAACATTAAATCACATAAATCCTTCGATTTTGCCTCAAATTTCAGAAATTTTACATCCTCACATGACAAATTTAGAAAACCCTAAATTCAAAATAGTATATCACGCTCCCACTCAAGTCACAGAGCATGATTCTCACATCTCAGGTAAAAAATACAAAATTATATTATATTAAAAAAAAATATTCCAACTTAGTTAATGAATTTATTTATTTGTTAGATTTGAAGGACATGAAAAATATAATTGAGAGAGCGAGGTCTATGTCACCAGCTCTGCATGGACATGATCATGGCGAGCCGCATTATTTATTGAAAATGGTATATTGCAAAACTAAACAATACATCATTTAATTTTTCTTATAAAACATAATGTAATTTTGATAAAATGTTGGACTTAGGTGAAAAATGAGAAACTGACTAAAGGAGAAAATGATGGGAGAGACGTTCGCCATTTCGTATTAGAAGCCTTATCATCTGTATATAAATTCCTTTTTCTATATTTATAAATTAAATTAAATTAATTTTTTATTTTCACAATTTAGAAATTAATTTTTTTTGTAGATTATTGAATATCAAGTTGGAGATGCGCTTGAAATATTACCGAGTCAGGATCCAGATCTTGTCGATAAATTCATAAAAAGATGCAATTTAGACCCTGATTCTTATATAACGGTACATAAATATAAATATAATATCATATTCTTATTATTTTATTATTATTTTCTAAGTATTTGTTTAATTTATGAAGATTGAGCCATGGACAGGAGAGAGAGATTCAGTGGACTCATATGTAAACGGATCGTCAGAACATCCGATTAAATTAAAAACATTTGTTTCTTTATCTATGGATATTGCTTCTGCCTCTCCAAGACGGTATTTCTTTGAGGCAAGATTTATATTATTTTATTCTGAATTTGTGTGTTAAGTAAACAGAATTAGTTTTGTTCTGAAAATATTAGTTAGAGCGGTTAGGATTGACTTAACTTACAGTATTGTCTTTTTTTTTTTTTTTTTTTTTTTTTGCAAGTGTTTAAATAATAGAGGGGTTTTTTAGCAATTTTCATTAAGTGAGGGGATATTTGCAATTTAAGCATCATGCAGGGGCTTTTTTTGTAAATTTCCCCTAAAAATGATATTTTTTTTTCTGTGAGTGGTAACACAGTACAATTTTTAAATTACCAATTGAAAGGCTCAAATGAGATCTCCAAATTCCAAACAACTCTATAATTCAGCAGACTTCTTTTTGTACAAAACTTAATTCAACAATAATTATTATTAATCTAATCAAAACTAAAAGCTGAAATAAAAATTAGGTCATGAGCTATTTTGCATCAGCTGAACATGAAAAGGAGAAACTACAATACTTCGCCTCTCCAGAAGGCCGCGACGATTTATACCAATACAACCAAAAAGAACACCGCACTGTTTTAGAGGTACTACAAAAATTCCCCATTATTTATTTATTTATTGTTTGTTTGTTTATTTATTTGTATATTAATTAATTAATTTGTTTATTTATATATTAATTAATTTGGTTATCTATATATTTATTTAATTATTTGCTTGTTTGTTTATTTATATATAACCAATGTTGCCACCATTGTCCAAATAGGCCCGTTGTCAAAAGAACATTACTCTTATATATATATATATATATATATATTCAATTATTTATTTATTATTTATTAATTAATTATTTTATTCTGCCAGGTGCTTGAGGATTTCCCGTCGATACAAATCCCGTTGGACTGGCTGGTGCAGCTGGTGCCGCCATTGAAGAAGAGAGCGTTTTCCATATCCTCATCTCCTGTTGCACACCCTGATCAAGTTCACTTAACGGTTGCTATTGTGAAGTACAGCACGCCGTTTAAGAGGAAGCATTTGGGTCTGTGCAGTAATTGGCTGGCCGGTCTTGATCCTGATAAAGATGGAGGTAAATAAAAATACTAATGTTCAAAATTGTACAATATAATAATAATAATAATAATAATAATAATAATAATAATAATAATAATAATAATAATAATAATAATAATAATAATTCCTTAATTTTATAACATGACATTAATATAACATTTCTTCTATTAAAATGCAATAAAGCAAAACCCTAATAGTACAACAATAACATCTCAACACCATGCGAAATAGATAATTACATTATCGTATAATAATCCATCAAAATATTGTTTCAATCAGAAACCCTAATTCCATCATGGATGCACCGCGTAACTATATAATAGTGTAATTGTATTTTACAAATAATATTATAATAATAAATAACAATTAATGGAGTCTCGTTTAAGGAGTGCTAATTTTCGTTCTAAAAATTAGAAAAATGATCTTTCTTGAAAAAAAAAACTACTACATGTACTAATCGAGTTTCATGCCTAAGTGTTTCATGCCAATTTAGTGTTCTAACTAATTCATCTAAGAAAGCAACGCTACTCATGTTTCTCAATGCCAAAAAAACTTTGGTAAATAATTACAGAAATGCGATAAGGATGAGAGATCACATACTATTTATGTGAACTCAATTTTCCTCATGATATATATGACCATTTGGTGGTTACTTAGACTAAACATACAACCACTCTAACTACACTAAATTTGTAATGACCCCATTCGTTAATTTAATTTTTCATGAGGTATTGAAGGAAATCGAGTCAATTTTTCTTATTTATCTCATATGTCGCATATGACGACTTCAAAGCCATCTTGTCTTATTAACTCCTAACAAGATCTAAAATAATCTAATCCATAATAACAATTGAATGTTAATCATCAATCTCTTCTTGGACGGGCGGTATGTGTATAATAAATAAAACTATATTTTAAAACACCATAATTGGATCAATTCTTTGGACAAGCACAATCAACTCCGTCAAGATTGATAAAGTTATGTTAAATATATGCTTAGAAACATTATGACTAGTTGGATCCTAAACAGACATTTTAAACACTGCAATAATATTTTATTATTTTGTAAATAATAATATAATAATCATTTTTTTTCCCACAAAAAAAACACAATGTAAGCACAACACACCCTTCATGAATAATCAACATAAACAATAACAACAACAATAATATCTTTACTTTCAATCAGAAACCCTAATTCCGTCCTGGATCCAGCGCGGCTCTTTCCCGCCCCCTCCCCCAGCACTCCCCCTAATCCTCATTGGCCCCGGCACCGGCTGCGCCCCTTTCCGCGCCTTCATCGAAAACCGCGCCGCACAATCATCCTCAACTCCCGCCCCAATCCTCTTCTTCTTCGGCTGCAGAAACCGCCACTCCGACTTCCTCTATGAACAATTCTGGATTTCCCATGCATCCGATGGAGGCGTTTTATCTGAACAAAACGGAGGCGGCTTTTTCACTGCCTTTTCGAGGGAGATTGAGGGGAGGAAGGTTTATGTGCAGGATAAGATTAGGGAGGAGGGGAGGAGGGTTTGGAGGATGTTGGAGAACGGTGCGGCGGTTTATGTGGCGGGTTCGAGCGGGAAGATGCCGGATGATGTGAGAGAGGCGTTTGTGGACGTGGTCGTGAAGGAAGGGAAGGTGGAGAGAGAGAGCGCGAGTCGGTGGTTGAGCATGCTTGAGAAAGTTGGGAGATATAATGTTGAGACTTGGTCATGAATTTTTTGTTTGTTTATTTATTTATTTGTTACGTGGGTTGGTTTGATTAGTTTTGAATAAGTGAGCTAATTGTTTGGGGATTTTGTAGTGATTTGTGACTTAGCTTGTAGCGTTGTTGTAATTTTGAATAATTGAGGTGATGGTAAGTATAAGAGGAAGAGTGTGGGTAGGTGGTAAAGTATGTTTGAGAAAGTTGGGAGGTTAATGTTGAGTGTTCGTCCTGAATTTTCTTTTGGGATTTTTTTGTGATTTTTGTGGGCTGATTTGATTTATTTGGAATAATTTGGTTGTTTAGGTGGTCTTATGTAATTTAGGTTGTAATGGAAATAATAGTAATATTCATTTATTACCATTTTTTGTCGAATATTTTAATGGTAAATGGGTAAGTAGCAAAATGATGTTTCTTTTTCTGGATTTTCGATATAACTATTACCTGCTATGTTCTGACTCATCAAACTAAAAAAATTATACATTGAATTGGCATGACATCTCAGTGGAAGTTAAATGGAAATTCGGGGCTGAAAAGAACAAATTGTAAAGAAATTTGGGGCCCAATGCATTTCATGCAGGTCTAGTTCTCTAGCTATTTATTCACAAGAAAATAATGCTAGTTGCAAAAGTTTTTGGTGAACAATCAATTAAATGTGATGAGAATTAAGGGCCGTGCTATTTATGTGAACTCAAATTTTCTGATGATATAAGTTTAAGATGACCACTTGGATTAACCATACAAAAATGATAATTGTACTAGAATTGTGATGATTTTATGTTAATTTAGTTTATCGTGAAACATTAGAGGAAATCATTAATAAGCCGATAAGAATCTTGACATCGTTTCAAAAATTTCAATACCACTTTTATAAAGGTTGAGAGAGAAAATTTCTATACACTGGAAACAATAGGGAGTAGAATTAATTACACGTGAACGACAGAGCAAATGGTGGGACCCCAATTATATTCACATGGAAAGTGAGTTCGTTGTGTTAGCGGTAAAGAAGCGTGCAAGATTTAGTTTATAGCAAAAACATTTCTTTGGCTGAAACAAATCGTACGACGGGTCTGTGCATTAGATTTGGTCCATTATCTCCGAGAGCTCTATCATTCAGATCTGTCAATTGTGTCATGTTTGAATTAGTACTCCAAAAGATAGACGAGTTTTTTCTTTGTATTGTGTAAGAGTGTTTAACGGTTTATATTGGATGTGTTCTATTTTTGTTGAATGACATGTTAACTATTGACCAGGTTGATACTGCTCTTAATCATAAACCCTAATTCCATCATAAATTTACCGTGGATCCCTCCCGCCCCCTCCTCCCGTGATTCCCCTAATCCTAATTGGGCCCGAAATCGGTTCTGCGCTGTTCCGCGCCTTCATCAAAAACCATGCAACATAATCCCTGACTTCAATTCCCACTTCCTCGATCCTCTTCTTCTTTGGCTGCAGAAACCGGGAATCCGACTTTCTTTGAAAATAAAAACAGAAAAACAGAAAATTGATCATAATATTCCGATGGATGCTTATGAAAATAATAAATTTGTAGGGTCTACCTGTAAAATACCTCATTTGAATAATAGCCGGTATTATAAACCAAACTTATTAATTAGGTGATATTAAGTTAAGATAATAATATAACCCTTTTCTGTGAACTGCAATCTTCCTATTTTTGGGTTCCTTGTACTTGGATCGTTAGTGAGAAAATTGAGAATAAGTTCCAAACAATTTTATTATTTTAACGTATAATAGAAAATTATGAAATAAAGATATTTGCAGAACAACTTGAACACATGTGTCCAAGCCAACAAGTGAAATAGTGGAATTATAAATATGAAGCTACTAGATTAGCAGAATAGTGCGAAATTAAGGTAAATTAATGTTTTTATTGGAAAATGAAAGGGAGAAAAAGTTAGGTTTATTCTATTCTATTCCACTGTTCCATCTTTCATATGGAATAACTTGACCCACCATTCAATATATTCTATTCCATGTTTGTCTATTTTTGTACTGCGAAATAGAAGGTCTTGTTCTACTACTTATATTACACTATTTCACTCTATTCAACCCTTGTCGAACTGGTGTTTTGTCGGTAAAGTTGAATGAAGAGAAAAAACATAATTCATGAAAAATCATCAACATAATATCATTAGAAAGAATCAATTTGAAGATCGCAATCACTCCAAATTGTTTGATTAATTACGATAAAAAATAGAAAACTAATAAATTTGATTATTCAGGTTACTGATCAACAGTGACCAAATTTAATAAACACATCCAAAAAAAATACAAAATAAAAGCAAAGCAACAATCTAAAACAAAATCAGGCCTAAATAGGACTTTCAATTTTATACCCTCAACCCTATAAACTCAAAAAATTACTCTGAAACCAAATAATAGACCCCTTTACTCAAAATCGGCATTACTTTTCATCGCTTTGGACCCAACATTGAAGAACTCGCTAATAACCTCAAGAGGGAGACCTTTTGTCTCAGGCACCCTAAATATGACAAAAACGAAAGCCAAGCAACAAACAATTGCGTAAATTCCAAAAACACCCCCCAGCCCAATGGTATTAAGCATGACGGGCAAGCTGTAGGTGACTATAATGTCCCCGATCCAGAATGTGAGTGCACATATCGCGATGCAGATGCCTCTGACTCGAGTGGGGAAGATTTCAGCGCAGAATATGTTGGGGACAGGACCGAAGCCCATTACGAAAGTGCAGAAGTAAATGACCACACTTAATGTGGAGAGAATTGCATGGGGAATTGTGCCCATTTGGATTATGTTGGATAGGACTAGGACTATTAGTGATAGGATCAGGATTGGAATTGTTGTCAGAAGAAGACTCCTGCAATAAATAAAGGGGTTAAAGAAATAAAGGGGTAGGGTGGGTATTGGGAAAAAAGGGAAAACATGTTATTTACCTGCGGCCAGCAACATCCATGAGACGCATGGCGACACCAATACATGGCAGCATAAGAAATGTAGTTAACGCACTAATCAAAATCGATGCTGAGTCAGAACTAATTCCCATGTTGGAAAGAAGAACTCCGACTCCAGCTTGCTCCAGAATTTGAGGCGTGTAATACAGCACTCCGTTTATCCCAGAAAACTTACAAACAAAAAAGAGAAAACACATGTATATCAATCACTCCTTTCTGGAATATGAATTTCAATGTAATGTACCTACCTGTTGAAGGATTTGAAGCATGACGCCGGCAAACAAGGCGTGCTTGACACCTGGCTCAAGGAGATCGCGCCACACGGGCCTTTTGGTGGCGGTCTCTGAAGGATGCACCATGGCGGGCCCCATAGCGTTCTCTTTCATTGAGCCCCTGGTACAAAGCACGCTTGTGCTCACTAGTGCTGAGGCGTGAATACCACTTCCGTTCATGGAAACCATCGAGCCTCTTTTGGAAGCTGGAATATCCTCTTGGTGCAAGTACACTTTTTTGTAAACTCCGTCCTTTTCCGACATTTTATATGCGAGTTGCCAGCCTCCGCCTATACCGGTCGCCCCTTGTACCTGTATAGTATATTATAGTTCTCAATGAAATCAGTATGGCAGTTTTGAATTTGATGTAGTTCTCAATGAAATCAGTATGGCAGTTTTGAAAAGTAAGATACCTCGGAGATGGAATCAGTGTGGGACAAAAGAGGGGCCTCAAGAGCATTTTCTTCATCATTAGCAAAATCAGATTCATCTCCCGCTGCGGACCCAGCATCGATCGGATCCTCTTCATCCCAAGTGCGGTGATGCTGCTCAGCCACGCTAAACATACTCCCAAAATGGCCAAACAATGTGCTTCCCCTCATGCTTCCAGAAGGTTCTAGAACCTTCTCATGAACGCTTCCTAGCAAAGCCACCACTGGGTCCATTAGATTGTCAATCATGCTCCCTCTTCGAGACATTATTGTTGATCCCAGCGCAGATCCCAAAGCGCTCCCTCCTGAGACGGGCTGGGCCACCCAAGACTGTCCTGACTCCGGCCCGTACAGCCTGATTTTGTTTTTTTCTGATGCAGGGGAATTTTCGTCATTTTCGGTTGTGGAGGCCACGATGTATTCTTCAATTGAGGTGTCACCTGCGCTCCCTAAGCCTTCCACTAGAAGAGCCATTTCCCCTGTCAATTGAAAAGCAAAATGATACAATTGAAATATTTCTCAACTTTTCAACCATTTTCTTAAAAGTTCTTAAAATCAATAACAGACAGACCTGAGACATCCCCTCTCCCGCGCAATTTTTGCAAAACGGCTTTGGCTTCGACCATTTTCCCTTTACTCACTAGCCACCTTGGTGATTCAGGCAAGTAAAATACCATTAAACCGAAGTAAACCAGACTGAGGAGAGATAAAACGCCAAGCATAAGCCTCCAGTTAGGCAGGGGCAAAAGCGTCATTCCAAAGATCATACAATAGGAAAAAAACATCCCTCCAGACCCAGTGAACTGAGGCAGAGTATTAAGCAAGCCTCTGATTTCAGGCGAAGCGGTTTCAGATATGTAAATGGGTACGAGCGTAACGGATAATCCGATACCAAACCCATCTATTAAGCGGGCTAATAGAAGGATGTAGACATTCGGAGACCAAAACATGATTAGGCCGCTCAGGAAATATAGTATTGAGGAGATTATTAGCATTGGGCGCCGGCCTACCGAGTCTGAAACAGGACCCGAAAATGTGGTGATTATTGTTGCTCCAATTAGTGACATGGCAACAATTAATCCCTCTATCGTTGGCTGGCTCTCTAAATTAAATTCCCTTTTGATGTATAATACAGCACCTGTGGTGGAAGGAACATTTTATGCTTTTGAAAGGGACAATAATAAACATTCAAAAACTTGACTCCTGCGTGCCTTGTCAATGAATGAAATTCAGCAAGTCTTTCTTTTGACTACAGACGTCGGGGCAATAATGATTTTTTTTGTTCTTCTAGTGGTATATATGTAGATTACTTACCTGCAATTGTAGCATTGTCCCATCCCTGCAATAGATTTCCAATCGATGCCGCTATGGCGACTAAAACAGCTCCGTTCATGATTTGGTTTTGATTCTGCAGTTTACAATTTCAAAGTATGGAAGAATGAGTAAAAATTGTGTAAGAATTTTGATAATAATTTTGTATTTTAACAAATGGAAGAATTTGAGAAGCATATTTCTTTAGATACACATACAAGCATAATTTTCAAGAAAAAATTAAAAATATCCTCCACGGTACTATTTCCTAAATGGTGCAAATCTTGAAGGATTCAAATAAGAAGAGTATTGACAATTTAATTAATATCAAAATTTTACTCAAAATTCAGGTAAAAAGAACACAAAAACGTATCCAATAACACTAATGTGTAAGCTTAAAAAAATCTCAAATTCTTCATAATCCCAGCTCAAAATTGACAAAGAAAATCTCGCAGTTCTGGATTGGGAGATTTTCTTTGTTTAGATTGAATCTTGCACAAAAACATATCCAATAACACCAATGCTAGCATTGATCACTGACGAAGAAGAAGGATTTCATCATAAGAGCTGGATCAACAAATCTTACTTGGTCTAAACATCAAACACTTAATATGCAATGAACATAAAATAAAAACAATCTAAACAAAGATTCAATCTTTTCAGAAGAAATCATGAAAAAAGGTGAAAAGACGAACTCACTGCCTAGATTAGCCCTTGAATCTGGATCCCTTTTTAGCTTCTCATTTGATTTTCCGAGAGAGAAAGTGGGGAGATGAGAGAAAGCATGTGTTCTCTCTGGCAAGGCGACTCCTATTCTATTATATTGAGGAGGGAAGCCTAAACTTAGCACTTCCTATCCTCTCCATTTTAGAATCATGGAGACTTCCATTACCAAATCAATATATATTGCTGAATTCTTGAATCTTGATGTCTGTAAATGATACATAGTAATGTATACATATATACTTAGCTTCTGGCAACTATAATTAGTTTCTAGGAAAAAATATGCTTAGATGCAATTGATACGTAAATATACTTTGCCTCTCGAAAAAAATCTGTATATATACTTGGTAAGTATATTTCGTGACATATCCTCCAGTAGTCCAGTGTGCAGAAAATGGAGACCAAGTATTTTCTTTTTTTTTTTCTTTTTTTTTTGGAAAAAAGTTGTAGCAGCTGTGAAGAAAATTATGTTGTTCGTTCTGATTATATATTTTCAGTAAATAATAAATGAATTGTTAGCACAAAAATCAAATTTAAATATTTTATTTTCATAGAGCATTTCTAATTGAACATTTTTAAGTATATAATTGTTCTAACTTCTAAGAAGCATGATTTCTTTTTCATTGTAGCATAACAAACTTTTTTTTACTATTACAGGTATGTGTACATGCGCATATTGATAATGCAATTAAAAGGGAGCAGCGGCTGTTTGTTTCTTTGGCTAAATCTTGACTAACTATTTGAGGTACTGATTTTATTGCAAATTATTTAATAAATATATATTAAGATCCGTGTTATATAATAAAATAATGAGTTTTATTTGCTTCCAGAAAAAAAAGAACTTATTTATTATACAACACAAATCTTAATAAGCATATTAATTTATGATAAATAATAAATATAAAACATTAAATACTTAATTAAGTTTGGCAACCTTTCCTCCTCTAAATATATTACTGTTTACTTCTGTGCATACTTATAATATGTATAAGTTATTTGTCACTGATATATATATATATATATATGTATTGCTTCCAAAATTAAGGCATTGCAGAGGAAACATACATTTTGTGTTAGCATTCCTACGAAGACAGCTCATTATATTGCATAAGTTGACATCACATGGTGCGTTGCATAAGTTGATTATCACATGATCTATGAGAGATATTATCTGTAACATGATATGTCTGGCTCTTACAATATACAAACTATTGTACTGAGAATGTCGTATATGATTAGAGCTGGCAAAATCTGACCCGACCCGAAAAACCCGCCCGATCCGACCCGACCCGAACCCGAGTGACCCGAAACCCGAAACGATCCGAAACCCGAATGACCCGAAACCCGAATGACCCACAACCCGAACAGAATGACCCGTGACCCGAAGGGCTCATGACCCGCATTGACCTGAACCCGAATGACCTGCCCAATTTGACCCGAAAATAAACTTTTTTTGTTTTAATTGTAGGATTAGTACCCTAGGCCAAATATATTTGTGCTAGAAAATGGATTATGTATTAAGACATTATTATTTATTTAATAAAAGTTGTTTCTTATATATCTGGGTGTATGGGTTGTGAATGTAAATTTTATATCAACCAAAAATGACATTTCGGGTTCACGTCATCAGAATACGTGATTCTGATAGTAGAACTGTGAACCAACGAATGACATTCTAAATGTCCCTAGTGATATGTAGGATGTTTATAGAGATAGACATACTTCTATATTCCTCATTCTGCCAATGGAGGCGTCATGTCGGAGGGAAATAGAGGCGGGTTGGCAATAGTTATCTTTTTTCATGGACACAAAGACCCTTCAAGCCTTCAATATCTCACCGGACAACTCAAATATTGAATGCCAATCATCAGTAATTTTTAATTTGTAAAAAGAAGGGTCAGCTTAGTTTCACAAATAGGCCATAAGCCATTCGAATAACATTCTTTTGAAGAATATGAGTGATGATTTTCAAACCTCAATATGTGAAAATTACTGATTAGAGACCACATAAGGTTGACTTTGTTTCTAAAAAGTAACCATGGACTAATCGAGTTTCATGCCCAAGTGGTTCATGCTAATTTAGTGTTCTGACTAATTCTTCACAAGAAAGCATTCAATAGTCATATGCTTTTTCATGCCAAAGAAGAGCAGCACAATTTTGATGAATAATTACAAAAATGCAATAAGGATGACATATAATGTACTAGTTGTGTAACTCAATTCTTCTCATGATATATATGTTTGTTTGGTTGTTACTTAAACTGAACGCATAAGAATTCTAACTACCCTAAAATTAAAATGATACCATTTGTTAATTTACTTTCTCATGAGATATTGAAGGAAATCAGCTCAATTTTTTATATTTCTCTCATATGTCCCATAGGTCGACTTATGGCCTATTTGTTCAATGATATTGAAGGGTAATATTGTCTTAGCAACATTTAATAAACAAAAAGACAGTTGTCCATAATAACAATCGGGTGAAAATGTTCAGACATAGTTTTGGACAACTCTCATGAGCACAAACAATAAAATCTTACCTACAAATGTGACAACAGAGTCAAATCTTTTGACAAGTACCTTCAACTCCGTCCCCAAGATTGATAAAACTCTATGGGCAACGTTGTGGTTAGTTATTTCCTGGACAATATGAAAAACATAATTTTTAAATCAAACAGCAAAGCATGCAATTCCATACGATTGTAAACCTAACTTATAAAGCCACCCCCTTTAGTATGTATTCCTTATAACGTAAGAATGAATATTAAATGTTTTCAATATAATTATAACGGAGCAATACGCTACAACAAAAAAGAGAACAATTGGCAGCTATGAACTGTTGGGATCAAATTTAATGCAAAGTCCCTTGTATATAAAAATAATATTGTTCGAAATCAAAATTATATTTATCAAAAATATCAAAATTATATTTGACACTTGTTACTGTGGTTCAAGTTTAAATTTAATGAAGCCCACTAAAATAAATTCTTACATTATTTTTCTTAAATTTGTATGTAAAAACACTTAAATAGTAAGATACTTCAATTGACAAAGAGATGTCATAAGTCAATAATAGATTAAGAAATATCAAAGCAAAAAAAAAAAAATTAATGTACGGCCTCGTTTGACATCATTTCTGTTTTTCTGTTTTCCGTTTTTTGAAAACAAAAATCAATTTTCTGTTTTTCAGTTTTTGTTTTCAAAAAAGCTATTTTTTATTTTTAAAACTGACAATAATTTTTCTTGCTTATTATTTTGCCAAAAATACATTTATATCATTTCCGGAGCTAATATATCAAGTTTAAATTGCCAATATACCGTTTATAGTATCTATATAATAATTTTATTGTCATTATATTATTTTCAGCTTTAATATATCATTTTAAGTACTAATATATTATTATTTTCAGTGTCAATGGACCGTTTATAACGTTGATTAATAATTTTCAGTATTAATATCTTATTTTCGGTAATCATTTTTAGTGTTAATATACTATTTTTGATGCTGATGTATTAAGTTTTTAGTGTCAATCTACCGTTTATAATATTAATATATTATTTTCTGTGTTAGTATACCATTTTTAGTGAAAATATATTGTTTTTAGTGTATCAAAATACCATTTTAATTATCAATAAATCACTTCTAGTGTCAAAATATTATTTTTAGTATTAAAAAAAGGTCAATGTATCATTTTTAATATCAATATATCATTTCAAGTGTCAATATACTATTTCAGTTTGAATATACATATTTCAATATTAATAATTATTTTTCAGTATCATTATACTATTTTCAGTGCAAACTTACTTTTTTTACTGCAATATAAAATTTCAGGGTTAATATTCTTTTTAGTGTCAACTTATCTTTATTAGTGTGATATAAAGTTTTAGAGTCAAAATTCATTTTTTAATATGAATATACCATTTTTAGTGCCAGCATACATATTTTAGTGCAGCATAATGCTTCAAGGTCAATATTATTTTTTTTAGTGCTATCATATTAATTCTGTGTGGTTTTGGACATTTATAGGTTTGACAACGGAAAACAGAAAAGAAGAAACAACTTTTTCTCGTTTTCAAAATCTTGTTTATTTTTTGCCATTTGGATAGAAAAAAAATGGAAACGGAGCCAATTAACCAAACACGTTTTATTTTTTTCTGGAGAAAAAAAAACAGAAAACGATAACGATACCAAACGAGCCCCTAGAAATTAAAAATTTCTTTCCAGGTGAACTAGACACAAGGTTTACAAATTGCTACTACATTATTATTAGTAGTATTTCACTATTATAATGGTTTGAATAATCTGTGATTCCGATTCATCTGATTTGAATTGGAATCGGCAAGCTCTGATCCAATTAATATCCATTTTTCATGATTATAAATTGGTATGATTTTTTATCCGATTTGACCAATTATGACCCGATCAGTCGATTCTAAATCGTTATTCTAAAATGACCGACTCCGAATCTAATTCCGATTTTCGGAACCTTGACTATTACAAATAACAAAATTGAGTAAAATACTAATTTGACATAAATTTCCATCGTCTTACCATGTAGTTACAAGGCTATCCATATCCATATGATAGAAGACAACAGTTGCATGATAATGACAATAATTCAAAAAATATCACTGTATGAGCTAAATCAGATGTTCAAGGCCGACAATTTTAGAATATTTCAAATCAAACACAATGCAATTTCCCTTCTCCAAGCAGTTCTACGAAAAGAGAAACATTTTATGGTTCTTTATCAATTGGTTGAACAATTTGAAATTGTCGAAAGTTGACATGAAAACCATGGAATATATTCTCAAATCATTCTTGTTCCATCCATGCTCACTTATGTATGCGGGTTGATTTGGTTGAGAGCTTTAGAACTTCTAGAAGTTTCTCCATTGTAGTGTTGGGAAACATTATGGGACATATGATGTAGACATGAAGACAGTTCTAACACATGTCAAGCATAAGAAACAAGTCTATAAATAAGAAATAGTTATCTTTGATAATTAATGGCCCCATAATCCCAATAGTGAAGTGTATTAATGACTCTAGAGGTGATGGGGTTTATTCACATTATTTTTTTAAATAAATATATAAAAATTGTTGTCCTAAAAATTTAGTTTGTCTTTATTGTTTTGCATTAAAAACAGATAATGTTGATTATGCCCATGTAAAATTGGTAAGCATACTATATATTGATGGTTTGTGTTGAAATATTTTTTTTTGATGTTATGAATATATTTTTTTTTATAAGTATAAATCCACACATACAACTTTATATCTACAACATTTTCTTCATCACAACAACTCTATCTACAATATTTTTCACAATTTCCTGGGTTGACATGATTTGTCTATTTGTGGACCCATAATTAAATAAGTCAATTTTCATTTGTTAATTATTTTGTTATGTAATATATGTATGTACAAATTTGATAAAAATTAGGAAAAGTATATATATCCCCCATTTACCAGCCCCCCCAGTCCACCGTTTACCACTGGTAAACGGACCCCACATATATTCAAAACAAGTGGATCACGTTTATTAGTGATAAACGGCGGACTGGGGGGATGTGTATATAAACCCATAAAAATTTGGCTCATTTTGGGTGTTTCAGGGGATTATTTTCTTTTCATAAAACTTAAGGGGCCCTTACAAATAAATGTGTCCCTATAAACCCAAACCCTCTATGGAATGGAACTGCTGTTTTTACGAACAAAGGACAAACAAGTCGGTGAAAATTAAAAGGCCTATTTATTTCGAGTCAGTGTTTTGATATTTATGTCGTTTATTAATTGTTTTAACTTATATATATAGTTGGTCTATCAAACATGTCTATATTATATTATAAATGTTCCATGATAATAAAACACGCATCATATACATCTTAAAACCATACAATACCACGTAACAAACCATTCAAACCTTCATACAACAAGCAGGAAATTTAAAGCTATAGACTAACCAAACAGACACACATAAAAGTAAACATCCAAACCAAACTATTTTCAATAATTCTAGAAATTCAGAAATCGAAATCAGAATCAACCCTAAAGAAGATTATCTTCCTTATTTTTATTTAATCATTTTTATTTTAATTTTTAAAGTTGATGCTATAACTTTCTGAATTTCTAATTTTTTTTAATTATTTCCTCACTAGCAAAATTGCGGTTCCAAACAACATGATCCTGAGTAAGGAAATGGCAGATCGACTCCATACCAGGCTTCACCTTCAGAACCTCAAACACAATATTCTTAGGATTCCATGCTGACGTGTCAGCATGACAGATTGCCAGCGCATCAACTATACTCCCGTCTTTTCCGGTCATTCTGACCATGTATCCGTTAGTTGATATTGCAAGGTGGCAGTAAAACACAGCGTATGCGTATGGTTGCTTGTGGCATATTACAAACTCGTCTAGATTAATGGATTTTATTCCTGAAGAGACGACTGTATACTCTTGTTTTGGTCTCTCGTCATTTCCGTAAATTATAGTTGAAACCTAGTAATTAAATAGTTACATACTTAATAATTGATTAAAAATGTCTTGTTATAATATTGATATTTATGAACTAATATTTTCTCTGAAGTTGATTGGTTAACATACTGGTTTCATATCGGTGGTGCCGAGACTCTCAACACTGAAATCCACCATTGATTCAACAGAAGTGGCACACAACTTTGTCTCGCCTTTCACTGGTGGTTTCTCACACTCCGTCAAAGTCTCCTTCATCACATTCTCCTCTTCAGATCCTGGTTTTACCGAGAACCTAGAAAGTATTTCTGGCAATTTCTCTGAAGAGAAAGGAACCAATTCAGCCTCATGTTTGGAGAGAAACTTGGGTCCTTCGGCCTTGCTGAATTGGAGAGTCATTTTCAATCCGTGATGAAGATCCTTTTCTAAGAAGAAGTATTCAACACGAGATTTGTCGGGTACGCTGCAAATATCGACATCTGAGGGAGTTACATCTGCAAGGCAAAATAAGTTTGAAATTGTCATATCAGACTGACGTACTGATTCAATAGATTATTCTCTATTGTAATCACTAACTACTCAACCACTTGAAATGAACTGTGAAAATAGTTGATCTCTTTATATACCATTTTTATTATTAAATAATATTAGGTTATAAACCATTTTAGACAATTTTTTTTTATTTTACAGGCATGACTCAAATGTTCCACATCTATTTTCAAGAATTTTTTTTTTTGACAAGTTTCTAACCCATAATATTTTAGTTGGTGAGATAGTGACTAACTATTTCTATTAAAGTAACTTTGGCATTTTTAGACCAACTTACTTCGATGTATTATATATAGAATATCTTAATGTATGCATCAAAATCAAGAAAACAAAATGTTGTGCTCATGAAGTAGTATAGAAGGGGAGGAAAAAGAGAAAACCAGTGTTTAGTAAATCAGTTATGGAGGCAATCATAGGAGTGTTCAGAACAGCATCCCAGTACACCTGCGCTGGCAGACGTGTCGCATGGCTCGTCGCAGCAAAAACCTACAAAATCAAATGTACAATTTATAATTTCTACAAGGAAAATGTACTAACTAGTAGTTTTTGTTATTCGATATGTAACTCGTTAATACAATAATATATTTCTATGAAAGTAATTAATGAGGTTTAGTTGTTTTGGATAGGCTTACGAGTAGAGAGAAAAGAAGAGACAAGACGAAACGAGCCATCAGGTGATTTGTATATTTTGTTTCACAAGAGGAAATTATTTGACTGGAAAGATAGGATATAGAGATGTGCTTTTATAGACCAAAAGCATGGTGCGAGTTAGTTACTTTTCGTGAAGTGCCAAGTTTTGTGATTCCAAATAGCGGCCGTTGGATTGGATCAACCGAATCTTAAAAATGGTCAATTGTGTCTAATCATCGAGGTACTGAAGTTATTATAGGATAGAGTTTGACATATTTTTTTCCATTTTTTCTTCAATAGTCCTTCCTTAGCATTTCTCATCACTTTAAAAATATATATTATTTCTAAAATAAAAAAAAACATATATATTATTTCTAAAATAAAAAAAACATATAAATTATTTCATAGAGTTCATAATAGTTTTTTGATATTATTGAATATATATGGTTGTTATTAAGTTTTTAGTTTATAGTACTAATAATGCCAAAAATAATTTCAAATATAAAGTTACTAGTTACTAATTCATACATTTAATTTCTCAAAAATCTACTCAATTCAACATATAACTATTTTCCAATCTTGTTTTTCCCCATTTTTATTCGCGTGTAGTCTCTCACTTTCCATTAACTATTTCCAAATCCACACATTACTATTTCCAATCAAATAATCTCTTCACATATTTTCATTTTTTTTCACATGTTACACGTACTAATTCATTTTTCTTCGACGTATAACTATGTATTTCCTGTCAGATTATTTCACTTTCCATCATTAGTATTCTAACACATCAAATGTCAATATATATAAGAAACATATTTTTTTCAATTACTTTACTTTATTATCATTTTTATTTTCGAAGAACTATCCTTTTCTATATAGTAGAGATGACTATTTTTTCTCACTTCTAATTTTGATATCAATAGAATTTAAATACCTAACCTCCTTTCACTCATTTTCTCTTCGGAGCAAACTGAACTTAGTTCAGTAAAAAGAATTTAGGATAAACATACTAAGGTATTATATGAGATCCGAAAATGCCGTCAAATAAAAATATTAAATAAAATTTCAATGCTGACATACACAATATCAGAGAAAAGAGCATAAATATTACTTTTTTAGGAAATGACAAGGACAAATATTACTAAAACTCTTTAAAACAGTATTTTTAAATGAAATCGTGATACGCAGGGCTTTAGATTATTCTTTATATTCCGGAGGGGGTCCAGTCAAGTCACAATAACAGTAGATGCACCAGCATCCCATTTCAAAATGTCCTTTTATTCAAAATGAAATGCACATCAATGTTTCACATGTTTTATATTTTTAACTTGCAACAGGGCTGCCATGCCAATTGGACAAGAAAAACTCAATCAGACAAAAACCTGATTCGGACAGGAAAGATAATTATCTGATAAATTGTCTCGGAGGGTTTTAATATTCTGGTGTTCTTTTTTCATTATTTTTATTATAGAACTGGCATATGCAATTGCATAAAAAGAAAATTGTATATGCAATTGTCTATCGTATAAAAAGAAAATTGTCTTGCAAGTAGGTTATGGAAGAAAAAATTATCTGGGTTAAAATTCAGGTCGGAATGTCGGATGCAAACCAGTATATGCTTCTGATGTTTGTGATATTTGGACTATGAATTATTTTGTAATTTGAATATGTTATAAATTACTATAACTAATATTTGTTTTATTTGAACATTTTTTGTGTTATGTAAAATAATCTATAATCCAAATATTTGTGTTACTTGTGAAAATTCGAATGTTCATTGAATCAGGTAAATTAGATTTTTTATTCGGTTTGCATAATCGGTTTTGGTACGACTTTACCGGCGGTTCGAGGGTATGAGGATGAAAGCAAACATGTAGGGCTGTTCAAACGGTTCGATTTATTTTGCGAACCAAATCGAACAAGTCAAATCTGGTTAAAATTTCGCCCCTGCTTACAAGATTAATGATCAACATGAGGATACAATGTAAATATGAGATATTAAAAGCAAATGACCTCTAGTCTAGTGGTAGAGCAATTACATGTCTAGTAAGAAGTCATGGTTTCAAAACCCGACAAACTACAAACATATGTAGCACATATTTAGTAAAAGTCACTCAACCCATCAAATATGGGTTAAAGCGAAAAAAAAATATGAGATATGAAAAACTGGCAATAAAAAGAATAAATAATACAATTATTGTATGGTTTTATTTAACTATTAATAGAGATTTCATATTTTTAATTATCTGTTATATTTGTATTGTCTAATAATAATTATTTTATATTTTGCAGATTTGCAACCAACTTCCATTTAATCGGCTACAATATAACTCTCTCCATTGGGCTCTATCGGCTCAATGGTATATATGGATTGTTGCAGCCTGTATAATGGCCCAATCAGACCCGTATATATCATTATTATACAGTGAATTTGTAATATTAGAATCAAGCTTACCCAAATTAATATCATACATGGTTTTTCTATTATTTTTTCCTTGGCCGGCCCTGTCGATAAATTATATGCGCATTCAAATTGTACGAATTATATATATCATTCATGTATACACATTATATATTGTGTTTGTTGTAATAAATTTATTCTATATTGTTTTTTTTACAAATCAGTATGTGTATCATTTTATTATACCAACATGTTATTTTATGATACATACAAAATATTTTCAATATAAGCATATACTATATCAATTATCATGTCATTTTATTTTGTAATATTGAACATTTATCACCGATGTATATTCATTTCAATTGACTATTTACAGCTTTTCATAATTCAAAAGCAGTTTTCCAAGGCAAATGACAAATTTAACACTAGTGGACTCTTCTTGCTTGCAAATCACATTTCCTCAATTCCACTCATTCATAAACCACAACACAAACTCCAAAAAATGATTTCAAAATTACACCATCGACTCTACCAAGTCATCCAATCAATAAGCACGCCACCTTATTAATACAATTAATAACAATTAAATAATCAATTTATCTCAATCCCCCAAATCCTTAAACCCCAAAACTAACCAACTTTTTCCCCTCTTTCTCCTCTTCGACAACCAAAACCCTCGGCACTCCGTTGTCTCCGCCCTTCACGAGCCCGAGCCGTTGCAGAATCTTCAGAACCGGCTCGTCGCGATTCATCGTGTAGAAATGCAGCTCTTTGATCCCGCTTTGTAAAATCTCCGTGCACATCTCCGCTGCGAGTTCCACTCCGTAGGCCAACAAGGCCGGCTCGTCGGTCTTGAGTTTTTCGACTGTGTTGCGAATTATGGTCGGCACTTTCGTCCTGTAAAATTAAAATTTTAGTTTGTTAAAGAACATGTTTGTGATAATGTCATGGAAATAAAATCCAACTCTAGAGTCAGTCCTAGAAAGTTCAATTGACAGGGAAACATATATTAATTAACTTGTTAAAAAAATGTTATGGACATAAAATTCAGTTCTAGAATCAGACCTAGAAAGTTCTATGCCCATGTCAACCTAATAATATGTGCTTACTTTTCGCTCATGCCACAACTTTCCATAACATTTTTACCCATACCTGCAAGTGGTGGTCATGGTCTGAAAGCTCCTATAACTAACAATGGGTAGAATCCCCGGCACAATCGGACACTCAATCCCCACTCTCCGACAATCCTTCACGAACTTCAAAAAAACCGAGGTGTCGAAGAAGAGTTGCGTGACGATGAAGTCCGCGCCCGCGTCCACCTTTTTCTTTAAGTAAATGAGGTCCTCTTCGTAGCCTTGTTCGGTGGCTACGTCGCTGCCCTCCGGAATTTTCTCTGGATGCGCCTCTGTTAAATTGTTGATTGATTAGTTAGTTTAGTGAAGATTATTTGGATTTTGGTTGATATTTGCAGTTTTATAGGGGTAAATAAAGTTGATATTTTGAAGTTTTGTAAGGTTAATATGAAATTCCTCCTATTAAGTTGTCGATTGATTAATTAATTTCAAGATAATTTGTTGTGTTGGGATATTTCTTTTAAGGGATATTTGCAACAAAAGCCCCTGCATTCTTGAGAAATTCAAGAAATATTCCTTACCGTTAATTAGGATAAAACCATTGTATGAGAAGATATTAATTTAGATGATTAAAGTGAGTAATTAACGGTGATAAATCTTAATTAATAGTAGGAACTATTTCTTAAAAATTGAATTAAATATGAAGACCGTGATGAGTTTTTCATAGGTATATTTTCAAAAAAATAAATTATATTTTATGATTATTTTGAAAACCCGCTATAATTTTAGATACACTCAAAAACCCTTTTATAAAGTGGATTAATTTTTTTTTAATATGAAGTGTAATTAGATTTAATTTTGGATCAAAAAAATTCAATCCAATTTGTAAGGAGACTATCTAACATTATAGATCATTTTGCAAATCAGAAATATATGGGGCTTTTGAAAAAATTTCTTTTTTAATAATATCATGAAAATATTTATATTGATTGATTGAGATCTCATTCGCCAGCCACATGCTACTGATGGCAATGGTCCATTTATCTTTTTAATATTCTTTTGTATTTTTCTACTTTAATTATTCTTCACTCCACTAGTTAGGTTTATGCCAACCAGGCCAAGATCCCAATTTGCAACGAACCCCTTAAAAAAACTCAAAATATCAAATTTACCCTTTTAAAAATAAATAATCAATCAAATGATAAAAAGTTATCAAATTGACATCATGTTGTTAATTGTTATAACAAATTAAGATTAATTCGATAATTTCAGATTGAATATATCCAATCGTGTAGAATTTTATATACAAATGATGAAATGCTCAATTTTCTGAAATTACACTGTTTTCCTGAAAGAAAAAGTTAATTTCTTATATTTTTCCAAATTACATTGTTTCCGTTTCATTTTTTTCAATAAAAGAAACAAAAAATTTCTTTGAGTCAAAAAGAAACAAACTTTTGAAGGTGCCATGTCATTTTTCCAAATTACATCCTTCCAATTTCATTTTTTCCCAAGAAATGATTCATGAACAAATCAAATCAAATCAACATTCTTTCGTTCAATCTTTACCTGGATATCCAGCTACAGCGAGGCCAAAGAAATCGCCGTGCCTCAATCTGATATGCTCCACAAGATCCAACCCACAAACCGGAATCCCCTTCTCACTCTCACTCGATCCATCTCCACTAGCCGTCGTCTTCCCAACAACAGGCGGATCTCCACGCAGCGCCATGATATTCGCCACCCCTCTCTCTCTGCACCCATCAATGGCCTTGTTGATCTTCTCCATCGACATGCCCAAGCACGTCAAATGCATCATGGTATCAACCGGCACTTCATTCTGCATGCGCGACGCCAGCTCGACGCTCATCTCGGCGCTGGTGGGGCGCCAGGTGATGTCGCAGTAGGAGGCGCCGTATTTGGCCATGTGGGTCACCTTGGAGATGAAGGAGTCGTTGATCTCGGAGCGGGATTCGGGCGTGGCGGAGCGAGGGTATTTGGGGGTGAAGAACTCGAAGGAGAAGATGACGGAGGTGTCATGGCCGGCGTCGATCTTGTTGATGATATGCATGGTGTTGGTGGGTGAGCTGAAGATCTCTCTCCGCCTGTGACTGTCGTGGGTCGGTGCGTTGTTGGATTGCGAGAATCTGGTGAAGGGAGATGGAATAAATGGAGAAGAAGAAGAAGAAGAAGAAGTAGGTGAGGCGGTGGTTTTCTGTTGCTTTCTTTCTTCTTCTTTTTGGAGGTTTGATTTAGTTTTAGTTTTAATTAATCATTTATTTTTAGAGAAAAATCCAATTTTACCCCTCTCAATTATTAAATTAGCTCGTTTTTTGTTCTTGAACTTTTTATTGGTGTAATTTTAATCCCTCAACTATTTAATAGGTGAATTTTTGGTCATTCCATCCGTTAAGTGCTTACGTGTCTGTTAAATATGACACGTAAGCAATAACATGACATATATTCTTAACACATATATAATAACATGTTAATTTTTATTTAACAAATAAACATACATAAAAATATATTTTTTTTAATAAAAATAATGTTTTAAGAAAAGAGGAAAATTAATGAATTTTTTATTTTTTTTTCAAATATTTGTCACGTTACCAATGTCACATCATTGTTTATGTGTCAAATTTAACGGACACATAAGCACTTAACTGATGAAAGGAGTAAAAATTAGATTAATAGAAAGTTGAGGGACTAAAAATGAGCTAGTTCAATAGTTGAGGGGGCAAAAATGAACTTTTCTCTTATTTTTAATTAATTGATTTATTTTTAATTAATGATTTAATTAAAGATTTTATGTTGTCTTGTTTAATGAATTAGTGCGTTTTTTTAGTTTTGCTGATTATTATGTTGTTACTGTGTAAAAGTAGAAGTCAGTGGGACTGTGATGGAAGTGTATTTGGTTGGTGAGATGAGGTGGCAGTTGATGATTGGTTACTGTAGTTGGTGAGAATCTGGTCCACTTCATGATTCCTATTTTAATTTTTCTTTTTTTGAGATTATGATTCGTATTCTATTTTAGACGATGTATTTGAAAAACATCAATGAGAGAGGGTCATTAAAATAAGACTATAAGAGAAATATTGACTCATTACACATATACCACAATGAAAGTGGTGCATAGGAATTGAACGTGCTTTGAGTGTGTTGCACATTTGGTTTGCATCCATTCCATTGAAATGGATTTCCATAACAAAAAGAAAAAATATTTATGAAATATTTGGCACACCAATATGTTTTGGTGTAACTTTTGTCATTTTGTGTATTTCTTTTAGAAAACAATAGAGTTTTTTTATTTTTTTTGAGAAAAAGTCTTTTTGTGTAATTGTGTCGAACAATATAGGATACGCACATTTTGGTGTTTTTGCCATTTTTATCAAATGAGGCTTCAAAAATTCTTTTGGCCCATGTAAGAATTTTTATCAAATGAGAGGGTTTTTCTTCTTGTTTCTAGGGATAGTTTGTCTTTTTTAAGAACCTCCCTCCCATGTAAATAATTTCATGTAATGATTTCGTTTCGTAAAACATAAGCAAATGTTTATCCTTCAAAAAAAAAAAAATCTTTTGGCATACACACTGATACAGGCCCCCAATTACCAGATGGCATAGGGTCCATGGTGGACCCAGTGCATCAAATAATTTGTAGAAACATCTTTTTTAATTTCTCTCGCCTAATAATTTATATGGGCCTATTTATATTGGTTCTGAGCCTGTTGTATGTTTGCGAATTTTGGGCGTATTTACAATTAATATTCTAACATCTCACATAGCAAAAAGGAATTTGATTATTTATAGGCCCAAATAAGAATTATTACACGCCTAATTTATATTAACTTTGGGCCAATTTGTATTGTCTGGGTCTTTTGATATTTCAATATGTTGTTTAGTTAGATAAATCTCTACATATTATAACCTCCTCGATTTTGCTTTTACTTGAGTTTGGTTCAAACTAAATTAGGTTTTTAAACTGGTTTTATCTCAAATTTACAACGGGTTTGTGCTACTCATTTGAGCCTCAAATAAATGACTTTAGATATGATTTTAATTCATCCAATTGACACCTTAATTAGTTGCAGTACTTTCAAGTGAGCATTGTATCTGTCGTGGTTCTTGAAGTATTGTGTGTCTGAATCGGATTGAGTTAAAACTCTGAATCCGTTATAAAGGCAAATCGCAATTTTGGTTATAATCCGTCCAACCAGATAAAACCTTAATTAATAATCTTTCTAAATTACCCATCTTATTTGATATACATGGGTCATACATAATGCATACATACACAAGCATCATTCAATATCCATCTCACAAACTAGCAAAAACCATCCCTCCACACAACAAGCAGTAAACCGAAAACTTCCCAAGGCCAGCACATCAAGAGCATACATATAATTATATAGCTAGAAAAAATATATAAATTTCATTCTTTAACTATTTCGAGCAAACACAACATGATCTTGGGGCAAGAAATGGCACACCGGTACCGTACCAGGTTTCACCTTCAGAAACCGAAATGCGACATGTTTCGGGTTCCATCCAGATGTGTCAGCATGACAAACCGCCACGGCATCAACTAGTGTACCATATTTACCGGTCATCTTAACAGTGTAACCCTTTGTTGATTTTGCCATGTGGCAGTAAAACACGGCGTACATGTATGGTTGTTGATGGCACGCTACGAGCTCGTCTTTGGCTATGTTTCTTACTCCGGAAGAGACGATTGTGTACTCCTGTCTTGGTGTATCATCTTTTCCATATACTGTGGTTGATACCTGAAAATAATATATATAAGTAGAAATTATTCAATTATAGCTAATAAATACTTTAGTGCAATAATTAGATGATTCTTATGATTGCTCTATAAAAGGTACGATAGGCATTGTCTATTGACTAAAAAGCATACCGCTCTGATATCTTTGGTGGCAAGACTAGAAACAGTGAAGTCGACCATCGATTCAAGAGATGTAGCGCAAATCTTCTTCTCCCCTTTAATCGCGGAAGTCTCGCACTCCTCCAATGTTTGCTTCACTGCCGCCTCCTCAGCCGAACCATACTCAATCGAAAACCGTTTGGTTATCTCCGGAAGTTTCTTCAAAGAAAATGGTGTCTCTTCCGCCTCACTTTTTGACAGAAATTGAGCGTCCTTATTCGTTTTCACAAATTGCAGGTTCATCTTAGAACCAGGATGGAGGTCTCCTTCCAAGAAGAAGAACATAACCCTAGGATCATCGTGTAGTTGAGTCTCAGTCGCAGAATATGTGTAATAAAAAGGAGATTTTCCGGGAACTCCAACTATGACCGGAGGTCTGCCATATTTTGGTTGCACATGGACACCGACTCCTCCTTGGCCGACGTTGACACCAGTACTGCCTGGTTTACTGTTTCCGGCTCGGACATGGACCCCGCCTTTGCCCACCCCAACAGTTGTGCTGCCTGGTTTTCCTTTTCCGGCAATGACATGGACTCCACCCTTGCCTACTCCGACATTTGTTCCTTTTCCGGCGATGACATGGACTCCGTCCTTGCCTACTCCGACATTTGTTCCTTTTCCGGCGATGACATGGACTCCATCCTTGCCTACACTGACTGAGGTGGAGCCTGGTTTGCCTGTGCCGGCTTTCACGTTTACTCCACCCCTGCCTACGTTCACGGCGGTGGTTTTGGAATCAAGAAGAGCGTCTGTTACGAGAAGAAAAATGTTATTAGATGAACAAATTGTAGTGTTTATAGCACGGGCGATATACTAACGCAGTATGTAGTAACTTTTGTTGTCTTTTTTTGATTGAATAAAGATGACTTTTGGTATCACTTTCATTTTTTTATCAATGAGTTTTGAATTCATCATTTATGATTTATTGTTCATTGCATTAAACCACACTCTGCTATGAGCTCATTGGCTTGTTGTTTGTTTCGTTATATGCATAAATGATCTAATGGTAGGCTCATTCAAAGTTAAAATTTAAATAGTAATGGTACACATGTTCTTTCTTTAATATAACATGGTCACAAATTCAAAGTGGCCATAGTGTCAGTGTGTAAGTGTGGCACTGATATAGATGTTTTTAATGAGAGAGAGAGAGAGAGAGAGAGAGAGAGAGAGACCAGGAGCAAGGAGAGCACTAATGGCAGAAGGCATGGGAGTGTTTGGTAAAGCAGAGTGCCAATAAACCTGTGAAGGTAGTAGCCCAGCATGGCTCACTACGGCTCCAATCTAAAATAACACACACAAAAAATGAAAATCCTAATGTAATATGATATAAGTATAGTTTATAACTAATCTAGCGTTCAAAATGATGACACTCCCTTTTATAACTCACACTAATCTCTCGTTCTTACTATTTCTATAATCAAAATTCAAAATACTCAACTAAAAAAACACAGAAATACCAGGAGAGAGCTAAGAAGAGGCAAGAAATGATCCATGAATGCCATTTTTGTCTGAACTTACAAAAAACATGGTAAGATACGGATTTATATAGAAAGAAAGATGTTGAGGGTTTAGCATTGGCCCCTGTACATTCCACCTAGAATCAGGACTGTCATTAATTCAATAAATACAGGAACTCAACTGTCAGCTGACCGAGATTAATGCCGTCGGCGTCGGCCCAGTGGCACCGTACATCCATGCTGACATGGACACATATGTCACATCATATCATACGTGGGCGGCAACTGTTTACTAACCTAGGTAGTATGAGCTTAGCTTTTATGATTTGGGCCTCTGAATTCATTGGTAAATTGATATTAAAGACATTGTTATTGTTTTTTTAGACAAGCTAAGGATTTATTAAATATTAAGTTAAATGTATTCGATTCAAATTTAGATCTTTCTCAACGTTGACGAATGTTTTATCATTTTAGCTAGTAAACTTTGACATGTTATTGTTAAGACCAAATTTCACGTGTACACCTACAAAGCATCATAATTTCACGTATACATGTATAAAAAGTAAATTGTCACCAATATTCTTACAAAATCTATTAAAATATCATGGATACCCCTATAATATACTTAGTATTAATATTAGCGTTATTATTTTATTTTTCGTTTTACTTCTATGTAAATATGATAATAATTTATATTGAGTCATTTTATCTTCTTTATAGTTTATATATGGTAGTTCAAGATGAATATGAAAAAAACTTATAATTCTCTTAAAAAATTAATAAAAAAAATAAGAAATAGTGTATAATAATTATTTATATTTTTAATAAAGTAATTTATAATAATGCAATCATATAGATGCTATTTGACTGACAGATTTTGACAAAATATTAACAAGGGTATTTGTAATATTTTTAGAATTTTGAGGGGTATTCATGATATTTGCGTTGTTTTGTACAGGTATCCATGACATTTGACTTTTGAGTGATTTGTAGGTGTATTAGTGATATTTCACTTTTTGTAGGGATATACGTGAAACTATGAGGTTTTATGGGGGTCCATATGGAATTTTGCCTATTGTTAAATATAATAAAAAAATGTTTCATTTTGAAAAAGATCTCGACCTGTATGAGTGCATTTTCTCTGTAACGAGTTTCACATCTAGCTTTCAGCCTTTCAATCTATGGGTTCCACAGCTTATGAAGAGCTGAGATATATATATTGCAGGTAAAACTCAGCACAGAGAAAACGCATTCAATCTGTATTGTGGTACCAAACCCCATCTAACCATAGGTGAGGGGTTCGAATCCCGCGTCGAGCATGATTGATTTAAAAATTTAGGTGAAGACATATGAGCTCACCTAAAAGAGAACAAACATCAAGCGATCGCTTGTCTCCCTCAAAAAAAAAAAGAAAAAAAAAAGGGCTTGTGTTTGTTTGATGTGTGTCACACCCCAAACGAAAATGAGTGCGACTACCGGCCGTGTACCGAGGGTACGTTAAGGCTTAAACAAATATCATAACAAAAATAAGAATTCCAATACAAAATAAATAAAAGCCACAGAACTTAAATATTACAACCCTTTATAAATAAATTCTTAAAATACAAATACACAAAAACAAAACCATGAAAAGGGGCGCCGACTTAATTTTGTGATCTTATCTAACAACCTCACCACGCCTAAACATGCCTACTTGCTGCTCCGGCCTCCATGCCTAGCCCCAAAACATAAATAAACACGAAAGAGAAAACGAGCGGTTAGTCACGGGGTGACTAAGCGAGAAGATTTTCAACATCAGTGCCGAATAGACGGGAGGACCCCGTCCTATACAGAACAAATACGAGAAGAATAGACGGGAGGACCCCGTCCTATTTCGAACAAATACGAGAAGAATAAACGGGAGGACCCCGTCGTATTCCAAACAAATACGAGAAGAATAGACGGGAGGACCCCATCGTATTCCGAACAAATACGAGAAGAATAGACGGGAGGACCCCATCCTATTTCGAACAAATACGTGACGAATAGACGGGAGGACCCCGTCCTATTCCGAACAAATACGAGAAGAATAGACCCCACAAATTGATTACTCAAAACAAGAGAAGGAAATCTCACATTTGTTTTGGAAGCGCTAGCGAGAATAAGCTCCAAAACCCGCTTCAAGAGTGGAAGCTCGAAGGAGAAGGGAGAGTTGAAGAGAGAGTGAGAGAAATGAAAACCAAAATGAACCAACTTAAGCCCAAGAGAGCCTTCCGGCTATTCCGTTCAAAACGGAATAATTACTCTTAGAAACACTCAGAATTTCGATTATTCCGTTCAGAACGGAATAAATAGCATTTTCAGCGAAAATTGCCAGCGATATTCCGTTCTGAACGGAATATCGCGTTCTGGACGGAATATTCCGTTCTGGGATTTTTTTTTTTTTTGATTTTACAATGTGGTAGAAAAACTGGGAAATGAAACACAGTTCTTAGAAATCATTTTCTTTCTCTTGTTTGATGGTCCATTTTTAGCAAGAAACTAGATTCCTTATGTGAGAAACCATATTCTTGATCCCACCAAATGGAGCTCTCCTTTTTTAATGCCTCGCTAGCTTACCCGCTCGCTCTAATCCGCTAGCTAATTCCTCACCCTTTTCTCAACTTGTTGCTTGATCTTTCTTCTCTCCAAAATTGAATGAGATTAAGATTAGATTTTTGGTTCTTTGAATAAAAATGGAGGAATATTTTTTCCTTGTGCAAACATTTGGTTTCCTCTTGATTAAGGTCTAAATTGATTTGTTTTAGAGCATTTTTTTTAACTCTTTGCTAATTTTGTAATTGTGATTTTTGTCTTTGATAAAAAAAATTAGGTATAAAAAGTGTTTGATATGAACTGACATTTTTAATTGATCAAAACAACATAATTTTATAAATTCTCTCAACCATAACAGAGTGAGTCTGCCTCATCAAAGAATTAAGAAAGGGCATTAATGCAAAGGTGAATATTCAATCCAAAAAAGTGAATTTTATGCATATATGTTGTTCGTGAAAATGTCTCGAAGAGAAAAGCTGAAAGAACTCTAATAATAACACTAGCTTCTATTATTTACTTGTCCTTCCATTTTTGTTATTTTTTAAATTTGAAATTTTGTGGCAAATTTCATAATCAATTCAATAAAGCTGTTATTACTTTTTTTAATATAGTAAAGCTGCAAAATTTCAAAATTGTCGTAATATTTTCTTCATTTTTAATACTTGAAAAAATATACTTTTACATTTTTTTAATATTTTTTTCTTAATCTAATTTTATTTATAAATTATCTAATAAAAAGATTTCTTTGTAAAAAACCTAAATTTCTATCATATTTTTTTTAGAGAAATTTTGGAGAGGACTTAAATCCCCCTTCCAAATGATTTATATATATGATCTTGAAAATTACATAGTTTTTTTTTTCTTTTACAATTTGAAAATTAAAAAAGAAAAGAAAAAAGAAAAACCAATGGGCCTATTCTATATAGCCCGGATTGGCCCAACCCTACAAGAATAGAAAAATCAAGAACCAGGTTTACAAGTCGGGGAAAGCTAATCCTAGTTTTGGTAATATCTCAGAATTTACTACAAAAATCTTCAAATTATATTTCTTCTTCAGACAAACCTATTCTCTTCTCTCTCTTCTTGGTTTAATCCGCTTGGCGGCGGATCTGAAACCCGAAAGTTGAAGCTCAATACCTCCATCTCTTCTCTCCTCTTCCTCTCAACAAGTTTGATTAGCTCCCATTCTCGAACTATTTCATCCATCAGCTCTACCTCAACTTTTTTCTCCTCTATAAAAGCACGCCGGTATCTCTCTCCACATGCAAAATAGAAACAGTAAAACTATTCTCCTTATTTTCACATTTCTTCCTTCCTTGGTGACATTTTATAAATATCATCGAAGGATTCAGCTTGTTGAGCTTCTAGAAAGTTGTTACTGATCAAACACCACATCTTTTCAATAAAATCACATTGACCAGCAAGATGTTCAGTGGATTCTAATTCTCGACAACAGAGGTAGCATCTATTAACTAGTTGAAAATCTTTCTTCTTCAAATTGTCCTGAATGAGAACTCTGTTCTGAATAAAAATAGAAACAACTTTCTTAGAATTATAATTCTAGATGATCAAACAAACTTGAAGAATTTAGTTTCTCAAGTAACTATAGTCAAAGAATGATGTTTCATGGAATTTCGTTTCTTCTCCACACTTTCGCTCAAATCAAACAGGTCCTGTCCCTTTTTCTTCGGGTGAGTGAATACGAAATGAAATCTAGATTTGTACGGCATTAACATAAATGCGGGCCAGCTGCTCGTTGGGGAATCACTGATCAGGACGGTGAGAACTGACTACACATGACACATGACATTTTAGTTAAAAAAACAAGTAAAAAATTTCATATATTTGCCCCTTGTGCAGAACAAAATATATCACAATCGTTGTAGAAGTAAAGAAATATCTCATACTGTCATACATGTCCCTGATGGAACATATGTATCATCATTACTCCTCTTCAAATCTGCATTTTAATTTGTGCAGTAAATACCCAAATTACTTGCTTTTTGTTAGAGAAAAAAATGATAAAAAGGGACAAAAGAGGCTTCCACCACCGCAATACAATTTGTTAACTAACCAACATATAATAATTTATTACCACCTAAAAGAAATTGGGTCATGAGTGAACTATTAATTTGTTTAGCTCCCTTGGCAGCTGAACTTGTTTCATTTTTAAAGACATGGCCCAAATTAAGGCTGAAAGCCCATTAATCTATACTAGGGCCACCCGTTAAAACAAGACAATTTTTGCTTCTTGCCATTATTTTTTCAACAATATTTTTCTGTATAAATTGGTTAAACAATCATGTAGTCTTTTAGATGAAATCTATAATTTGTGGGTTGATATATTTTGCTAAACCAATGCTACACAACAATAGATATTTCCCATTTTCCATAAGTGCTGGTATCGAATCTCGTGTTCAACAAGATTATAGAGAGATTTTAGAGGAATTTTCAGATAGAATTAAATGTGTTCTCTTAGTGTGCATGTGTGTGTGTTTTGTACGCCTACGGGCCATTGTCAAAAAAAAAAAAATAGATATTTTCCAAAATTCTAAGATATCTTATCACTTGACTTAACAAGTTTTGGCTAAACAATCATGTAATAGCTGCCAACCCTACTCTTTCATGATTCCGAAAATTAGCAGACGAGCTTAGAATTTTTTTTTTATTCTCAAGTAGACGATTGCCTACTGAGCTGCTTGATTAATATTATAATAAAAAGAATTTGTTATAATAATATACATAAGACATACACGTAGCATTAAAGATAAAAAGCTTAGAAAAATTACTACAAGCCAACTACGATTTTAAGAATCATACTATCAATATGGATCAAAGATTTATTTAAATAATGATTTCGTATATTAAAAAGGAATCTAAGGATGATATATAGTAAATTCTGAAAGCCCTTTCAGATCTGCATATAGATTCGTCCTTTCGTGCTATCAAAGTTCCAAACTTGCAATTTCAAGCAAGGGTCAGTGGTGGATCGAAAAGGCCTTAGCACAATATCTCAAAATGGAGACAACCTAACATGGTGGAGCTCAAAGTAATGGTGGCACAAGTTTCTCAAAAGAGTCAAAACCTTGTTGTACCCTAGAGGAAAGATTCCCTCCAAGAATTTCGGGGTTTTAATTCGCCCAACGGTTAAGAATCATCGGCATTATATTCTAGTACTTGCACGCTCGATTTGACTAATCATCAATTGCTCACTGATAGTGATTTCTCCTTTATTCAAAACCAACATGAAAAGAGAAAAGATGAGTATTTGGTTTCCTATGATAGAAAATATGAAAACAAAAGTATATAAAATCTATATAGTGATTGGTTGAGATTCAATTTCTTCTTCTTGTTGTGGAATGATGGAAACAAAGAGGAAACACTCGAAAATCATGATAAGGCCACTAGACTCCAATGGGAGTCTTGTGTTGAGCAAAAGAGACTTGAAATTACTTACTTTTCTCCTCTCATATGCAAGAGGCCGAGTTAGGCTCCCCTCCACAACTTTTATGAGCAAGGGGGTCCTCAATGAGTGATTTTGGTCCCTTCATTTTCTCAAATAATGAAGGTACTCTCTCATAAATGGTATCGTATCAATGAACAATAGAGTTTGTTCAGCAAGAGTAGGATAGAATGGAATAATGAAATAGAGTGTAATAATGAAACGAATAGAAGAATAGAATAAGCGGTTTAATTTTATTTAATAGAAATATGGAATAGTGGAATGAGTGTAATAAAATGAATCTTTCTCTTCCTATCGCTCTTTATTCCAAATAAAAAATTATTGTTTTTCTATTGTTCACTTTTCTACGTGGATGAAATTAATAGAGACTAAAAGAAACTACGATTCTTCTAAGATTTTAATAGAATAGTATATATTAGTATTGTCTTATTGAAGAATTTTTTTTTAAATAAATATATTATTTCTATGTATTCCCCCATCCCAATTTTTTTTTTGTTGAGTATAAATTAATAGAGAATTTTTTTGGACCCATCAAATAATACAGTCAAGCTTCATACTTGCTTGTCTGTTTTATCAAATGTTATTGAAATTAAATGAAACAGTAACTCTTCTACTTTTCAATTATTCAGTAACTGTTGTCAAACAATTACTATATAATATGAGAGAAATTTTTACGAACATGTCATTCGGTAAACTTTTCAGTTTTATAAAAGAGGAGTTTTGGTAGAATATAAGAGTAAAAGTTACTACTATATTTTTCCAAAAAAGAAACCAAAATATGTAATTGCTTTTTGGAAAAGGATTTGAGTTATGAAAAGAGTTTTTCGTTGGCACAAAATATTGGCTTTCCATTTCTGGATGACTTGATCTGTGGTGGTGAACTAAATCTCACTTGTTAGACAAAACATGAATCTTATTGGTCCATTTAGACTTGACTTGAGTCAAAATTCTCACTTTTGTACACGTGTCGATCATTGTATGTCGGATGCAAAGAGACCAAATTAATGAGGCAAACAGATTTCCATTGATCCTATATTTATTGTGGCACTCAGTATGGCGAATTGTGTACCAAAGCACCAAAACTGTAAACTAACCATGCATGCAATTTTAATCCGACATAATATTTAAATCAATCAAGATGACGACAAAAATATGAAATACACTATTTTAACAAAATTGCTTCAAGCCAAAGTTTCTCTAATATGAGTAATTAAACATCAAACCAAAATTTTTTTTTTTTTTTGAAGGAATAGTTACAAGTTGCAGTCCATTAATTGTATTTAATTAAAGAAGAATTTAACAGATACAAATTTCTTAATCTATTTACTGGTGGATTTCTGACCTAAACTTAAGCCCTAATCTAGGTATTGGAGATACTTTAACAGTTGTTCTTCCAGGCGATGGCTTGTTGTTGCCTTGCTGGATCAATCACCAGACCGAGAGCGTATATGAGTACATTGCCAAAATAGGTGGTTCTTGGTCTCCATAACCGAGCCACAAAATGAGTAGCGATTATCATGGGGCCATCTTTTTTTTCTTAGATTATCCGCCGTATTAACTAAATCAAATGTGGTTCCAAACTTTGTAAACCAATTTTCTTTGAAAATAGATATGAGACATATGAACTCTCTCTATAAAATAAAAAAAATATAAACTTGATCGAAAGAGATTTAGAAGCATATAACGATAGAACACTTTTTATCGAATTAACATATATAAAATTGTGAATGAAATTAGTCCATGACTTATATTGTATCAAAATCAAGTACAAATTTGAATCATTAGATATCAGAAAATTAGATATTATAATTCTTGACAGTTATCTCATAATTTGACTTGGTTATCTTATACAATAATATTTTGGACATTGAGTCAGAATCTGTATAATATTCATAAAAAAATAAAGATCACTATCTAGTATGAGTTGATCATTAAGAGAGAAGCAACACAAGTAACACAGAGAGTTCCATAACGAATCATGACTCTTCTTTAATATGATTTGATATAATTATAGTGGGCCAACAAGGGAATAATTTGTCACACAAGAGTAGTCAATGGAATAAGCTCCCCCTCCGAATCTACTTTTTTGTGAGATCTTTGATTCCTTTTATAGATTCCATCATTTTCTTTGAGTCCGGTTTCTTGTGGTTTTAAGTTCTTAACAAGTGTTCTTGTAGCTAATGTTTTAATTTCAGCAAGTTTTGTAATGGAAAATAACTCGGACTTTGTTTGGGGTTGAAATCTGGATTTTGATTCTAGGTTTTAATCACAAGGAGAGAGAGAGAGAGAGAGATCAAAGAGTATGAAATGAAAAGTTATTCAAACAAATAGCCTATAATATATATATATATATATATATATATATATATATATATATATATATATATATATATATATATATATATATATATATATTTGTAGCCAAATATTGATAAATATTGGAATAACAGATGAAATTAAAAAAGATCAACACTCATATATGGATGATTGATCAGTTCTCATAATTTTTCACACCTATCCTACTCACAATATATTAGAAAACTTAGAACACAATACAATAAAATATATCAAGCCTTAACCTAGGTTAGCCAAAACCAATAAAACAAGAGTACAAAAATTGGAAGGTAAAAACGAACACTATACAAACAACATACCCATATCAAGTTCTCTTAATTAAAATCCATTAATTATTATGTCGATAGCCCTCTGAATTATTCCAACATCGCTCTACATCTTGCGCGATTCGTGTTGCGTCACTAGATGCACCCATCAGTCCTCTTTTTGTAAATCCAACAGCATAGAGCCCTCTTTCACCTTTCCATCCATTTGGAAAGGGTGTTTTTGGCAACCCATCTTTTTGTGAAAACATGCCATTGTCCTGTAAAATTATATCAAATAATATGATTAACCTAATTATTAACCCTAATTAGCTTTATTATTGAAATTAGCACACATTTATCATACCTTTAACCAAAAAGGAACATTGCTTTTATATCCGGTCGCTAACACGACAGCGTCAAACTCCTCCGATCTCCCATCGACAAACTCAACTCTTTGCCCCTCAAACCGAGTCACGGCAGGTCTCACCTATGAAAATATTCATAGATCAAACTGATGAATATAAAATATAATTTTTGACTTACATAGGAATATAGGATGTTTATACATACCGAGATATCATGAGACTTAATCTTAGATAGCGTGCCTACGTCAAGAACAGGAGTCTTGCCAGTGATTGACTTGAGCTCAAGGGGTCCAACATTCGGTCTTTTGAGCCCGAACCGAGCCGTGTCACCAAGCATGAATTGCGAAATAAGTAACAAGACTCGGTCGACTAACCGGACCGGGAGATATTTTAGAAGCCACATGGAGAGGCCAAAGGTGGATTGCCCTAGCATTTCCCTTGGAAGTATGTGAACCTATTGCAAAAATAAAATAATCTTGATGTTTAGTAAAGTAACTAGTTAAAAGTAGGAATTTCCTTATCAATCTTTGTTTATGAACCTAATACATATAATGTAGATGTCACATTATATATTAGACTTGTTAGGTACATTTTGTGGTGTGTATTAAATATAACTTTCATAAATCTAATTGTTTCAAATGCGAAAATGGTAAAAGTGGGACATGGAGAACACTTGAAAAGGTAATAGAAAAAAGGGAAAACAAGAAAGGAAAAAAGTGAAGGGTTGCATGTGATGTAATGATTGGCTTATAGATTGGACCAAGTTCAAACTAGAAGTATATTATTATCTCTATGCATGTTAATACAAACCATCCCTTTGTGCGGCGGGCTAATTATTCCCTTATCTCCTTTGATCATTTTATAATCATGCTTTGCATTGAACTTTGAATAAGAGAGAAAAAAGATGCAATATATTAAACCAAAGCTAGGTTCTATGCAATTTCATATGATTTTATGACATGACAGAGTATGCTTATATTGTGGTGCTCGGGCCCCACACTTGATGTTTGTACATTTTTTTCATCAAAGTTTAGAACCTAAGGTTAGTTCTTTTGCACTAGCTTTGAGAGAAAAACTATTGCATACTCTTGAAGAATCTATCTTTCTTGGCGTGCCAACTAACGTTCACTACAACTAAGTTTATTTATTTTTTATTAAAATTAAAACTAAATTTATTAAACTAACCTATATAGCTATAGAAAGAAAGTGGGAATGCATGCAACACGCTAATCACTTTTGTGATTTGTGAAGAACTAGCTTTCGGTGTAATTAGTAGATAACTAAAGGCTAGTCATTAGGCTTTCATTACAATTCAAAAGTAGCAACATATACCATTTAAGTTCAAAAGGCTTAAACTTTCACAACATAACATGAACATAGAAAAAAATAACATAAAGTAAATAATCATGAGTTGTAACAATGTAAGAACGCACCGTATCTCGCACCACGACGTGAGGACGTGCACCATGACCGCATAAATCTAAACAAACCTCCATGCCAGAATTCCCGCATCCAATCACAAGTACTCTTTTTCCTTTGAACAATCGACCGCTTTTGTATGAGCTAGTATGCAAAACGGGCCCAGTAAAGCCCGTTAAACCTTCAATCTTCGGTGTAACTATCTCCGCATTCTCGCCTGTTGCCACTATTAACCACCGAGATAAATATTGCACATCTTCATCTTTTTCAGGACCAATCGAACGCGCTCTCCAAAGACCTAGGGTTTCATCAAACTCTGCGCTGACAACTGTTTTGTTAAGCAAAGGATTTATGCCGAACGTTTTTGCATATTCCTCAAGGTATGAGACGAACTGCTTTTTTGATGGATAAGGCGGGAAGTCGGATGGGAAAGGCATGAGAGGGAGTTGACAAAACTTCCTTGGAAGATGGAGGCTAAGCCTATCATAGGTTTTATGTTGCCATAAAGATGCGATACAATTTGATCGCTCGAGAATTAAGCTAGGGATGCCTTTTTCTTTCAGACATGCTGCGACTGCTAGTCCTGATGGCCCTGCACCGACTATGATTGGTCCCGGTAGTGGTACATACTCTTCGGTGTTACTAGCAGTAGTAGTAGAACGTATTGACTCCTTGTTGTAACTATCATCTTTTTGGTGATAGTTTTGTAAGAAAAAAGAGTCATTAAGTCTTTTTCCTTCATTCTCTCTCCATGCATCCATGGCTTGTATGACATGCATGGTATTGTATAGAGAGAGGAAGAGAGAGAGGAGGGAGAGGGTAATTTTACAAAGGGGTTAGTTTGAAGAAAGAGACAGAAGGGAGAGAAAGGGATGGAACATAAGAGAGGACGAGCTATGAGGGTGGTGCATTTATAGTACCTCTCAAGGATACTTTAGTCGTGTAATGTGTTTTGCAAAGGGGGCCAAGTAGCTTTAAAAGATAGTAAGTACACCCCTATATAAATGAAGAAGTACATGCTATTAGGCAAAGCTCGCACGCATGATTAAGCCTCTTAATTTTAGGGTTTATTTTGTTTTATTTTCTTGCTGTCATGTTAAATGTCAGTGAAACATACTTTGGCATTATTTTACTGATAAATGAAATCTTCAAAAATAACCATCATAAACCATGCTCTATTAGAAATCGAAGAAAAGAACAAAAACAAGAGATAATAATGATGTTAATTAATTCCTTAAATTTAAGTGCTACGTGGCAAGGATATATCAAAAGGTATATCTAATTAAGGAATCATATAAAACATATAGCCTTGTTACCCTAAGTTTATAGGCTCATTGTTCAAGTCATCATTAATGGAATGATGAGTTCATATAATAATATAAAGAAAAAACGTACAAAATATACAATTTGGTGGTTTTCATGTTCCTTTTTTTTTCAAAAATAGAGTATATTCATCATTTTGGAAATGGGATTTTAAAATCTGTCTTCTAGAGTGGCAAGCTAACTTTATGTGGTAAAGAAGTAGAGAGCAAGCTTTTATTTGGGAATATTCTGATAATTACTATTCTTATATAAAAATCCCCCACGAGGAATGTCATGACTCATGATATGCTTAAAAATTACTAACAAGTTTACACTACAATTTAAAACTATATAAAAAAGTTCAAATTTTTTTTTGGAGGCAAAAAAACAGTTCAAAATTTTCCCCTTAATCTCCAGATTTTTGACATAGTGACATATGAAGACAAGATAAAAATAGAGAATAAAGAAGAGCATGACTCATTCAAGATTTTCGACAAGTATTAGGTGTATTTAAAAAATTTAGCATATTATATTATCATAAAACATCAAAAGTAATATTTTTGTCCCTCTTAAATTAATTTATAAATACATTAAGTTATCAATTCCCTTTATCATTTTCTGTCAAGATCTGCCACGAATAATAACCCCAAACAAAATGTTGTAAATTGTTAAGCAAAATATTGCCGCAAGCATATTTCAGCTGTAGTTAGTATGTAATATTTAGAAGAACATTGAAATCTTTTGTATGTGGACGTAGTATACAAAGATAAAGTAAAGAAAATTAACATAATAAAAAAATGAGGGAGAACTACAAGCGATCGCTTATTTTGTTCTCTTTAAAGTGAATTCATATGTCTTAATCTAAATTTTTAAATCAATAATGTTAGACGTGAGATTCTAACATTTTACCTATGAAAATATGGAGTTAGTATCATTACCTCTAAGAAAAAAATAAGATAATAATTTTCCAATTTTTTTTAACTTAAATAAGGCCCTATTCATTGAAAAAAAGCAATTACAATGTTTTCATCTTTAAAAGAAGTACTACATACACTACATACAAATACAATACATGTATTTCTGAAACATTTATACCGAATTAAAAACATTTATACGAATATATGCCGCATAGTATTGTCATCTTAGTCGGGGTGAATATTGGCTATGATTTCATTATAATTATCATTTGAAATTAAGCAGTATGCATTGAAAGAAACAATCTCTATAGAATCTAGTGAAATGGACAAGAATGGTGGCTTCGGAATTAGCATTGAAGATGTCACAAATCACGGATAATTAATGGATAGATTGCTAGATATAAGTAGGGAGTTAGGAAAAGCTTCCAAAAAATATGAAGGCAATTTATGGATGAAATTGAAATGTACCTAGATTTCCGGAAAGAAAGAAATCTCATGATTTAATCATGGAAGGGAGTAGCAAGCCCCTACTCAATTTTCATAATTCTTAATTTCCCTACATAATTTAGTTTCTAGACCGTTCTTTAATAATTTGAGTAAGTTTGATTGCCTATGTACTCGGAGATTTATTATTTTCCAATAAATTTCACATGATTAAAAATGCATAAAGAACAAAACATCTAGCGCTAATTGGGCTTATGCCGAAGGTGAGTTACCATTGGACGATACATTACTAAGGAGAAGCCGTCACGTGTTTACATCATTAAGAGTAATTTAAAATCTTTCGAAACTCTCCCGATTCTATGTACTTCCCGAGCTCGCATATTTTACTGAAAAAATTAGGAGTTCCAAAATGATTCCCACGAAATTCAACTTCTAAGATATATATATAGCAGATATATAATGCAGACAAAACAGTATATATATATATATATATATATATATATATATATATATATATATATATTATACCATTCTGATATAACAGTATATATAATTCAGAAGAAAATAATATATAGATATGATATAACAGTATATAATTCAGATAAAACAGTATATATATATATATATATATATATATATATATATATATATATAACAATTCCTTAAGTCGATAAAACAGTATATATCAGATCTGTCGCGTTGGAAAAGAAGAAGACGACCGAGAAGATAACAGAAGACGCCGACGGCTGAAAAGTATGTTGCGCAACACGACGGGTCGTCCCTACACCCATCATGATATCCATTTTCCCTTTACTTTTTTGAGATGTGATATTGCACAAGACAATATAATCACCACTCTGACCTATACTTTCCTGAAAACTGTAAATAACATCATAAAAAAACTATACCCAAAAATATTTTAAAATTCACTTAATCCGACAGAATTTGTAAGCGTAATTAATATCCATAGGTGTTGACTCGGTCAACTCAGACAACCAGGAGTGCAAATGTATGCATTTTCATCTCTTTGGCCTAATGAGTGACGCACCAAGAGTGTCGGGAGGTGATTTCCAAATTTTTCAGTTTGTTCGGCAAGCACGGTATTCGATGAAAGAAAAATATTTGTTTCACCAATTTAAGCGGGGCGAAACTTAACATTGACTGAGAAGAGCATGTTTCTCTCGAGATTTTTGATATTTATCATATTTATAAAAACATTTATAAAAACTTAGTGCATTATATTATTACCAAGAAATAAAACTTAGTGTATTATCCCCTCTCCCAAAATAAATTTACAAATATTAAAAGGCATTAGGAAAAATTTTTTGGCTACTCTTATTATTTTGGGTCAAGTTTTACCGCTGGATTTAAGGATAAAAATGTACATACCAAATAAATAACACAATGACTTAACTCCTATGTTGTGCGGACATTTTAAAAAATCGGTCGTATTCGTGTCGAACACGGACAAGAAACCGACACTTCAATAAATAATACATATATAATGTGTCATGTTTTGTGATTTTTTTATATTGTCGTATCGTCGTATTCATATTGTGTCAGACATGACATTTGTATACATGTCCGTACAACATAGCTTAACTCTATTCCATCAAGGAGATGAAATAGTGGAAAGAGAATGAAATAACATTTTCTCTCCCTATTCTCTCTTCATCGACAAATAAAAAATATTTATTTTACCTCTTCCACTCCCTCATTGACTCCTCGGCTAATATTATATAAAATAAAAAAAAAAAAAAATCTCACTATTATGTTAGTAAGTAGTGTATTTTCTTTATTTAGGATGGGGTCGTAAGTCTCACCAATTTCAGAAAAACTTCGCCATTTCTTGGAACTCGAATTTGAGCAGCGAGCACCGTTACTTAGTTACATATATATTACTATTACTAATATCCAAATAAACCTAGAGGAAAAAGTAATCTGTGAGGACCATTCATGCATCCATTCAATCAATCAATCAAAATTTGTCCGAATGGAGCTCATAATGATGGATTGTAGCTCGTGCAGGCCATTTCTCCGTGCATTTCCAAATTTGCACCCGGTCTATGCTACTCTTAAAGAATTATGTTTGATGTGAATAAAATATTTCATTGTATAATAATTCAAAGTACTTTATATTTCAAAAAATGATATATCATAATACTTACATTGTATTATTCTATATATATCATTAAAAATTCTATCTCCAAATTTAGAAATTAATATCTGACTGCCCTAAAGATAATGCTAAATACGACTTTAATTAAGCACAACTTTCTCCGTTGCCCTTATACAGGCACGTAGCTTGACCCGATTTACTGGGGAGACAAAAAAAAAATCTCTCTACTAATTAACACTGTACAAAAATCTTGGGGGAGGGTGGGGTCAAATGCATAGAAATACATGTATCTCAAAAATAAATTTCACTAAAGCACTACCGATATATATATTTCTCAGTCAAAATCTTGGGGGGGCCATGGCCCCTCCTTCAGTCACAATTAAGTTCCGTCCCTGCTCTTATACTAAAATATTAAGAAACATCATGATCCTAAGAAATTTATAATTCTTAGCAATTTCACTATTCTGAATATTCAAAGCCAACAATAATATATCAACTGCTAGACAATATGGTAAAAGAAAAATAACTAAATTTTATTAAACAAATCGAGACTCATATTTTCCTAAACACAAAAATCGAGACCAATATAAAATGAAGTGTGCGATCAGACTTAGATTAGTCGAGACTTGATTTTTTCTGTTTGGTAAATAATAATAATAATAATAATAATCTTACAGGTACACCATATCAACAAAAATGATGGTTAGAAAATAAAAGAAAAGAAAAAAATTAGAAAATAAAAGAGAGCAAAATAGAAACTAAAAACTAAAAATTTAAAAATGCCATTAAAAAAAGTTCTATATATCATACTCTAAAATATGAAGTTCAGCTATGTGTCGTTCTTTCCAAATTTCAAAAGACAAAGCTGCTAGTCTCATCCTTAACTAAATATTTCCCACATTTTTAAGGTAGATCATTATTGTACTAGAGATATATCATGTTTGAATTATGTGGAATTCTAATTTTTGTTGTTTGAATATCGCATGATGACATCGAAAAAAATTACACCGAATATCCATACAAATACTCTTTAGTAGTTAATACGTAATACTCTTGGTTCATCCAACCATTTGAACAATAGCATTTCCTTTTGAAGATTCATGTAAAGATTCTGTTGGATTCACTCTTCTGCTCCCTCCTGTACGACTTCCACATTCTAAGCCACTCCTTCTTTTGATCTCTTCGAAACTATTTTGCATGATTTTGTCCGTTTCTAAGTTGATATTTATCGTGAATTATTGCATTTTCCCCTAGTGTTAGTATCATATACATAACAGAATAAAAATCTTTGCCCCCAAACCAAAATATCTAACAAAATATATGGAAACCCGATCTATCTTTCTAGGAATATTTTAAAATCCTCATATAGCTTTATAGAAACCAAGTTTTTGTCCCTCAATACTGGTTTCCTTAAAAAAAAAATTCTTCATTCATACAATTCTCAGTTTGTCACGGCTCATAGACACGTTTCCAACTTTTGGACTTTTTGTTACACATCTCCATATTGTACACGATTGTCCAAGTTTTGATTTTTTTGTTTCTCATCTGTAAATTGTACACAATTTATTTAATACTGTATTTTTTACACAAAATATTAAAAATATGACATTAAATGAAATTTTGAACATTTTAAATTAGGAAATCTGTGCGACAGGCTTGAGAACGCCCAAGACACGATGAAATTATGTATATACTTTTTTGTCCACTTTTCAATGTACTATTTTTTTTATATAATGTTTTCACTGTTTTACGTATATATTATTATTAAAACGTAAAACCTATGATAATCTAATTTTAATCTAAATTAAAATGCTATTACCACAGTTAGTCATATGTCTTAAAATACAAAACCTATGATATAATAATTTAAAATTTATTATATTAAATAAATTATTTCTGAAAATTTTTTTTGAAAAGAACTTTAAAAAAATCATAAGAATATTATTATAAAAAATATTATTCAGAAAAATACTATTTTCTTGGATTACTACTAAGAAATATTTATAAATATAATTTCTCAAGAAAAAATTATTGTCTAAATAATGTTTCAATTTTTTTTCAATAATTTTTTAAGTTTTTTTTCCGGAAATTGTGAAAACATTTTTATGTTTTCTTTTAGATTTTGTTGTGCCATGTGGTTTCATATTAAAAGTTTTTACTTCCCACTTGATTTATTTTTTTATATTCATCCAATCAATTTTAGTATAATATAGTTATATTATAACTATTATCTTAAGGACATTTCAACAATGCAAATAAATTTTAATTACATGATAATTACAATAAAATATCAATTTTAGTATCATTACTGGTAGAAGTCTTCATAAAATCTTCAATTTTAGTATCATTAAGATTATTTGTCAATAAACTATTATATGTAATTCCGCTCATTCCATTGTTTATTTAAACTGCAATTTTTTTTCTTTTTAAAATATATATTGATTCTTTTCTAATGCACCTATTTAAATATTAATATATCACACTTTATTTTTTTTGAAGTTAAAATGGGTAAATTTTTTTTATTATATTAGAAAGATTATATACTAACATCTATTACTTTTAGAAAGTAATATTATTGTGAAAAGTCTTTTTGCATAATTGTCATCAAACCACTAAAAATTCAAACCATAATAATTTACTTCGTAGCAAATTAAATTATGATTACACCGAAGCATAGCGAGGATACTTGCTAGTTATTAATGAAAGAAGGTAACTTGTTTTGCTTAAATAAATGTTTTTCAAACAAACTATTGCATATAAAAGTATCAAAAAATAATTCACATAATTTATAAAGAGAAAAGATACTCAACACCTAGCATATGCACCAACTTTTGGTATTGCTATTCTTTTCTAAAACAAGCCGTCATTGAAATATGTAACTATTATAAATTAATATTTATTGAAATTTTAAATATATGCGGTTATTCTAAAATATTAGATGGTTATTAAAAAAAAATTAATATAAATTATCATATTAAAAGTGGTTGATCATTTCGATCATAACTTGATTATAATTCTAGAAGTTGAATAACTAAGTTCATTTGTAAATATCATATGTATGATATTGTATCACTTAAAAATATTTTAATAAATATCTACTGAAATGACAATATAAGGATAAACAATTACTGCCATCACTGAGGAACAAGAACTTAGTTTCGAAAATATTTGAAAGAAAATAAGAGATTTTTAAAAATCTCAAATACTTATGGGCACATTGGGCCTTGATCTAGGAGAGTGAATATTTTTTCTCTCCTAATTATTTTGTTTTATATAATTTAAAGATGTGGCCTGTGGGTTTTGATAATATTCTATTACGTGGTACTTGGAAGTGGGGCATTTGGCCTCTTATCAACGGTGAAAAGGTTCATGCTAATCATTGTCAATCCACACTTTGCACATACTTTCATATAATAATAATAAAAAAAAACTCGCATAGCTTTTTGAATACTAACATATATTATTATATGATATTTATTAGTACGGTTATTTATTACATCTATGCGCGACCCTACCAAATTTTCTTGTTTTAGAATATTATAAAAATTGGAATAAGCCTCAAGATATCTTTGCAATTTAAAAAAAAAATATTACTGATTAAAAGAAACTATTCATTTAATATATTTTAAATGTATAATTATATAAATATATATAGTCTATTAAATATGAGTATTAAATTATTCATTTTTACATACTCAAATAAGAGAAAAATAAAAAACCATACGTATCTACTTAGAGTTCAAGTTCAACTAAAGAGAAATTTAAACATATTTATATATTTAAAAGTTCTAGAATGAACAATACAATATTTGACTAAGTATTTTTTGCAAGAGAAGAAAAATGTTATTTGTATTTTGATATGTGGATTTCTAATCTTCCATTTATAAGATGTGATATCGAAAAATGTTTAAAACTTGTTGTACAATAATAATTAATAATAAATAAAAGTCAACTAAAAAATAACAACAATAAAAAATAATGATAAATATATTATTAAGATCTTTCAACATCTCATCATCTGACAAATAAAATTATTATGATTATCCAATTCAAAAAGGAACGAATTATTATGATGATGCGATGCGACATAATGTAAATGCTCAAAATGGATAAAAAAATGAAAGGGTGAGTTAATTTCTAAAACGTTCATAATAAGAACTTCGATATTATTATCTTAATTTGGATTTATACAAGTTATTTTTTTTTATATATTTTATAATTTAAAGATTTTGTAGAAAGCCAAAAATAATGATTTTGCCTTCAAGTTATATAAATAGTTTTCGAATTCATTTATTATCTTTCAATTTTAAATTTGAGAGTTTAAAATCAATTTTTCTCGCACCAAAGCAAGGAGATAAATAGAAAAGTTAATTTCGTATGCTCAGAGGTCAGAATAGAATTTTTTTTTTTTTTGAATCGCTACAGTTCGAAAACACTATTTATACAAATTCAAAGACAAAAACATTAATGGGAAATTTTAAAATAACCCCTGACTTTTCTTAATATTATCAAAAAACTCCTATGTTTTTAAATTCCTTCAAAAACCCCCTATCTTTTTAAGTGTCTTCAAAAAACCCCTAACTTTTTTCAATATTATCAAAATTATCCCTCTCTTTTAATTATATATTTTGAAATGACCCTTATACCCTCTATTTTATTATACCTCTAATTACTATTTTATTTTTTGTTTATATTAGAAATATTCCAAATTATATTGAAAAATATATTTTTTAAAATATGTACATAAAATGAATAAAAATAATTCGAAATTTTTCAATATATTTTTTGAAGGATTATTATTGCAGTGACGGAGCTTTATAGATCAACGATTTTTGACAGAGTAATATATATTATTAGTGCGTTAATGGAAAAAATATATTTTTTGCCCCCATCCACAAACATTTATGCAATATTAATCAATAGGGAGGATTTTTTTGGCCCCCAGTATTTCTCGTCAAACTCCGCTACTGTATGGTTGTATTGCTTTTTACTCCAAACTATATTTAAAAAATACTTCAAAAGTTTTTTTTTCCATTTTCCCGGTACATATTTATAAAAATATATATTTTCAATATATTAGAATATAGAGAATAATAATCATAACTCTTTAAAAAAGAAAAATTAAGTTATACTAAAATTGGAGCCGGGGGGGGGGGGGGGGAGGGGGGTTAAAATGGTCATTTTTAGGAATATAACTAAATGAGAGGAATTTTTTGATAATATTGAAAAAAGTTAAGGGGTTTTTGAAGAAGCCTAAAAAGATAGGGGTTTTTGAAGGAATCTAATAAGATAGGGTTTTTTTGATAATATTAAGAAAAGTCGGGGGGGTTGATAAATTTCCCAACATTAATTAGCAATTTTTATATTTTCTGATTATTTTAAAAAATAACAAAGGGTTATATAATATGCACTTTATATACCAAAGCAAAAGTGAAGTGCATTAGCACAGTGGAACTTTCTATTTTTGTGACTTTCCAAAATTCAAAGGGTAGATAATCAGTTCAGCAAACCTAATTACTTTATATTTTCTTATTCTCCTATAATATGCAAATGATTAGAGGAATCCCAAAAAATAATAGTACTAATGATAACAACAATATTATTGCAATATCATGTCAAAACGGATTTTTATTACACATTGACAAGACAACGAGAAGAAAAAAAATTTAGGTAAGATTTAATTCAACTCTTTTTGGAATTTTTATATTAACCAACTTCTGACATTATTCTCAAATTAATCAAAAAAGAATTTTAAAAATTGCTATAATTTTTTTTAGAAAAAAGCAGAACTTTGTGAGTCATGTAGCAAAATATTAGTTAAAAAAAAAAAACTTTTTCCAAAATCTAGTACTTTTTTTTAAAGAAATGCAAACTTATTTTTTGAGATTCAAACTTTATTACCAAATGAATCGAAAAACTTGCTAAATAATATTAAATGCATTTGCTAGAATTTGAACTTTTGAATTGTCCTAAAATTTAATGGTACTTAACCGCTTACTCTGGGAAGCTTTGGTAAGAAATAGCGAATTTTCAAAGTTCTTGTGAGTATGTTTGGGAATTAATAAATTTAAAGAATAAGTTAGTTTGAGAATTTCAAAGTTTTTTTGGTTAATTAGAGATTCTTAACAAAATTACTATGTGCTACGCTTTATGCATTTTTTATTGAATAAATAATATTTTATAGCATTTTTAGTATTTTGATGTTACCTTATTTTTTTTAATTCACTTTCAAAAGATAGACTTCACAACTCGCCTTATTTTGTAAATGAACGAATTATATTTTTCAATATTAAATTAGGGGCTTGATCCAATCCAATGCCCCCATGCTATATATTAATGATAATATAATGAAAAATGCACGTTGTATTAATTATTAATAAATACATAACAAGTTATGTTATGTTTACGCCGCCTTTACTTTGAAATATTAAATTTGTTTGGCTATTGCCAAAAAGATTGATTATAATAAGTGAAAAAGAATATGCTTATTAGTTTGTAGCTGTGATATATGCAATGAACTACTTTTTATATGGTAATTAACTTAACATTAAGAAACATCTAAATTAAAAAAAATAAAATAATTATATATGTAATTTTTCAAGGCAATCAAGCAATTAGATTAGGCTTTTGATTACTATATATGCATTTGGTTTAACCAATAAGAATGATATTCCACAGCAACATCGTACATTTTTTGCGATCAAATAAAGCAACTATCACGCTAATACCAAAATATCACTAAGAAAGTGTTTGACAACAGACCAATTAGCGTTAATAACATGTATGTTAAGCTATCAACAAAACAAGTGGCATTTCTCAATTGCGCCAAAGTTTCTTTAGTAGGAGCGAGTATGCACCACTTTACTCTTGCAAGAGTTTTTTTTTTTTTTTTTTTGAATTGTTCCTCTTGCAAGAGGTTGTTATGGATTGGAAACTCAGAAACCCGTTTTATTTGAAAATAAGTGAAGAGTGAAGACTTTATGAGCTCATCATATAAAAATTGCAAAAAAAATTGCACTGCTTACGAATCATTTCATGGATGGATAAGTCTACAACAAATGGTTAATTCATGAAATTTAGAGGTCTTTTTCAGTATATATGGTCAAAACATAATACTTCGCTTGAAATAACTTTATTTATCATATTGTAACCTTGAACAGTTAGGATTTTGAGAAAAAGTTTTTTTTGAGGCAGAACTTGAGAGATTTTGAGAAAAAGTTTAGAGTTCATTTTTAATGTATTGAAAAAAAAGAGCTCTAAAAAGTTAAAAAAATTAAAAAAGAATATGAATTATGCATATATTATTCTCCAAATAGTTGAGTTCTTTAAAAAATATTGAAAAATAGAATATTTTGCATCCAAGTATGTGGATAATGACACATCATTTTATAGTTTAGTGATTAAATATCTTGATAAAAATAAATAATGATATCATAAGCTGATTTGTGGGTTCACAAGAGCAACAATCGTAGTATGACTACTAAGTTAAGAAAGATATGTACTTCTCCTTAAAAAAAAATATATTAATTAATTAATATACTTCTTCTAGTGATGGAATTAGGAAAAATATATTAATTAATATTTATTCAATTAATTAATATATTTTTCCTAATTCCATCACTAGAAGAAGTATATTTTAAGAAAGATATGTACTTCTCCTTCAAAAAAAAGAAAGATATGTACTTAAAGAAAATATAATCAAAATATACTTCTTCTAGTGATGGAATTAGGAAAAATATATTAATTAATTGACACGTTGCCACGTTGAATAAATCAATTAGTTGGTATAAATTCAATTCATCATAACTTTTGTAATGACCAACCAGCTTTAGGGATCCAAGAAATAAATTTGATTAAGTTCCAGTTGCAGACATTCGTGCATAAAGAAGTGAAGATTTTTTTTTTCTGAAGTATATATATTTTTGAAACTTTTGTTGAAAATTGTTCTGGGCCTAATGAAAGATTTGCTATTTCGGCCTTTAATAAATGAGTTATATATATATATATATATATATATATATATATATATGGGAGTGGCTAAAAAACATACGTATGTTTTTGGGGTGAAAAACATACGATCCAAAATACATATTAAATCATCCAAAATTCAAATTTCATCCGTACGGATGGAATATATATGTTTTGAATATGTTGTAGATTAATTTTCACAAGAATCAGAATATTATATCATTGCCATCATATATCATCATTTTTGATGATATATGATGGCAATGATATAATATTCTGATTCTTGTGAAAATTAATCTACAACATATTCAAAATATATATATTCCATCCGTACGGTTGAAATTTGAATTTTTGATGATTTAATACGTATTTTGGACCGTATGTTTTTTAGCCACACTATATATATATATATATATATATATATATATATATATATATATATATATATAGGGAGGGGATATATAGACCAATTTTTCTACACATAACGGATCTTTAAAATTTCCGTCATTTACCCATCTCCTCCCGTTTCCTTTGATCCTTCCGTCTACCTCTCTTGTCCTTTCCTTTTGCGTAAAGATAAGAAAAAGAATTAAATCAACAACCAAACTGAAGATTTCTTTCCGCCTCTCTCTCTCTCTCTCTCTCTCTGCGGAGAAGGTCTCTTTTATGTTCGAGGCAAGAGAATGAGAGGCGATTGATTTCTGTTCGAAGAAGATGGAGAGATGAGCTGTTACAAAGAAGATTGAGCGGGCTTAGCGGGATTGTTACAAAGAATGAGAGGAGACGTGCTCTCTCGCCTTGATCTTCCTCTCTGTTGTAGCGGAGACAAACAAGAAGAGCTCTTGCTGGACTTGCTCTCTTCATCGGCTTTATCTTCAATCAGGTAGTCATTATCTCTAGCCGGAAGCCTAGATTATCTGTTGATTTGGTCGGAAGTAAATTTAATTCACTGAAAATAGTGCTGCTTAGCTCTGAATTTGGGACTGAATTTGATTGATTGAGGGTTCATTCGGGCTGAAATTGATCGATTCAGGCTAATTGAGGGGTGTTAAAGCTTAATTTGCGCAAATATGGGGGTACTGAGTCTTAGGTTTGGGATCAAGGTGATTTGTAAATTGGAATATATTATTGTAAATTAAAACGAATAATTTTGTAAATATATGAAACTTGAAATTGGAATGATATTTGTGATGGTTACATAGGGGTTCATGAATTATTTGAACTTGAAATTACATGTGTATAATTACATGTCTGATTACTTAAACTCGATTTCGCTAATATCATTACATGTCTGATTTCTTTTTTAGGGGGAACACTTAGAGTGCATTGGATCTGATGAGACAAAAGGAAATCAGAAGGATGATTTGAATTTGGAAATTGGAGTAGCACGAATGTAGCAGAATAGTGAAGGATGTTTTCAAATGGGAGCTTATAGGTTCAAAATGCTACTAGTACCAGTACCAATTCGGACTGGTACAAGTAACTTGACACTGGTACATGTAGATTCTTTATTGTATGGATGTGTGTCAAAGTAATTATTAATTTGCTGTTTATTATTTTATTTATTGATTATTTCCTTAAGGTGTGTCAATGTAATTATTAATTTGCTGTTTATTATTTTATTTATTGATTATTTCCTTAAGGAAATACTTTGTGAGAATTGATTATTCAATTTTGTCTATTTTGTGGTTCTGTTTTCAGATGAAGAAATGATGGATTGTTGTTGAATTGTTAGGTCTAATTTGAGACAGATTTGATGGAAATATGTGAAGTAGGGTTTGTGGTTAATATGCAATAATTGCTGCATTTAGGATTCAAATTTGTTGATCATTTTTAGACGGAATTGTGCTTGTTTGTGACTTGTTGTTCAACCTATCGTATTGTTTTAGTCTCTGTAATTGTTGTGATTCAAGATGGAAAAAATATTTGATAATTTTTAGTCTTATTTGTTTATTCTAAGTTTTGTGTCACTATTGATTTGTTAATATTTTGGTAACCTGATCTTGATAAAAATACAATTTGTGAAGTACGAAGATATTTAAGGTGAAAGGAATGGCTTGGATTTTTCAAGTGTAATTTTTAATTTTACAAAGGTTTGAATCTTTTTATATTTGCCTATCGAGAGTCTCTATTCAAAAATTGATTAGAAGTTATGATATAAAGTTCAATAAACCTGTGTTTAGTATTTACATGTTTGAACATCTCACTCAGAAAGAAAAAAAAATATTCTTTAACAATATAAACATTGGTTGGTGGAACAAGAGGTAGGGGAGAGAGGCGAGATAGAGAGGAGTTGGAAAGAAATCTTCCTTGAAAAGAAAAGAAAGATATCTTCGCCAAAGAATGCATGAAATTCAACTTTGCAAAAATTGAATTTATTGGCGCTGGATGGAAACTTGGCAGGGATCTAACCTCACGGAGACAGAGAGGCATGTAAACGGAAATAGATGGGTAACAGACGGAAATTTTAAAGTTCCGTTATGTATAGAGAAATTGGTAGAAAAATTGGTCTATATATCCCCTCCCATATATATATATATATATATATATATATATATATATATATATATATATATATATATATTGTCCGTAGACATACACAACACATGCGCGCGCGCGCACACACACACACACTGAGAGGCCACATCTCATCATATCTGAAATTCCTCTAAAAACATCTCTAGAATCCTGCTGAACGCGGAATTCAATACCCTCACCTATGAAAGATGGGGCTAGTACCATAACCATTAGGCTATCCTCTCACCTAGTAAAAATAAATGAGTTATATTTTTTTACTAGTCAGCTCAAGGCCTATTTTTCTAAACTTTTTATTCTATCATAATTCATAATTCATACCTAATAAATATGAGGTTTTTAAAGGGCTAACAAAAATAACCTTGGTTTTATCCCGTGTTAAATTTTTATTTTTTCTAATTTTATTAATTTATTTTCTCCTTTTCCTGTTTTCATTTTGGTATAATTCAGATTTTGACCTTTTTTGCATCACGTTTGTAGGCATTTTTTTTTACCTGACATTAAATTTAGGGATGTGATATTTGATACCCACGACATCAAAAAACAGTATATAGAAACAACATACAGTATATAAAATTAAATAAACAATATATAGAATTCATTATTAAATAATAGAAAAAAGATTTGGACCTCTCATTATATTTAGCTCCTATTGTCTACTAATAGAATGAGAGCCCAAATTAGAAGCCGGCCTATACACTTAAATATTTTTTTATTAGCTCCTAGTGACTCCAATATAATTTAACCAAAAGTTTCAATGGACCCATATTATTCAGCTCTTATTACCTCCCACAAAATTTAACCCAGCCCAATATATGTTAGATTGTTTTGTCTTTTAGTATTATGTTTGTTATACTTTTTTGTTGTATATATATTACTTTTAGTACGATTGATATATCTTCTAGTACTATGGATATGTCTTTTAGTTGTGTATGCTATGCATTTTCATTACATAGATATTCGTTTTAGTATTGATGATATGTCTTGTGCTATTGTTGATATGTCTTTTTTCGTTGTAATTGTTTTATTTTTTTTGTTGTATGGATATTTCTTTTAGTATTGTTGATATGACTTTTAGTATTGTCAATATGCATTTTAAGTATCGTATTTTTTAGAAACTGAAAATATCACATGGAGCTAGTGGGCGTTACGAAAAAAATGAATTGGTATTGTATTTTATGGAAGCTCAAGAGCTCCCATAAAATCTTGGTTGGTCTAGTTTAGGAGCTAGGGAGCTCATGTGAATGAGAGTTTGGAGCGAATTCTATTTAACTCTCAAATTTTGGCGTCTTCTTCTTGCATGAGAGTCGGGGAGCCACATATTGCGGGAGCTAATTAGCTGGTCCCTAAATAATATATAGAGACCATAATCAGTATATACGTAAAACAATATATAGAAAATAAAAAATATATTGAAAAACGAAAAAAATAGTATATCGTCGCATTTTGAATGTGTTCAAACCTGTCACGGTTTTGAATTTAGTTCCCTTAAATCGATTACAAATTAGACGAAGTAGGTCAAATTTGCCAGCTAAACAAATTTACTGTAGACTCACATATCAACACAAATATAAGTATTTACTAATTTAAACTTAATTATTCCCTTCAACGAACTTCCATGTGTTACACAGCTGTGATTATGACTCATTTTTTCTATCTACATTTTTATTAATTTTCTAATCTAATTTTAAATCAAATTAAACAGCCTTTCCAAATTAAAACAGGTTTTGGGCCTAGACTGAACAGTCACAGACTAATTTATAATTATGTGCATGTCTAATTAGGGAAATATGCGCGGCGCAGAGAAAATAATTATTTACAACCTAAGAAGCCTAATCAAATGATTATCTAATTTGGAGTCCATTTCTTTGTAGCGGTTTTTCAATTGATGCCGTATTATCAAATTCAAGTCCGTTAAATATAATATCTTTTATGCATATACAAGTAAAATTTGCTAGAAATTATTTAGATCGTAGGAATAAAATTTTCTGAGGCAATCCTAAACTCCAAACCCTTCAATAAAAGAAACCTTTTACTCAAGTTATTTTTTTTGGCAACATTTTATGTATTGTTCATGTTATTGTGTGCAATTTCTTACTTTATAATATTCTGCATGCTATCTTTTTATGGTCGGTGATTCTGAATTTAGTTACTAAACAAATAGTTCAGTTCAGAAAAAATATAAAATGAGCAAAAAAAGGTAAGAAAATAATTCAAAATATCTATTATAATATCAACTTAGCATCTTTACAATAAAGAACTTCATCTAAGAAAGAAAAAAAATGCAAAAAAAGACTAACTAAAAATAAGTTGTCAACTAAGCAATATCATTTCTGTTTAGCATTTAGTTTGCAAGATATATTGTTTAACTTAGTGTTCGAGATCAAAATGCATATCTCAATTATTACATATATATCCTGACATGATCTTTGCCAAAACTATTTGGATTTACTACCGTATTGAGATGAAATTTCGAAGGTATATTGTCTTACATCATTGACGTTTGATCAGTTCAAAGAAGAAAAATTGTGAAACAAAGCCGTCCACAATGAGACGCTACATAGTGTGGCTGTGTGTTAGTCCATTTGGAGAGAAAAAATCAATAAATATTCATGAACAAATCAAGACCGTACAAAGTTGATAATAAAAGCTTAACTTTTTTACTATCACTAGGTTAGCCTAGTGGTCATGGTATCAACTCCATCTATTCATCGGGGAGGGGTTCGAATCCCGCGTATAGCATGAATGATTTAAAAATTTAGGTGAAGGCATATGAATCCATCTAAATGAGAACAAACATTAAGCGATCGCTTGTAGTTCTCCCTAAAAAAAAAACCCTACCATAAGCTATCCCAGTGGTGGTTGATTTCTTTTACCATCACTAGAATAGTCTAGTGGTAAGGTACTAACCCCACCATTCCATAGGTGAGTGGTTCGAATCTCACGTATAGGAGGATTAATTTAAAAGAGAATAAAAATCAAGCGATCGCTTATAGTTCTCCGTAAAAAATAAATAAATAAATAAATAAAAGAAGCCATAGTGCACTATCTAATGACAAATTTTCTTTTCTTTCTAATTTAGTGTTTGATGTATTTTTTTTGTTTATCTAGACTCTTATATGACCATTTTTATTTTATTTAGTGAAATTAAACAAAACAGATAATCATTTGCTGTTCCTTCAAAAAAAATATTATATTATTTGTACGTATAAATATAGTGATTTGCTACACAGTTGGTCATAGATAAACCGTTAAGGAAAATCCTACACGGTTTAAAGGGGAGAATCTGTGGATTGCTTTACATGCATGCACAGACAGAGGAAGAATGGCGAGTTGTGTTTGTCCTTTGTGCTTGTTCAAGAAGAAGAAAACGAAGCTAACACCATATTTAATGTGTGAGGATGGTAATTAACACCTCATTAAATACTCAAGCTCGCATTCAAAAATAAGAAAAACACCTCATTAAATAGTGAGAAATAATATGCATCTCCCATGTATTTGTTCACTTGACTCACTTTTATTGTAGTCAAATAAAAATAATTATGTTTGTCATAATAATTTGTATAATACTACTTAATTACAAAATTTAAAGTATAATAATCGAAGACGGCGAAAAATAAATTTAATATTTAATCTTTATTATCTTTTTGAAAATAAGAAATAGTGAGTTTGCACACTCAATGAAACTATTATTAAAAAATAGTTTGGTCACAAAATAGTTTCTAAAGTCTAATACAATTTTCAAACATCCGTTTGTGGAAAATTAAATGCCCCGAAAAAATGAGATTTTTTGGTTGGTTGATGATACTCCAGACGTTACTCACTTAAGATAATCTTGAAAGAAGGATGCACTTTGTGTTCACAACAAAGCACATAAACTGTCACTCATCTCTTCCTCATGTGTCCTTATGCAACACAAATTTGACAAAGGAAGAACTTAAACATGACTACACCCTCAACAATTGGTGACCTATGATGTCGAGAAGGAATAGGAAGAGGGAATGAGTCGAGAAAAGATTGGGACACCGATTGGATAAGCACGTGTTGGGCGATATGAAAGACCCGGAATCACGCCGTATTCCACAATACGATCAAGCCGGCAACAATACTATTGCATTAAATTGACCAACAGACGAAGGTGTGGAGGGATAATTGTTGAAGGAAGGAAGTTGCAGCGATTGATTTCATCTATTTTCTTTCTCTAGCTGCTAGTTTTTTAATCAAGGGGATTGTTTCTTCTTATTTGTTTTTGCCTTTTTAAAAGACAGAAAATTTGTATCTGAACCTTTTTTTGTTTTTTTAGAATCTCAGAGAGGCAATCGCCTCTTAAAGCTTCATTTTTTTCTTCAAACATTGAATACAATAAGACTAAGTAGATATTAGTAAGAGCATATTTGAGTTATGAAATAAATCAAAATTTTAGGAATCATTTTCAAAAATTGACATAAAAAGAATACTGTATTAGACATTATATGTTTATTCTCTCAACTTAACCAATCACTATATTAACAACTGATATATCATCTTTTCCGAATATGTTGCGTAACATCATGTCCATAATCCACTAAGAAGAGATACATATGCCCAATTAAAATCATTATTTAGATCATAACTTAGCAAATTTCTTCAATTCACTCTCTCTCACTCCCTCCAACAGATCCACATATATGTACAAATTTTGTTTTATAGATCATTCTTTGTTTTGCGGTTAATGTTTTATTTCAAAAACTAAAATATTTAAAAATTCAAATTAGGTTTTAACTTTTGATCATAACTTATTAAGAGTTATATTATAACGTCTTATAAAAGAAGTAATGTCGTATTTATCTATTATTTTTATAAATACTTTTTTTAAACATATATAATGTAGTAGTTAAACTTTTTTTCCGTATAAAAGACAATAATGTAGACCATATTTATACAATAGTTTTTTCCAAAATTTTGCATGTGAGACAAGTTCCTCTAAAATTAAAATTTGAAGTTTAACAAATTGATTGGAGATGTAAACTAGAAGGCATTTATGTGCCTCCATAAGCAATTTAGTCGTCAAAAAGGACAAAACTAATTTAAGGCACCACCAAATCCAAGATTCCCAATTAATATAATCTCCGGATTAAATAGCACCTAAATGTAATACAACAACACATTCCACGATATTCTTTTCTTTATGGTACTCTTTTTGGCATAATTTCATGTGTAACCCTTTAAACTGTCAAAATATTATAGTGAAATAGTGAAAAGAGATATGATATCAACTATTTAGAGTGTGTCCCAATAGTATACAATAATAAAATAATGTTTAAATAACTATAGTTAGAAATGTTAAATGAGTAATTTGGATGTCGGACGGACTGAAATAAATGTATAACAACTCTGAAATTATTGTGATAAACACGCTATGACAGTTTACAATTTTTAGCACCGAAGCTTAAAATACTACCATCGGGACCTACAAAACAGAAAGGAAATGTAGGCCAAAAGTTACATCGGTAATAAATATCAATTGTATTCATTACCATTATTCATATATAAGATAAAAGTGATGATATGAGTATCGTTAAGATTTCATGAATCAAATAGAAAATGCAAAAATATACACATGATATTCTTATTGTAGGATACTTTGTAAATTTTCTCATTGTATAGGGGTTTTAGAGCTCTTTTGAAATTTTGTAGGGCATATTTTTGAAGCATTTACTCTTCAAAGAAATCTATAGGCTGGTTCCTAGCTCTCCCGTTCAATTTCTACATTAATTTCGATCTAACAATTTAAAAACAAGTATATTGTATATATATAGACAAATAAATAAGTAAATACATAAATAACAAATGAAATTAACAAATCAATAAAGTGAAAAATATTTCTACATCTAAGTTCTTCAAAAATATTTCGGTTTCGTTGCTCGTGGAGATATTTTATTTTTATTTTTATGAAACAGAGAAATTCGAAAATTGACTTGCTTCTATTAAGTTGAAAGTTGAAACCATGACCATTTTATTCATATAAATAACCAAAACAATCTACTCAGATCTTATAACAATATAAAATGACAATTTTATGACTAAAATAAAATTATATAAATTATTTTGGACTTTGACCCATAATATACATAAATGAATTCTTTTCACCATATAGAAACCTCTTTTTCAACAAATTTATAAAGTCTATCTAAAAGCTTCTATTTACTTCACCGAGATATCAAATGTTACAAATATTCTCACGAAAACCTACAAACACACAAAAAATGTAAAAAAAAAAAGAACAAAAAATCTAAACAAGCAAAAAAAAAATCATATATCATGATTTTGGAAAAATTGTATCCCAAACATCAGCAAAAGCAGCAACAATAATTGGATGATGCTCAGAAGAGTTCAACTCAAGATAAGTCTCCAACAATTTTCTCATTTCATCTGAACCATTGATCTTTTTCTCCAAAATCATTTCCACCATTGAACTCCTAAAATCCTCATACGGGTCAATGGATTGTTTCACTACTGCAAACCCTTCTTCTTCTTCTTTTTCTTCTTCTTCCTCTTCCTCCTTCATCTGCATTTTACTACATCTCATAAAATTATTTTTGTTTCTAAGTCGGTAAAACTCGGAAGAATCTGAAGAGAAAGAGAAACTTCGCGACGAAATGAGTTCTTGTTTTTCCTTATCGCTGCTGAAAAACTCGACTTCATTTTCTGAAGAAGAACTGCTGAATCTGTATTGGTTCAAATTTAGCTTGTGGGTGATTTCCTTTCCCTTCCTTTCTGATTTGGAGAGGAAATTTAAATTTACGTAACTTTTAGGGGAGGAAGGGGAAACAGGGGGACAAATTCTACCCTCGCAAGCTCCGGTTTGGTACAGAAGGCCGGTCTCAGTCAATCTTCTCTCTTTCTTCTTTTTACTTGTCAAAGTTGGAGGTGTTGCATCGACTGAACGGCGACCTGAGCAGTCGATTGTTATTTGTATAACTGGTCGTGTTGGGTTCTTATGGAGTTGTTTGAAGGAGCGAGATGAGCGGAGAACGAATTGCACAAAACGGTGCTTCAAACTTTTGCCTTTTGATGTTTCCATTGAGAGAGAGAGAGAGAGAGATATTGTATTTATTTACTTGTTTCTTCTTTGCAGCTTGTTATATTTTAATGGCGATTGATTATCGGATAAGAAAATAGTTGAGGGAGTGAGGAGGGAGAGAGAGGGATGGAGGGAACTTGGACTTTATGTAAGGATTAAATTTGGTCGAGGTACCTAAGGTCTAAAATAATTGTAGCTTGGTCCCTCTAAAGTTTTAGCTTCATCATTTATTTGGTGGTATGGTAAAACTTTATTGTCCAGCAGTGTTAATATTTCAAAGATTTTTTTTCTTTTTCAAAAATCCTCCAGTATTTTCTTTAATTTATGAAAAATATCTATTTGTTTAATGTTACAAAAATTCTTATGTTAACTGAAATCTATTGAGAATTCCGTATATGATGCACCGAAGCCATATTCATTTCTCAAAGTACCAGCGGCGTACGACACGATATACCCACATAGATTTTAGGAGAGAAAAATGGAACATGTGTCTATAAATTGATATAAATTGCGATTGAATTCTCTGTAAGCCAACTTATTTAATTCGGGTGTGCATGCTCAATTGGTTATTATTTATATATTATTTCAATATTATTTAGCAATTATTTTATAAGAGTAGAGTTTATATTTAAGAGTTTTTGAGTATTTTAAAAGTTAAAATACTTTTTCTAACTTAAGAAGTACAGCTGACAATATAAATGAACTATTCTAAGACAAACTTAAATGACCCAAACATGAAATGTTACTTAATTACAAGACCTGATATTTTAATGGCATGTAATCTGAGTGATCTATAAAACACGTATGATTCAAATTCTAAATGATCCAAAATTCGAATGATTCTAATCCGAGATGAGAGAAAAATAATCTTTTTTTCACCTTGATACATGAAATATATTGAAATAGTGTATTTAATTGAATTGAAAATTAGCCCGGAATACTAACTCGAAATATGACTTTCAACCCTGATCTAATTAGATGTGACAAGAACTTAACCTTCAAACTGAACTCACCTGATTCATAATTTGGACATGAATGATCCGAAATTTGAAATGATCATAAACTTAAATGAACTGAAATCCAAAATGGTCCAAAACTCAAACAATCCAACATTCGAATATCTGTGACAAGCTAAATTGACCAACTCGACCTGCTTTGCTCGTATGAACCTCTAATAAAAAGCTCTGATTTGTTCTAAAGTTTTGGGTTTATAAATTTAAATATAGGTCTTAATTAGAATTGCATTATAACAGATTTTTTTCTGATAATGTAAAGTATCTGTAAATCTTAAAAAATGATTGAACTTCCTTAGAAAATTTTTTCATGTGGGGCTCGTAGAATCAATAGCAGGTTACAACTTCCAATTGCCTAAGGGGTTTAAAGAAAAAAAAAGGTTACAACTTCCAATTGAGTCCAAAATCCTGTGACAACAACTATAATTTGTCTGAGATGTCAGTCTGGTCAGGCTGATTGCTGGTACCAGAAAAGTAAGTGGACCCAATTGGATTGGAATTGGGTCGAATCGAGACTCGAAAGAAATTGGATTTGGGTTTAGACCCGTGACAGCTAGGTTTGTTGATGCTAATCAGCCGAAACAAAGAGGGGTCTACTGTTTTGAATCAGACAAGTGCCATTTATTTCATACTTGTTTTGATTGGGGGAGTAAATTGATGACAGTTTACATATCTAATGTAACACCTTCAGTCTTTAAATGTCTAAAATTTGTGTCTTAGTTTAGTTTTTTCAGCTATATGATTGTTAATTTATTTATTCGGCTAATTTGACATCTTAGATTAAAAGAACATAGTTCAAATTCCTTCTCAAGTTTTTGGAGTCATGCTAAGCATGAAGTGGGGTTTAAATGTATTTTTTGTCCAGGCGAGATTATTTGAACTCCGAATTAAGTTAGTAAGAGAAATAAGTTGAAATCAAGATTATGAAGAAATAACACTATCATGAATATTTTACTATCAACATGAAATTTCTATCTAAAATGATAAATTTATCCTAAATAAATGCTAACTTTAAGTGTTTATTTCCTTGGAAGATTTTTTCATACCAAATTATTGTGAGTATTTAAAAAAACTGAAGGGGTTAAATATGGTAAATGGCGTGAATTGATGTTTTGATAAATAAATTAAAGAAAACAAAATTGATTTGGCCTCGTGATAATGCAAGTAATAAAAATCCAAGTAGATAACCAAACGTGTACCAAAATCTACCATTTATTTATCTTTTGGGGACTATCATGGCAAAGACTTGTAAACCAAGCAACTCTTCTCAACTCACTCACATGATGATTATCCAAAGAAATTTATTCTTAATCATTCACTTGATGATCGTCAAAAGAAATTTACACACGCTTCCATTAGATTTTCCTATCTTTCATGACTAATTAATGTCAATTTAATTACTTCATTAATCATCTAATGCAACTAGAGTTTGAATATTTCAAACCAAATCTCAAACAGATATTTTTCTTAACATTCCTTCAATCAAATAATCAAAAATATTCTCAAATACTCATATTTAACACACCAAAAGTTGAAGTACCAATGGATTGGACAAAACCTGTTACTAAATTTCTAATCTTATTTTAGATAAAAATGGGAATTCCGATCTAGATTAGTTTAAGAATAAACTTGAAATCAACTTGTTTTCGGTATTTATTTAGAAAATTACAAGTTACTTTATACACTTAAAAAAATTAATGGACTCAATTAAGAAATTGTGCCTATATATTTTGAGTTTTTCCATTTCACCCAAACACAAATACACAATACACAATACACTGACCACCTCAAAAAGACACCAATCAGTAAAAGCCCAAAAAAGCGAGGAAAAACATTAGGGACTCGATCAATATCTAAACCCTACAAAAGTTTGAGCCTATAATTTTCAGTTGCGACGTGTAACAAATTCTTGTTGTAGCCCATGTTGTCAAGACTACTCGTCATGATCCAACTTGAAAAACTTACTATTTAGTTATAAAATCTCATATATATTTTTACTTAAGACATGATTTGAAACTCCAAACATAGTTGTTATGAGAGATAAGTCGAAAATCATATTATTTTGGATTAATAGAAAATTACGAGGGTCAGATATTGAAACTTGCTAATGTTTTTGAGTATTTTCATTCATCGCTACAACACAATACACCCGACACTTCAAAACAGCACAATGCACTCAACACTTCAAAACGAGGCCATGTATCAATAATGAGGAAAAATCCTTTCATATAATATATTTCATGACTAACATTTGAGCTAATAATTTCTAAGCCCTAAACATATGCAACAAAATCTCGTCGCGGCATGTTGGTAACACTACCCGCGATGATCCAAGGCGGCGCCGGCTCAAAATGACTCCCTAATTATTGTCTCAAATGATTTCAGTTCTCATATAATTTTTACAAGACCACCCAAAGAACAAAAAGCCCAAAAAAACTCACATCATATAATATTCTCGTCAACTAATGTTTGAGCCAGTAATTTCTGAGTTGTGACATGTGCATCAGAATCTCATCGCGGCCCATGCTGCTGACACTACTACTCATGATCCAAGGTGACGACGACTTAAAATGACTCGCTAATCAGTGTCTCAAATGATTTTAAATCATATTATTTAAACTCCAAAAGTAATCATTATAAAAAATAAGTTGAAAATCATATTATTTTAGATATCTACGGAAACTTGCTTATTTATCTTTCAATCATTTTCATTTATCGGCGCAACACAATACACTAGCCTCAAACATAAATCATACAATATCTAAACCCTATTAATGTTCAATCCAACAATTTCCGAGTCGCGACACGTGTATCAAAATTCTGTTCATTTCCCTAATGTTTGAGCCAGTAATTTCTGAGCTGAGACATGTGCAGCAGGATCTCGTCGCGGCCCGCGTGGGTGACGCTGCTGGTCATGATCCAGGGCGGCGCGGACTCGAAGAACTCGCTGATCAGGCTCTCGAACGCCGCCGCGTTCTCCTCGGGCCGCTTCCCGCCGTTCTTCTTCTTCTTGCGCTTGTCGCATTTCGTGAATATTATGCTCATGGGAATCTGAATGATTTGAGAGGTGAACGTTTGTTACACAGTTGGTTTATTTCTTTAGTGGGGGATTTTTGAGAAGTCGTCCGTGAACAGAAGTTCAACACTCAAAGTTTGTTTATTTGTTGTTTAGTGGGAGTTTTTTAAAATAAAAAAAATGCTACATGACATGATTATAGTGTGAATGTTATAACTGAGTACAACTGATTTAACAAGTAATATTATTATTTGCAGTACAGAAACTGTCATGATGCTGTCATATTTTTTTTGTGTAGCATTCTTGTTAAAAAAAAAAATAATGTGCTTTCCTGAAAATTTTGAAAAACCCGTTAAAAACATGTGCTTTTCTCTGAATATTTTGGAAAATCCTTTTTCAGTCCCTATGAAAAGGATGAACTTTCCGTCCCAAACAGAATTAGAGTTTTCATACTAATAATAATTGTTCATGGGTCCAAATAAAATAAAACCTTATTTCTACAAAAATACCCTTTATCCGAACCATTTTTGGATAAAATGATCAGAAAATATATTTTTAATTTCTTTTGTTTAGAGTGAGAAAATAATAAAAAACAAACCTGGTTTCGGCCGAGCCAGCTGGCATATTCAAGATCGATTTTCTTGGCGGGAATACTCGCATCGATTAATAAGAAAACCGAAACCAATGTTTTTCTGTTCATGAAATAATCTTTCGTGAATTTCTGCCAATCTAATCTTGATTCTTTAGGCGCTGATGCATACCTGTCAAAATTAAAGATATAAATTAAATAAAAGTACGTGAAAATATCATTAATTGGGTAATTTAAGTTTTAATAATTTAATTAGATATAAGTGATATTTAAAAAGAGATGCTGTAATTTATTTTAAAAAGTACATAAAAATATCTTTAATTGCGCAATTGAAGGTTTAATAAGATATAATTGATATCCAAATAGAGATTTTTTTGTAAAAAAGTATATAAAAACACTAATTGCACAATTGGAGGTTATTAGATATAATTGAGATTCAAATAGAGATTTTTATAAAAATTAAAAAACGTAAAATATCACTATTTGCGGAATTGAAGGTTTAAATTAATTAGATATAATTGATAATTAAGTAGAGATTTCTATTTACCCATAGCCAGGTAAATCTACAAGGTACCAGCTGTCATTTATTCTGAAATGATTTATGCATTGAGTTTTCCCTGAAAAATTAAGATTTCATTCCTTAATTTAATTGAAAATTATTAGAAGAGACCAATTTCAATCACATTTCAAAACCCTTAAAAACTAAACAATTCAATCATAACTGAAAACCTTAAACCCTAAAATAGCAATTCCAATCAGCACTTAAACCCTACACAACATAATGCAATCAACTAAAATTCATATCACCAATTAAAGAATGAGGGCAAGTTTCTTCCTTCTCATAAGTAAATTAAGCAATATTATGACTAACAATTAAGCTAAGAATCTCCTAATTAACAACATAAATCTCACATCTTCAAACTCATTCAAAACCCCTAAACCCCAAACAACAAAATCACAAAATCCAAACTAATTCCCACAAAAATAACGCCAATCAAAATCAAATCAACGAACAAACCTGGTTTCTTAGATGTAAGCGCGAGTTTCTTCCTCCTCACAATCGAATTCAGCAAACTCGACTTCCCCACATTACTCCGACCAACCAGCGCGAACTCCGGCAAACCATCCCCCGGACAGTCCTCCGTGTTTACACTGCTCTTCACAAACTCCGCATTGACCACTTGCGAGTCATACGCATAACTACCCAACACAATATTCGATCCTTTCAAAACGGCCGTTTCATCGCCGGAGAAGTCCGCTTCCGGCGGAATGTAGAGCTTCGACAGAGGAAGCTTTATTGGGTTCGGAGTTGTTGTTGTTAGTGGGTTTGGAACAGAGTCAATGGGGTTGAGGGTGAGAGGGGAGGCGTGAGGAGGAAGTGGGGAGGAGCGGGGAAGAGAGGAGAGGGAGAGGAAGCGGGGGAGGAGGAGGCGGGGGAGGAGAAGCATGGCTGGAGTGGAGTTGGAGAGTTGAGAGAGGGAGAGGGGATAGAGAAGATGATTGGGATGTTTTGTGATGTTGTGAATGATGGATAAAATTAGTTAATGTTGGGCCTAGTCATACTTTTGTATGAAATATCAGATATGGCCCATCAAAAGATCACAAAACCCTCAGGCGCGTAATATTTCAGTGATGAGATATTTAATTTTGGTTTTTTTTAGAGTTGATACATCACGGCGTTACTGTAGCGATCTTGTAGCGACACTATATACAAACATATGAAATGAAAACAAATAGTATATAAAAATTCATTCTATAAAACAATATATATTTAAAAAAAAAATGAAAACAATATATACAAACATATAAACTGAAAATTCGTCCATTTGAACAGTCCACTTCATCACCCGACTTATAACTCAAATAATCATCTCAAGTTTATTATAATCACGGGAGGTCACCCAACTTTACAATTATTTTACCACAGATCACTCAACTTTCAAAATATATCACCGTAGGTCACTCAACTTTTAAAATATATCACGAGAGATCACTCAACTTTATAAATTATATCACGAGAGGTCACTCAATTTTGAAATTATATCACATTAGGTTACCCAACTTTATAAATTTATCACAGAAGGTCACTCAACTTATAAATATGTTATAAGAGGGCCACTACACTTCAAAAATGTATTATGTTCATGTAGCAAATATATTAGCACAAATAAATTGTATTAAACTTTAATTTTATGTTGGTTTTAATTTGTTGAGCCGATTATAGTTCATGTGAAACTTTCTTTGAATATTAATTACAATATTTTACCAAAAATGAGATAATTACAAAATTTAATTTTTTATTTAAATGTACATACAAATTCTGATTTGGATTGGAATAATTTAGTGTTTACTATCATTCTTTACGAAAAATCTATCCGAGTTTTTTTGAATGAAACGAGCAAAGAAACGCACGAAACATGAGTTTTAAGTGTAAACAAAGATCGTGGAAAAATATTTTTAAATGAACATAAATTTTGATTTGCATTTGAATAATTTAGTATTTACAATCATTCTTTACGAAAAATCTAGCCGAGTTTTTTAGCATGAAACGAGCGAACAAATGCATGAAACATGAGTATTAGGTGCAAACAAAGAGGAGAAATATTTTCAAATGAACACAAATTTTTGTTTGCATTTCAATTATTTAGTATTTACTATCATTGTTTACGAAAAATCTAGCCGAGTATTTTTTTTAACGAAACGAGCAAACAAACACACGAAACATGAGTTTTAGGTGTAAACAAAGATTGTCGAAAAATATTTTAAAATGAACACAAATTTTAATTTGCATTTGAATAATATAGTGTTTACTATCATTCTTTACAAAAAATCTAGCCGAGTTTTTTAGCATGAAACGAGCGAACAAACGCATGAAACAATGAGTTTTAAGGGCAAACAAAGATTGTGGAAAAAGATTTTTAAATGAATACAAATTCTGATTTGCATTTCAATAATTTAGTATTTACTATCATTCTTTACGAAAAATCTAGCCGAGTTTTTTAGCATGAAACGAGCGAACAAATTCATGAAACGTGAGTTTTAAGGGCAAACAAAGATTGTGGAAAAAGATTTTTAAATGAACACAAATTCTGATTTGGATTGGAATAATTTAGTATTTACTATCATTCTTTACGAAAAATCTATCCGAGTTTTTTTGAATGAAACGAGCAAAGAAACGCACGAAACATGAGTTTTAAGTGTAAACAAAGATCGTGGAAAAATATTTTGAAATAAACATAAATTTTGATTTGCATTTGAATAATTTAGTATTTACAATCATTCTTTACGAAAAATCTAGCCGAGTTTTTTAGTATGAAACGAGCGAACAAATGCATAAAACATGAGTATTAGCTCGTTTCGTTAAAAAAAATACTCGGCTAGATTTTACGTAAACAATGATAGTAAATACTAAATAATTGAAATGCAATATTTAAAAAAATGAAAACGGTATATAGCGTATATAGGAACGTGAGAAAATAATATATAATTTCAATCCGTCGCTACAGACTCGCCACATTAACAATTTTCCTTTTTTTTATACTTGTACCAATCCATCAAAAGATAACATCAGTACAATATTTCATTCACAGCGAACAAGGAACAAGCACGCAATAGAAATCATAAAAGAAGTTCCAAATCAACACAATATAAGATACCACTCACAAATTAGGGTAGAGTAAATTATTTCATAATACAGAAGGTAGAACAGATTTACAGAAAACATGAGTAAAATTATGTGTTCATCTCCACACAAATTAGGGTTTCTCTCACTTTTTGATTCATGTCCTTCTTCCCATTCTTAATGCTTAATTACGACTTCGTACGGGAGGGGACGGTTGAGCTGCGAAAAAGAAAATCATACTCAAAAGAAAGCAAAATAAGCAAAAAAAAATATGAAAATGATTATATCATTTACGTACGTTTACCTCTCGGTAAAGTAGATGGTACGGAATTTGGAACCGTGTAATACCGTCCACATGTTTTTATGAATATCAGAATAAGTAGTATCGCCACTGCAGCGACTCCTAGTAAAAATTTCACTATAAGGTTCATATGGTTTGAATATTTGCTAGAACTAAAACGAGATTTGTAATAAAAATATGGTATATAGATGGAGGATGTGAATGGTTTTGTAACATATGTATAGTACAGCTCGTGGGCTTGTAGCTTAAGCTGACTAAAAAGTGATTATTATAAGTTATATGTGTTACCCTTCCTTTGAAGTTAGTCTCATCCTGATTATAAGATTGAAAATTGATTAATTTATATTTACAATAATTTTATATTTCCAGCATAATTTGACTTATCCGATTGTTGAATAGATTTGTCCCATTTGCATATTAAAGAAGTATATTCTTGCCTCCGCTCCATTAACGTCAACGGCTCAAACTTCTGTTTTGTGTTTTTTGAACAGGGGAAGGATTATATACTGAATCTTTAATTTTGTTTTGAAGATTCGAAATGCCTCGCCGAGATTTTCATATAATAAAATAAAAATTTAGAGTAGTATACTTACAACACCATTAATAGAAGAAATACAAATTAGAAAAGGAAGAACTTAATTTACAGACCAAAATAAAAGACGAGAAATTGTCATAGAGAGATAAAGAAAAGGAGGAGGTTGAGTGCTCCTTCTTGGTTCCACCTTGGTGCTTTCTTAGCAATACGTCCACCATTGAGTTGTTTGCCGTTTTATCTCGTCGAGAAGAGTGGGCTGCTGGGGTCGTCTTTGGCGGAAGATGTACTGGTTGCGCGTCTTCCATATGCTCCAACAAGTGCTGAGTCAATCAGTATCCCATTTTCTTTGCACTTCTTTGTCCTTGCCGGCACTTTGCTCTTGTCAGAATGTACCCATATCAGTGGCCACACGAAAGTTGATTCCTTTGCGACCCCAAATTTGAGTTGCAAGGTCACATTCAAGAAAGAGGTGAAGGCCTGTTTCTACGGCGTGGTGGGTACATAATGAGTATTTTCCTTGATTGGGCCATCCACGTTTTTGTAAGTTGGCTTGCGTTAGGAAACAGTCAAGCAACAATATTAGCCATCCAAAGAAGCGGACTTTTTCGGGACATTTTATTTTCCATAGTCTACTATTCTCCTTAGAGGTTGAGTTGGTCAAGTGGAGTAGTTTGTACGCGGATTTTGTTGTGAACTCACCTGAAACATTTCATCTCCATCTTGTCTTATCCCTTTAGGGAATGGGATTAAAATAAAAAAAAATTTACAACTAAAAATGAATGAAAAGTAATTGAATGAAAAATACTTTTATATAACCTTCATTATTTGTTGCAAATGAAATTTGAACCCAATCACATAATTCACACATTGGCAACACATAAATGTTTAAGAATACATACAAGAGGATAGAATGATGTGCCATTCCATTATTCTAAACTGATGCACAAAGTTAGAAGCTTCTTCTTGCTACTAACATAATGTTTCTTTAAACCCTTGACTGCCTAATTGAAAAATTTGAAGACATTTGAAGCATCATAAAAAAGTCAGTGACGTGTATTACTTTATCTGTTTGAACGAATAATTTAGGGTTTTTCCTTAAACTATTTTTACTTTAATATTTCTTTGATATTCGGCAACAAATAAAATAGTAGAATAACGTAAGAGCACACAAATGACCAGTTCATTTTATTTCGATGGTGTTTAGTGAAGTAGAAATGTAGTAAAATAAAAGAACCAGATTCAGAAATCAAGAGAGCCAGACGAAACAGTAGAGTTTTGGCCAGGGGTCATGCTGCCCGCATGTAAATCCACTCCAATCATATCTCCTGACAAGTGTTGCATTATCAGATAAAATGTTGCGCAAAGTTTGAAGGTAAATGAACAAGTTAAAAGAAAGAACACGATTTCGATTGTTGCATTGAATATCATTTGAATTGTAAATATTAAAAAAAAATATATACCTGAATCATGCTTGGATGGCGCCGAGGCGTGTAGCAGATGAAGCACATTCAATTATGCTCGCAATTCCATATGGATCATAGTTCAATCCAAGACGCGGGTCAATGAGATCATCGTACTCTCCATCCTCGGGTCAATGAGATATTTTACTTGGACTTTTTTTTTTTTTACTTTAGCAATCCATCAAAAGATCACATCAGTAAAATGTTTCATTCACAATCACAACACAAGGGAATAGAAACCATAAAAGTTCCAAATCAACACAACATAAAATAACCACTGACAAAACTAAAAAAACATTACAACTGAAATCAATCAACTTCTAAATATCAATTATTTTTACCAAGTGGTTCAGATGTGCTGAAAGAGCCAAACGAAAGCAAGGAGCTTAAGTTCTGTTGTCATGTTGGCACTCAATTTGTTCTCACGACATAGAATGCAAACAAATCATTAAGACCGAAAGAAATGATAATTCTGGGAAGCTGGTTAACAGCTAAATGAGCGAGAAAATTTAGATGATCTTTCAAGAATTGCACTACCATCCTTGCCTACAACATGAGGAAATAGTTAGGTTGAATTAGGCAGTTCATGTTTGAGCGTTTATGTTATCTGTAGTCTTAATGTTTCTACCGGCGTTTTTAAGGGGCAAAAAAGAAACTTTGCGGATAGCTGCTCATTTCAAAGTAAGTAAACAAATATGTAGATCAATAAAAGTAAACAAATTAACAAACAAGACTTGTTTTCTTACATAGTCTATAAAACACACACACACACACACACACACACAAAGAAGCATGCAATAAGCACACAAGCAGAGCATTCCAATCATAAATAGTCACTCATAAAATAAAATAAAATTAAACCATTAAAAATCTTAACAAACGAAATTGCCCAAGTCATTTTCATATAACCACAATCGATTTCCGAGAGTCTCTATCCTCTTTCGAAACATGTTTGGTCTGTGCAGACTATAGGATCTATGGCGCGGTTGTTTCATTACTACTCAACCACTCCAATCATATCTCCTTGCAAGTGTTGCACTATCTGATAAAATTTCGCGTAAAGTTTTATGGTAAATATTTTGATTGTCGCATTGAATGACTTAGGTACTTGATTTGTTGATTGGACTAAAAGAAAGGTAGTGTATCTCATTTGAACTGTAACTGTAAATATTTAAAGATATACCTGAACCATGCTTGGACGGCACCGAGGAGTCTGGCGTATAGCAGATGAAGCACATTCAATTATGCGCGCCATTTCATATGGATCATAATTCAATCCAAGACGCGGGTCAATGAGATCATCGTAATCTCCACCCTCGAGTACTCGTTCTAGCAGTGGCCGTGCCTATTAAAATATTTTTTTCAGAATGCTTGGCAGACAATTGCCTAAAATCTCTGTAAAATTTTATCATGACAATTTCACATTTTTGTCGCGCTTTGTTTTTTATGTCAATGAGTTTTAAATCCACATATCGAATTTATTGTTATTTGGACTCAACCACTAAGCGATGATCTCATTGGCATCATGACAGTGTTATGCGAAATTAAAGGTTACTTGATAAGGTAATTTAGAGGACTTACCCATCCAACTAAGGTCCCTTGCACGTAAGAATTACACGACTGAACAGAGGGCTTCCCTGTAATTAATTCCAAAAGCACGACTCCAAATGCAAATACATCGGACTTATCTGTCAGTCGGCCTGAAGTCACAAATTCTGGTGCTATGTATCTAGAACAAATTAAATGGCAAGCAATTTCAAGAATTTTTTTAGAGGTGATATAGCACAATGAATAATGGAGTTTAGATAATTGATGCCAAGATAACACTATCAGCTAACCGTTCAAGTAATAGCTGATTTTGATTAATAAATAATCGTTAAATTTGAGTGAAGATTTATTGTTCTGATCTTTTGATCAATAGGATTCATATATATTATGATCTAGTAGAAAAAACATTGACACTCAATTTAAGGTATAATGCGAGATAGTCAAGTATATTGAATATTCAAAATATTTATTAACATGAAAAATAGACTGCATTGGTGTTTACAAATGTACAGGATAAGATATTAATACTTAATGTTATATTAATGATTAAAAGATACATCGGTGATTGAAATATATATATATATATATATATATATATATATATATATATATATATATATATATATATATAGTCATAAAATTGCCCCCCACTCACCACTATGTGGAGCTCACTTACTGCTTATATTCACTGCACGTGGATCTCACTTACCACTAAAACTCAATATTTTTTTTTCTACTGTATGCCCCATTTACTACTACAGTCAAAATTTGTTAATTGCATAGTGATAAGTGGGGGCAATTTTATGATATTTTAGAGTTTATATATATATATATATATATATATATATATATATATATATATAAGAAAATAATTCCACGCTTGTAAAAGAATTATATTATCAAAACTTCACTCTAAATGTTGACCAAATAAAATGACGCAGCTCTAAAAGAAAATGGAAAAAAAAAAAAGAAACATTTGATGTGGATAAGAAATTGTACCCAAAGGTTCCCATGATTCTACTAGTAACGTGAGTTCGATCCATCGCTTGATGCTTTGCCAATCCGAAATCTGCTACCTACAAAATATTTGGTGAAAGAGAGCAAGTTTTGGTATATATGCCACAAAAAGAATATAATTAAACAAAAAGATAATTTTTCGATAAGATAAAAAGTATAAATTGCGGGCTTTACCTTCGCATCAAAATTCATATCGATCAAGATATTAGACGCCTTGATATCTCGATGGATGATTTTAGGATTACCTACAAATATCACAAAACTTTCGTAACTCTCCAAATTAGACTATTTATATATCTATCTATTTATCTATCATGTCTTTAATGTTGAATTATTTATTTATTTGTTTAATTTGAGAAGAAGGAACTAACAATCTTCATGTAGATAAGCCAAACCCCTGGCAGCGCCAATAGCAATTTTGAATCTGTTTTGCCAATTCAAAGTCACTTCACTGTTACCTATTGAAATAAAAAAGTAAAAATCACCTTATAAATTTCTTGAGGAAAAAAAAAATGTAAATAAGTAACTCTTCATATAAAAAAAATCTAATCATATTACCACGTAGATGAAATTCCAATGTATTATTCGGCACAAACTCATAAACAAGTAGCCTATGCTCCTCATGAATACAATAGCCAACCAACGAAACCAAATTTTTATGATGAGCACGACTGATAATGTCCAGTACCTCATCCCTAAATTCTCTGTCCCCTTGACTCCCATCCCGTTTTACTTTCTTCACCGCAATCTCCAGTCCGTTTAGCGTGCCCTTGAATACCTGCCCGAACCCACCTTCACCCAATAGGTTATTGATCGAGAATCCGTTCGTCACCTCTGATAGCTCATCGAATGTGTGCGTGCCGAGCCCGCTCAGCCAGTGTGTCATTTGTATAGTGACAGATGGAGTAGACTGAGCCTGTTGTTGCTGGGGTTCGGGTTGGGAATCATTTTTGTTATTATTCTGATCACGATGTTGTTTCTTCATTCGTGATGGCATGAGTCTCCATGGACGAGAATTCTCTGTCGTAGAAATCGGTCGTATTGGTTATCATGTATACATTGAATTTTTTTTCAAATAGTTATGAAGAATCTTTTTTTTGTAGAAAATAGCTATTGACCAACTTTATTTACAGAAATAACACTTTCACTCAACCACTAAGTGAAGCTAATTATTTTGCTCAGTCATTGAATGAAATTATTGAGAAATTGGATTAAAGCGACAACTAGCTTAATTTTGTGATAATCAGATTTAAAAACTCAGTTTCATAGAGTGGTTGGGCAAAATTGGAAAAAAAATTGCTCTAAGCCTATAAGCATAAGAAAACTAGCAGTTTCGCTCAGTAGATGAAACTGATATTTAACCTTAATTAAAAAGTATTTAAGTGCTAATAACTAGACATATTAAAAAAATGAGAATCTGCACTTTTATCCAGTGGCTGAGCGAAAGTCATATTCCTGCAAATAAAATTGATCAAGGGCTATTTTCTGAATTTTTTTTTTCCGTATCTATTTGAAAAAAGTCGGTATACATTTTATCATGTATCAGCATTTAGTTAAGGTATGTCTTTTATCATATACAAGTTTATATTTTGTCATGCTATTATACTTTTAAAATATATTTTCGTATAAATTATTTGTTTAAAAAAACTCAAATTATATTGACCAAGTCAATATCTAGGTCAATATACAAAAGGTTGTTTACTTGTGGATGGGTTTGACCGGTGGCGCTAAGTAAAGGTGCAAATTAGGGGTGTACAAAAAAAAATTTCAACCCGCCCGACCCAACCGACTTGACCTAATTTTTGCGGGTTTTAATGTTGTTTGGTCGGATTTGGGTTTGAATTTTGAAAACCCCTGATTATGAGTTGGATCATGATTTTCAAATTGAAAACCCGATCCAATCCCCACACTTCAAAATATATCATAGTCTAATTAATTTGTTTCCTTTTCTACTTGAAACTTATATGCTATATTATATAATTAATTTTTATTGTCATGATTTATAATCAATAGTTATCAACTATAACTTATCTAAAATAAATATTTCTATTAATTTATATGTTATACAACAAATAAGAAATAAAACCTAAAAGTATAATGTGAAGATACAAACATAATAACGAGAACTTTAGGTTCATCAAAGTTAAGATTGATAGGAAGTACATTTAAAGATTCAGTATAGTTATTCGTGATTGTGATTTTATATTTTGTTAGAATTTTTTTTCAATGATTAGTATTAAAATTTTCGTTTTCTGAGATTTTTTATGTACTAAAAATTAAAATGTAAAAAATCATTAATTTCATTTGGCCGATCAACATTATAATATATGAGCTTGTCTATAGTACTCCACATTGAAAATATTAGTTCTGATGAACGGTCCAGATTAGCTTGAAAGTGGAGTACTGTAGAAGTTTTTTCTATATAAAATAAATGATAAAAGGGTAAAATCGTAATTTAGTGTCTAATTATTTTCCTTTCTTTTTTTTCTAATTCCCTCGTGACTCATCATCTCCAGTACTTGAAACCATAAAAGAAACTAAACGGAGAAATAAAGAAAGAAAATATTTGGAATTGATTTGTTTCTTCTTTTATTGTCTACATAATTGATTGTTATTCTAGAAGATTGTATTTATCTATAACTAGAAATAAAATATTTGGCATGGATTTGTTTCTTCTTTTTTAAGCATGACAATAATTAATATAGTATGATACAACATTATATTATATTATATTATATTGTATTGTACTATATTGTATTGTATTGTATTATACTATGTTATATTATACTATACTATACTATATTATATTATACTATATCGCACTATACTATACTATATCATACTATATTATATCACATTATATTTTATTATATTATACCATATTTTACTATATTACATTATACTATATTATACTATACTATATTATATTACATTATACTATATTATATCATATTATACTATATTTCATTATACTATATTATATCATACTATATTATATTACATAATACTAAATTATATTACATAGTACTATATTATACTATCATATTATACTATATTACATTATACTATATTGTACTATATTATATTACATTATACTATATTATATCATACTATACTATATTTCAATATACTATATTATATCATACTATATTATATTACATAGTACTATATTATACTATATTATATTACTTTATATTTATACTATATTAAATTATTTTACAATATACTATATTATATTATAGTACATTATACTATACTGCACCATACTATACATGTTGCTATGGTACATTAGATTATATCACACTATACTATATTACATTATACTATATTACACCCGTTGGTTGCACCTCTTGGTCGCAACCGTTAGTCGCAACCTATTGGACGTGATATTTGGATCATATCCATTGGTCACACCCTTTAGTCACACCCTTTGGTCGCACCCTTTGGTCGCAACCTTTCATCGCGTCTTTTGGATGTGACATTTGAATCGCATCTCTTGGTCACACCCATTAGTCGCACCTTTTGGTCGCATCCTTTGGTCGCATCCGTTGGTCGCAACCTTTCGTCGCGTCTTTTGGATGTGACATTTGAATCGCATCCCTTGGTCACACCCGTTAGTCGCACCTTTTGGTCGCATCCTTTGGTCGCATCCGTTGGTCGCAACCTTTCGTCGCGTCTTTTGGATGTGACATTTGAATCGCATCCCTTGTTCACACCGTTAGTCGCACCTTTTGGTCGCATCCTTTGGTCGCATCCGTTGATCGCAACCTTTCGTTGCGTCTTTTGGATGTGACATTTGAATCGCATCCCTTGGTCACACCCGTTAGTCGCACCTTTTGGACGCAATCCTTGGTCGTGACCTTTGGATCATATTTCTTGGTCGCAACTCTTGGATGCAACACTTGGACGCAACCTTTGGATCGTATCTCTTGGCGGCATCTTTTGGACACAACTTCTGGATCATATCTATTCATCGTATTTTTTTTTTTTTTGATCGAACTCCTTCAACACATTATTTGAATGCAGCGTTTCAAATCATATTTGAATATAATGTGATTCACTAAATAACTATATATTTTGCAACAATATCACATACGTGCATCAACTATATATTTTCCAACCATACATTACATGCAACACTTCGGATTATATAATGATAACTTGAATAATCAGTTCTAATCATTAGTCCAGATGTGTGCATTTATATTGATTAAATCAGAATGGTTTAATTAATATCATTAATGATCAGGTGTGTTCTCATTCGGAGCAACTGACATGGCTGGACCGACAGATGCCTATATGGTGAACCGACTTTGAATTAAACCTTTCAAGTTCATCCGTTCATATATGTTTAGATAAACCGACTATATATATGAATATATCTTGGATGCATATTTTCATTGCAACTCTTAGAATTTGGGGTCAACCATACAGTCAACATCTCTTCAACAAAAAATATTCTTTCATGAATTAATCATTATATGAACACTTTCATAAATATGGTACATTAAATACACCTTTTCATGAGTTAATGCATCACATGCATCTCTTCATGAATCCCCAAACATTCACATCCTTTCAAATCAATTCATTAAATATTCAACACTTGAATACTTTATATGCAAGCCTTATAATTATAAATCAAAATTATAAATGGTATCTAAATAGTATATATCTCATATATACCGTCTCAATTTAACCGAAACACGTACGTTGCTCTGATACCACTGTTGGGTTTCGGACATGCATAATGCAGCGGAAAACAAAAAAAAATTCGTCCAAAACCAATCCGAGGATCCGTGCGTATCGGTTAAATTAAAGAAATAAATCTTAAAGATACCTTTCGGATTACGCTTAATCCGTGACGCTCAAACCATGTGTGTTGTCCAAGCGCCTCTAAACCGGTTACCGTCCTAACCGATTTTCCGTCCGTCTAGGCCGTCTAGGTCGGATCGTGCAGAAGTCATCTACCGCACACACAATCGGTCTCCACCGAAACTCTCAACAACCCGTTCTCATCTTCTTAGGCCGAATAGATCACAAGCGCCGAAAGTACGAACGCCTCTACCGGTATCCACACGAACAAACTTCTTAAAACGGGAAGAAGAACAATATATATGCTAGTAGCTTGTTCTTCTCTTACACAAGAAAACTCTTTTTCTTCTTCTTATTTTGTCTCACAAAAGATGTATAATTTTCTCATATAATTGCACTCTTTCAGTTTGTCATATAAAAGGAAAGCACCCTTTAGTAATTTTGTCACACAAATGAGAAAGGATATTTTCTCTCTTTTTGTCTCACAAAAGAGAATGAGAAATAATGAGAGAGAGAATCATTTGGTATAATGAATTTGGAGCCCTCTATGTCCTTATATAGAGGTGAAGAGTCATGTCTATTCACACTAAAAGATGTGTATGACATCACCCATCATTATCCACATATCATCATCTAGACTCTTCTAGATTACATGATCTTGTGTGCTCATAGTCTTTATATACATATATATCACATCTTATCACATAAGATGACAATATCTTTTGTGTCATTCTTATGCAACTCATCATATAAGTCGCTAGGATTTTCTGCACCCGTTTCAGTTTGTTCTTTGTGTGTGACCTTGTAGGTTCACTTAATGTTGGCAATAAACTTGACCGTCTATAAATCATGAGCGGACTTTAGCAAGCCATCATGACTACCCAATTTAAGTGAATATCAGTGATCTGATTTACCTAATCAACAATCACGTATTTAGTCCCTTTGTCACGCGATATCTATATCGATCATAAGGCATGTAATACGCCATCCTTATATTAATCGAATTAATATTTCTTGATCCCGAATTAAACTGAACAAGAACAAATGACATTAATAACTCTTATTAATTCATTTGAGTATGACCATACATTTCTTCAGTTCAATTCATCAAGAGGCCTAAAGATATCTCTCTCATTTATGAGAGGAACAAATCCCGTCTTGATTGCACTCATCCGTCTACATGATTCATTGTATACCTAATCATAACCGTTATGACCACCCGGTTAAAGGCAGTGTTAGATTATATTAAAGTATAAAATTACTCATGTTGGGAACCGAGACAATCTCAGGTCAAAGGACCATAAATACTTTATGTTATAAGAATCACTAATGACGTAAAACATGTAGCGTTCTTATGGCGGGTCAGTCCAGTATATGGTCTCTAACATATACCTGTGTTAATGACTTGATAACTATTTATCCACGATCAGTAAAACATGATCATCAGTCAACTAATATACTGGTGTACATTTATAGCTTGTATATAAATATATATTTATTTATATCCACAAGTATATTTGTCTCCACAAATATCCTATAAATGACCAGGGACGATTTAGAATAGCATTCATAATACTTTATAGTTTTACTATCAAAGTCACGCACTTTGATGACATAAAGCTGAATTGCATATTCATGGTCTATTTTAATTATATTAAAATAACCTATACGCACATATTATATGAAATATCTTAGAATAAATATTATGTTTGTTATTGCAATCCATCATCTAGGTCACAAACAATTTGGCCTAGGGCATAACACCATCATTATACTATATTATATTATATTATACTTTATTATATCATACTAAATTATATTGCATTATACTTTATTATACTATACTATACTAACTTATATCATATTAAATTATATTATATTATATTACATCATACTATATTATAGTATATAATATCAAATATGTATCATACACCGGCGGAGCTTGACTGAAATTTCTGGGGGGCCATAAAATTTCTCCCTATAGATTAATATTACATAAGATATTTGGGGGGCCAAATACATAGAAATACATATATTTCGAATTTTTTTCACTAAATCAGAAAGGCAGGTTATTTTTTTGACTTGGATTGGAGAGAAAGAATATAATGGAGGTCTTCTTTCATTGATTGAAATGGAGAACAAAATAAAATGGAAATCAATTTAAGATTGAATCTATGTAATTAATACCACATATACCAAAAATATCCTCCTCATTTTAACGGTCTTGATTAAATCTATCATTAAGTTAAAAAAAAAAGTGGAGTACCATAGATAAGCTCATAATATATAAGCTTAATAAAGTTTGAGCCCGGCCATCCCACCTTGTGTTGGGTTATGATTTTAGTTCAAATCCGTCCAACCCAACCCATATAAACCCGTAGTGCAAATCTAGCAAATACCAGGATACTTTTGTAATATATACATATTGAAAATCTTGAATTTCATGATGAAATTCTGAAGCGTTTAATCGTAGTATCAAGATTTCAGATCTGCCATGTTGTTAATGTCTAACTTTTAAATTAGCATGTGTGTAAAGATGTCCATTTCGTCCGTGTAATTATTAGGGAAAAACTCTCTTTTGCCCCCTAAACTCTTTAAAAAAGTGTAACTTGCCTCCCAACAATTTTTTGAGCATTTTTGCCCCTTCAACTTTTCATGCTGAGCGCTTTTGCCTCCATCATCCATTAGATGCTTAGTTAGCTGTTAAATGGTGATGTGGCACTAGTGACGTGACAAATATATTATTGTTTAATGGGTTACAAGAATTTGAGCTCAAAAAAAAAAAAAAAAAAAATTAAAACCCACCCCCAACAGCCCCCTTTCTCCCTTCTCTTCCCTTTCTTTCGTTCCTCTCTTTCTCTTTCGTTCTTCCTCTCCTTCTCTGACTTGAAGAAGTCCGCCCAACTCCACCCTCCGCCGTCCAAGATCCGGCCAGCGCCGCCCAAGCTCCGGCCGGCGCCCCTCACCTCCCCACGTCGCGCCTATTTCTCCACCACTTATCTCATCGTCTATTCTCTCTTCACTATTAACCCTAATTTTTATCAAATTTCAAATCCTCCAAATTTGCTCTATTAATTGATACATTTCCCTCTCATTATTAATTATATCTCTACAATTCTAAATTGGATAATTTAGTGCTCTAATTTTGTTAAAATTTTCATACTAAATTTGATAAATTGAGTAAATTTGTTAAATTAATGTTTTTTTTTGCGGTTCCATGGTTGGGGATATCGGCGCCGGCCAGAGCATGGATGGCGGAGGGTGGGTTGGGCGGAGGCTTCAAGTCAGAGAAGAAGAGAGGAAGAAACGAAGAGGAAGAGAGAAGCAAGAGAAGGGAGAAAGAAGTGGGAACCGTAGGGTTTTAATTTTAATTTTTTTTTTTGAACTCAAATTCTTGTCACCCATTAAAAAATAATATATTTACCACGTCACGGTGCCACATCACTATTTAACAGCTGATTGGCCATTTAATGGATGGAGGAAGTAAAAGTGCTCAAAAAAATAGTTTGGAGGAGGGGGAGAGGGGGGGATAAGTTGCACTTTTTTAAAGAGTTTAGGCGGTAAAAGTGATCTTTTCCCTAATTATTAAGTAGACCAATTTATAGAAAAGAATCCATACGCACAAATATATCCATAAGCTAGTCAGCTGTAAGCACAAATTTTGAAGTGTTTCTTACCATTTTCAGTCTCTTAAAACTTATATTGAACATTTCTTTTGCCATGTGAGAACTCTGATTATTAATTTTTATTTATTTATTTTATTTTAAGAAGTAGGCTCAAAGTCCTACATTCTCGTATATTGATACCGAAGAGTATTACAAGTCGTAATTTTGTGAGGAAAAAAAAAACTAATTTTTACGCCAGAGATTTTCTCCTGGATTAAAGAAGCCAGTAGCATTTCATTACAAGATGTGTTCTTGAAGATTCGGTTACATCTTCCTTTCCAAATATGAAAGCAGAATACAAGTGCAAAAAGTGTGTTAGTATTCTTTCTGTTTGCATTATGTAAGCATTGGAATACGTAATCCATTTGTATATAAATTGTTCCTGGGTTTTGTCTTTGAAGGAGGTTCCAAATCTGGTCAGAGAAGGAGCAGTCTTTGAATAGATGTTGTACAGATTCAAGTTGGAAGTTGAATAGATAGCATTTATTCGGCAGACTCCATCCCCTTTTTGCCAAGTTATCTACCGTACTTATTCTATTTTTGACCGAAAATAAGCGAATACTTTAATTCGAAGGGGCACTTTAAGTTTTCATAGTTTTCTTAAGTTAGATTTTGTGTTGTTTTCTTTATTGAAAAAACTATATGCACTTTTCACTGTGAACTGACCATCTGCCTCCCATTTCCAATTTATTTTGCCTCTTCCATTTGAAATGCTATGCTAGTTGAGATGTGATATGAGTTGTTGATATTCCTGACATGCCCTCTGACTTAGATTTGGTTTTAGTGGGATCTGCCAACTGTCGTGATGGTAGAATTGGTGAACTGAACCAATTTGTTGTAGCGCAAAAGAGAATAAAGTTGGGTAGTCTTGAAACAAGGTTTTTCCGGTCCAATTTGTCGTCCAAAATTCAGTATTCGATTATTAATTTTTACTTAATAAACAATCTATGACCAAATTAATATTTAGTTATTATAATAACATTTAGATTCCACTTAAAGCTCAAAAAAAAAAAGCTTTAGTCAAAAAAATAAATAAATAACATTTAGATTCTTGCAAATGGCCATATAGCCTTAGTAGTTGAATATCTTAATTATGATATAAGAGGTTATAAGTTTAAACCCCAAATACATCATCAAGGAGCAAAATATAAACTTTTTTTTTCTTTCTTAAATACTTCTTCACTTGAGGAGATTCAAGGAAAAACATTTAGATCCTCATTGGAGTGCAATGAAGCCCAGAACAGAGGGAGGGCGGAACCAAAATCTCACTCTAATGAAGCCATTAGTGTTAAGGAAAAGCCGAAAAATATATTTTATATATAATAACATTATATTTTATAGACAACATATACAATGCTCTCTAGTTTTCCAAAACAATTATTCTATAGGTCACCATAACATCATATGGTGATTTAAATGTACCTCTAAGAAATATACCCTACAGAAGAAATACACCTCCACATAATTATAATAACATTAAAATTAATGATGATGCATGAAAATATCATAATGATGATATAAGATATTTTTGTTGGGAAATATGTGGACAAAGTATAGTTTTCCTTTAAAAAAACATGTAAACATATTTTAGTTAATTGGGGGGTTCCGCTTATTTCTGCTCGTAGATCCACCCCGAATCCAACAAATGCAAAGCAAAAAAAAAAGATAAATTATTTTACAATTAGTTAATTCTTTTATTGAATTCCATATTTTATTAAAGAATTTTCCATATAAAGATTTGTTTCATGTACCAATAAATCCATACTTTAGATGGTTTACTGTAAAAACATTGATCGCAATAAACCATACGTCATGAATTCAATTCTTATTTGCAAAAAATAACATTAGTTACACAAAGACGTAGAAGGAAATATTCTTACCGGTTTTATCCTCCAATTGTCTAAGAACAACTTGTTCCTCCTGCTGCTTTCTCTTCGATCTTCTTTTGCAACAGCAAAATAGAAATTCAACCACCCCAAGTACAATGACTATCGCTATCACTACTACGATGATTTTCGTTCGGGTTCCATGGCAGTCTGTAGTATCATTATGGTCAGAACAGTTATAATGTGTTCCTCCTCCTCCTCCCCCTCCTCGTCCACCTCTTTTGAGATTTAACCCATATTTAATGGATTGAAAAGCTTTGTTAAAATTATCATGCATTTTGAAGAATTAAGTATGATTTTCAAAGGTAAGAAGTCCCTTCTTATAAAGAGCTTCAAGTCAATAAGAGCTCATTTAGGGCATGGTTTGACGTGACTGGAGCTAGCTGACCTTGGCTTTCTCTAAATTTAGAGAGTCAATGTCACCTATTTAAATAGTCTTACATTTCTTTTATTTCTATAAACAACATTAATTTGATTTATTTTGCTGAAATACCCTTTTGCTAAAACATTTGCTCTCACTAAGTTGGAGTTCAAGACAATTTGCTTATTTTACTAGTATTTGATAATATCTAGTGGGTTAATGATATGCACAATTTTTCATTTCTAAAGTTGTGCTGTGAGTTGAAAAAGAAATAAATAAAAGATTTGTGCAATTGTTCATTTCTAAAGTTGTGCTTATTTTGCTAGTATTTGATAATTTCTAGTGGGTTGAAAAAGAAATAAATAAAAGATTTGCGCAATTTTTCATTTCTAAAATTGTGTTTATTTTGCTAATATTTGATAATTTCTAGTGAGTTGAAAAGAAATAAATAAAAGATTTGTACAATTTTTCATTTCCAAAGTTGTGCTTATTTTGCTAAGATAATTTCTAGTGAGTTGAAAATGAAATAAATAAAAGATTTGTACAATGTTTCATTTCTAAAGTTGTGCTTATTTTGCTAGTATTTGATAATTTCTAGTGAGTTGCAAAGAAAGAAATAAAATATTTGTATAATGTTTCAATTCTAAAGTTGTGCTTATTTTGCTAGTATTTGATAATTTCTAGTGAGTTGAAAAAGAAATAAATATAAGATTTGTACAATGTTTCATGTCTAAAGTTGTGCTTATTTTGCTAGTATTTGATAATTTCCATTGAGTAGAAAAAGAAATAAATAAAAGAGTCCTCGAGGAGGATTATTTGAATGAAAGAAATTTATTCTTGACGACTATCGAACCCACAACTTCTTGGTTGATGGGATGATGTCTTTTATCATTTGTGCTAGCAAGATTTGGCGATAATTTCTAGGGAGTTGAAAAAGAAATATTTTTTTATACATCTCATATTAATCTGTGCAAAGAAAATGTCACCAATGATGGACCTATTTTTCCGAAGGAACTATTTTATGTTGATGAGCTGAAAATTTAATGAGTTATGAGTTATGACTCACTTTCTAATATGCTTCAAATAAATTGACACAGAGAAATAAGTGGATTGAGTCTCCTTTAAAGACTGAAGAGAAGTAGGCCCCGTTTGGATGGGATAAGGAGGGAATAACTTTATTTAGGTATAAGTAGAGATGGTAAATAGACAGGTTGGGCCGGGTTCGGGTCGAATTCGGATTATGGGTCATCCAGGTTTTAAGTTATTCATGTCTTATGTCATTTGGGTTTCGGCTGTTCGGGTCTCACTTCGTTTAGGTCTTGGATCTCATATCATGGCATATTATATATTATGCATGTAATATTCAATGAAGATGTAATCTGCATTTATTACGATGGTTAATCAAGGAATACTATATTTTTAAGTCAGCAAAATAAGAAAATAAATGAAGAAAGGTAAAACGACTTCTACTCTACCCCTAAGGAATATTAACATGATAAAAATTTAGTTGTCAAAAGCCTCAGAAAATACAAGACCAGCCCGGCAGCCCTGAAAACAGGTGAGGAGGAGGAGCTGCAGAAGCATGGCCATGGCCCGAGTTTGAGTTGTGAAAGAAAGAAGAGGATAGAGGAAAAAAAATGGAATGTTTGCAGTTTAGGCCTCAATGTTTTGATGATATTGTAAATGAAGGATAAATTTTGGTGTTGGGTGTTTGTTTTTGTAAATAACTTCAATATGTTGGGCTATTTTTATATGAAATATCGTAAGATATGGACAGATAATTAACTTTTGCGCCTTTCTGAAACAATGTGTTTTGCCAAAAATTGGCGCAAGTTTTATGTGTATAAAGCCCGAAAAGAAAAAAAACGACATTTTTAGATTTATATATATGGATTAAAGTTGATTTAATTAAAGTACAATTTCTGGAGATAATTAAGGAAAAAGATACTGCATGATCTGGTAAATTTAAGTAATATTGAAAAGTTTCAAAACTCATTATTCCAAAATTTTAAATAGGTCTCTTAGGTTTCGTTTGACATCATTTCTGTTTTTCATTTTTTAAAAACAGAAATCAGTTTTCTGTTTTTGTTTTCAAAAAAACTGATAATAATTTTTTCTACTTATTATTTTATCAAATACATATTTATGCCGTCTTCAGAGCCAATATGTCAAGCTTTCAGTGCCAATATGCGGTTTGTAGTATAGAACTAATATTTTTAGCGTTAATATATCATTTAAGTATCAATTTATTATTTTAAGTTTTAAACACGAAGATGCATCAAACATAATCATCAAATGTAATCCTCAAATTTTCGATATATATCTAAACAGACATCTCACAACCAATACAAACAAACATCTCATGTTCCTAAACCAATTATTCCTCACTGATCAAAACCACACAATAAACAAAAAAAAAACCCTACAATTACTCTTACTCCGATCGTCTTCTCCCCCAAATCCGATTCAAATTTCAAATCGGGCTGAAAAGCTGCGCGAGCTGCGGCTTGGGCTCGGAATTCATCCCAACAACAATGATCAGCGGAATAAATCCATAGTGCGCCACCACCTTCGCCTTCTTCATCGTCCAGGTCGTCCACTCCTTCGCCGCCTTCACCGCCGCCGCCGATCGTCCCTCTTCCGCCGCAGACCCGTTCCGACCCGACTTCACTGCCTTTCCCTTCCCCTTCGCCGCTGCCTTCGGCGCCATGAGAGATCGAACGAAAAATCGAGAGAAAAATCGAGAGATCGAGAGAGAGAGGGGTTTAAGGGAGGCTGAAAGTAAAACCCTAGACTTAACTCTTGGGTTTTATTAAGTAATGAACCAGTGCGACTCTCCTACAAATCCAGGAATTCAATTCCCACTTTATTAGCAAAACCGAGAATATAAATCTCGATTTCTATAATAATCCGGGATTGGAATCCTCAGAGGTTTTCCACAAAGAGAGATGATATTCTGAGAGCGTATTTCCTATTCTGAGAGCCGAGAGTATGAACTAAAGATGCTCTTACAATATACCCAAGCTCTCAGAATAAGAACTACGCTCTCAAAATATCACATCCTCTCCCCAAAACCCTTGTAAATTATCCACTCCAGCTTTTCAGTTCAGTCCTAAACCCTTCAAACCATGGCGACGACTCCTCTCCAGTTTTTCCTCTTCGCTTCCTCTCCAGTCCTCCACCCCGCCCGGAAACCCCTCGCCGGGCCTCTCTTCGCCGGGCGGAGCAAGAAGAACAAGCACGCCGGCGGGAGAATCGAGGGGCCCGGCGAGGTCCGGCGAGAAGCCAAGGCGAAAGCAAGAATCAGGAGCCGGCGCATGGCGGAGAACAAATTCTACCGCCGCAAGAAGCAGGCCTCGAACTACGCCGACTCGTTCAACGAAGACGAGCTGAACATGATCGGAATGGGCTACGACCGCTTCGTGAGGTTCATGTCCGGCCCCGACGATCCCAATCTCCGCCATCCCCATGACTGGTACCGTACCAATCACTCGTACCTCCATTTCTCACTCATAACTCCATTTCTCACTCATCTAATCCTCGTTCAGGTACAAATACGGCGAATTTGGGCCGTATTCATGGCGAGGCATAGTGGTGGGGCCACCAATCCGCGGCCGGTTCTCCGACGATCGTGTAACCCTAATCGAGCAGGTCTCATCCCACGAAGAATGGGACGAAATCGACCAGTTCGACATGGCCAACCACTACTCTCAACGCCTCGCGAAACTCAACCACCAAATCGGGCTCAAACACTTTTGGGTCTTCGTCAGACATCCAAAATGGCGGCCGTCAGAGCTGCCGTGGCAGCAGTGGACGCTCGTCGCTGAGCTGGCGGTCGAGTCGGGGAAAGAAGAGCGGATCGACAAGTGGACGCTGATGAACCGCCTCGGAAACCGTGCGAGAGAGATGATTACGAAGTGCGCCGCTTGGCAACGACCGGATATTATTTATGTCAAGAAGCCGATTTATCAAGTCCGGTTCGAGCCTCAGGTGATTATGGATTCTTGCGATTTGGCCCTCGAAAATCGAAAGTTTAGTTTATTACCATTAGGTCCTTAATATTAGGAATTTATTTTGTACTCCTATAATCATGCCTTTTACTGCTATCTGATCATGCCCAAAAATTAACAATTTCGCACTTTTAAACCTTCGGTGAGTTTTTTGCATTTTAACCCTCAAAAGTTGAATGTATTACCAGTAGGTCCTCACTAATCATGATTTTGCATTTTACTTTCTTGAAAACTCACTTATACTTTTCGGTCATCGAATATTTTGTGCCCCTTAAAAACGCTTAAAAATTTAATTGCACTTTAGACCCTATTTTTACAAATTTACGAATAAGTCACTCAACTTTTCCCAGATCGATTTCTTCCGTCCGCTGGGCCCGCTTCTCGACCCGGAGACGGAATCCGACTTCCAATTCTTCACCAATGACCAAAACGCCCCTCCATGTTCCTATTTCCAGGGCCTATGCAAAATCGTAAAAGCAAACCCTAAATCTTATGTAGACGATGTGGTCAAGGCTTACGAGAAGTTAAGCGAGGAAGAAAAGTCGGATTGTTTGGAGTATTTGTTGGGGAATCATCCGTACGAGTTATTACATCCTTTTACGAAAGAGTGGAAGCTTAAATTGGAGGAGTTGGAGTTGGGTTGCGATGCGCCTGATGAGGATGAGGAAGAGGAGGAAGAAGAGTTGAGTTGGAGCGAAGAGGAGAGAGAGGAAGAGGAGGGGGAGGAGAGAGAGGAAGAGGAGGAGGAGAGAGAGGATTATTGGGAGGAGAAGTTCGAGAAGGCATTGAAGAGCTCAGAGGAGATGGAGAAGTTGGTTGAGAACAGCGTGAAGGCGTCGAACGAGATTTATAGGAGGCAAGTGGAGGAGGAGAGAGAGAGGGCCAAGGAGGAGAGAGAGAGGGAGGAGAGAGAAAAGGTGGTTGAGGAGGAGGTGGAGGAGAGAGAGAGGGAGAGGGAGGAGAGGGAGAAGGAGAGGGTGAAGGGGTCGTTTCTGAAGGCGGCAGTGAGGCCGTTCACGTATAGGAATTTGGTGAAGGAGATTGTGTTGATGAGGCACGCTATTGTGGATGGGGATATTAGTTCCGAAAGTTGGAATGAAATGAGGTAATGTTATTATTTGGTATATTTTTGTTATATATTTTTTTGTGATTAGAATATGTTTAGACATAGTTTGAAAATTTTGGTACCAAGACCATACAATTTTCTTTGTTTTGTTTTGTTTTGTTTTGTTTTGTTTTGTTTTGGATTAGGACCTTTGTGTGAACTATATTGGAAGGACATTTAATTTATGAGTTCAAATACCTTTGTTTTGTTTTCGGAAAAGAAATGTTAGGAATGTGAAAAACATCATGAAGTTGATGGTTGGTTTGTTTTCTATGGAGCAACTACAAATTTTGTTCAACTCTCACACTTGCAGTTGTTTAAAGAGAATCAGCTCAACTAGAGTGCTGGCTTTGAGATGTTCAAGTTCTTTTTAATTTGGGTTGACATAGCTATATGTACCGTTTCATCATATGATGCAGAGTGATAAAGACACTTTCATTTAGTAAAAAAAAACCGAACGTATGACACAGTTTGACAACTTCATTTAATAAAAGAAAACAAGCAATTTGCCTTTTCACATAGCATGATAGCAATAGCCATTACATCATGTAACTAGTTATCTTGCTAAATTATCCAACTAGCTGATTTTATCCCTTAAATTTTTCTATTGCTTCTAAAATAAGCCATCGTGAGTCGTGACCATGCAAAGACTATTTCAAAAATATAAATAAAATTTAAAAGAATACTAAAATTGAATACAGCTTTTATCCCCTTGTTTCATTAAAAACCATTTTACTAAGATGTACCACTTGATATGTTCCCTTCTTAATCCAACGATAAATCTTCCTTCTACTAAAACCAAAATAACCAAAAAAAAGAAAGAAAAACTCTCACAACAAAATGTTTTCTCATTTTCGTCACTCCGAAAAACCGCCAATAACACCTCAAGCTCTTCCACCAACCAAACAAACTTTAATAAATCCACCACCTTCACCAATTCCATTTTCACCACCGCCGCCAGCTGCAGCAGCTCCTGCACCGCAATCTCTTTCTGAATCCCTTAGTTCAGTTATTAAAACAATCTTCTCTGTCTCCACTTCTGTTTTCCTCAAACCTTCAAATATCTCATCTAATAACACTCCAAATCGCCGTGTTGCACTCGTAAGTACCAATGATTATGAAGCGGCTCCAACACAATCACCACCTCCTTCTCCATCGAGTCCGGTTTCAGTTGGATTGGTGGTTGGGCTAGCTGGAGCAGTTATTGTTGTCTTGGTCGGTTTTATAGGGCTGTTTGTTTACTTAATGAGAAAAAAGAAGTCTTCACAACCAGCCCGAGGTAGATTTAATCGTACACATTAGTACCAAGTTTTAACAATCGCATTTTCTTAATGTTAGATAAATGTCTGAATTATTTAGTAGTTAGTATGTTTAGTATTATTATAAATTGACTTTAAATATTGGTGAAAAATATTATTAGAATGGTATATTTACGTGCTTGAACGTGTTTCACGATAAAATAAGATTATTACAATGGTGTAAACAAATTTTGGTTCACACTTAATACTTTCTCATTCCTCATGATAACGAAACATACCAAAAATTATTATTATTATTATTATTATTATTATTATTATTATTATTGTTGTTGTTGTTGTTGTTGTTGTTGTTGTTGTTGTTGTTGTTGTTGTTACAAATGTTCAAAAAGTAGAATAGAAAACCCAATGATGTTATTTTCTTTTTATAGAATATGCCTATCCTCCGAAATTTGAACCCGCACGATCCTCAATGGAGAAAGACCAACGCGGTAGTAGCAACGGAGGAGGATCTTATGCAAGGTATGACCAACAACAGCAAGCTCAGGCAGCGCCAGCTGTCATAGTAGAGATGGCACGTGGCACTTATTCATTCGATGAGCTATCCAAGGCGACTAATGGGTTCTCAACCAATAACATATTGGGTCAAGGCGGGTTCGGCCAGGTATTCAAGGGCACTTTGAATGGAATGGAAATTGCAGTGAAAAAACTCAGACAAGAAGGAGGTCAAGGCGACAAAGAATTTAGGGCTGAGGTTGACATTATTAGTCGCGTTCATCATAAAAATTTGGTTTCTTTAGTTGGTCATTGCATTCATGAGGATCAGAGGCTGCTTGTTTATGAGTTTGTGCCTAATAAGACACTCGATTTTCATTTGCGCGGTAATATGAGTATGATTTATTGTTTAAGTATTTTTATTTTAATGCATTTTCTAACATGATGAAGTAATTATAGTTTACCTTTTGTCAATTTACTTTGTCAATGTCAACAGGGAACACTCAAGTGACCTTGAATTGGCAAAATAGATTCAAAATTGCTCTTGGTGCTGCTAGGGGCTTGGCCTATCTCCATGAGGATTGTTAGTGCCTTACTTTTAAACAAAAATATAATAAAAATAATAAGCCCTTTTTCAAAAGAGCATATGATTTTTCGACATTTGTAGGTGATCCTAAAATCATCCATCGAGATATCAAGGCGTCTAACATCTTGCTTGACTCGAATTTTGAACCAAAGGTAGAGTCCGCAATCCATACTTCTCTTTGAAACAAACTAGATAAGCTCACATAATTAGCATCTCTTTCAAAATGTGATGTAGGTTGCTGATTTTGGATTAGCGAAGTTTCAACCAACAGACCGAACTCATGTTTCTACCAGAATCATGGGTACTTTTGGGTAAAATTGCTCACTACGATATTTTCTTTTGTAATAACTTTTATTGGTCTACATGCTATTACTTCTTAAGAACTAATCTTGAAAGCGATCACCGTTAATTTGTTCTAGATACATAGCACCGGAATTCGCAACTTCTGGCCGACTAACCGATAAAGCAGACGTATATGCATTCGGAGTCGTGCTTTTAGAAATTATTACGGGAAGGGCCCCGGCTCAGTCATCTAATTCTTACATGGATGAGACCTTGGTTGGTTGGGTAAGCACATTTTACTCCTCATAGCCTATAATACATAATTAATTCAAAATTTTAGTTAATTATATTTTACTATTATCATAATAAACATTAGGCGAGGCCGTTGCTAGGACGAGCACTTGAGGACGGTGAGTATGATGATCTCATTGACCCGCGTCTTGGATTGAACTATGAGCCATACGGAATGGCACGGATGATCGAATGTGCCTCCGCTGCTGTTCGTCAGACTCCTCGCCGCCGTCCGGCCATGATTCAAGTACCTTCCTTATTATATCTCAATTTATATCTACTTTTATAATTATTCATATACATAGTCAACAGTTTGTCATGACTCCGTTTTGAACATATTGGGCGAGCATATAACACATTTTCTTTTTTTTCTTGAAAATATCAGATAGTGCAACACTTGCAAGGAGAAATAGTTGCAGAGGATTTACACACCAGCATGCCACCTGGCCAAAGCTCTTCTATTTCCTTCGGAGCTTTCAGTTCTGGGCCCCGCCCGTCAGACATGGATACCGGTATAAGGCAGCTGAGAACGGGCCCACATAGTTACGCAAGCAGTGAATACAGTGATCAGTCGAGCAATCAAAATCCCATCACTTCAGGCACCAATTTTGAGCCAGTTGCACGTTAAATATTTTTTCGTAGTCTTAATCTTCTGAGAAAAACTCGATAGTCCGTTAACTATAATAAAATCAGAAGATATAAAGACTCAAAAATTGGTGGGAAAAATTGATTATGGAATTTGGCTGATTTTCTTTTGCTTCAAAGCCCGTCGAAAGAATTTGGGTGATTTGGTGTTGAATGTTTATTTTGTATTTTGAGTGTTGATTTTTTCTTTTTTGATTTTGGAATGTGTGGTGGTTTATTTTGCATGCTTCTTGGCGTGTGAAAGTAAATGTGAGATTTGATGCACGAATTGAATAATTGGTTTTTTTTTTTCTGATTGAATGAAGAAAAGTCATAGTACCACATCTAATTTTTGTGTCAATAAAGTTTAAATAGACTGAAAATGTTTATCGATGCACTGTTGGTTTCGACTGTTGCATGATCTGATACAACATGTGGACAATTTGATGAATTAATACTTATGAATGACAACTGCAGATACTATTTACATAGACTAAGTAACATGGATACATATTAATTTTAAGAACTAAATGATTTTAAAAAGTTTCAATTCTGGTATAAAAAGCTGCCTAAGCCACTTGAAACCCGAAATCTCATTTCTAATACAGTAAGGAGTTAGAAAAACAAGGCCTACGACTTTATTGCAGAGGGGCCAATGAATGTAGCTTCCTTTAAGCTTATTTTTTTTTTTGAAGCTTCTTTGGGCGATTGCTTGTTGAAATTTCATTAAATAATAAAAAGTCTGTAATACAAAAATAAAATAAAAATAATTACAGACCAAAAAAAAAGAAAAGAAACAAACAAGTAGAAGAAAAACCTAAAGACCAATAGGGCTTTGAGCTTTATTAAATTCATGAAATTCGCACACAACCACACACACTAACGCCAATTATTTAATCATCCTATACTATCCAACATGCTTATTAAGTTTTTCCATCCATACATACTATTGGGGGTTGGTTTAGGAGACCTCTCAATCAATGAGGAGAGAACGACCGATTAGAAAAAGAGCCGTTATTTAATGCTGATGTTACAATTACAATATTTCTTCTGAATTTTGATCAGTACGAATTTTGATGATTACGATGATCTCCTGAGCCAATGGCAAACGACAAGTGGCTCTCTCCCCCTCAGAAAACAAGGTTGGTTCGTTATTGAGAAGTTTAGATCTTAGATTTAAAATATACATAATCAAATTTAATATAACAAATACATTTATATTCAGATTTTCCCCAAGAAAATGGGAAAAAATATGATCCTTCACAAAAGTAAGAAAGTATAATCAAGTTTAATTAACTTCCTAATCTAGCATTAACCCGGTTAATATTCAGTTACAAGATTAGGAATTTTTTTTTATATACCATTTTTTTCAAAATATTCAAATACTTGTCACTGTTTTGAAAATAATGGGGTAACTACCATTTCCGTCACTACTAGTGGGGGAATAGATGTTGTTCCGCCACTAGTAGTGATGCAACATGTGGATTTTCAGTTTTTTCAAAAATTTCTCATTTGGTTGGTTAAACAAGGTTAATTAGTGTAAAAAAATGCTGTTCCGCCATAGGTAGTGGCGGAAAACACTGTTCTGCCACTACCAGTGGCGGAACATGAAATTTTTTTTTTCTGAGAAAAAATTATTTTTTTTCCTGTTCCGCCAATGGTAGTGGCGGAACACGTTTTTTTCACTAATTAAGCTATTTTTGAAAAATTATAAAATCCATATGTTCCGCCACTAGTAGTGGTAGAAATGGTAGATACCATATTATTTTGAAAGGAGTGGTATTTGCTGGTTTATTTTTGAAAAAAATAGTATTAAAAAAAAATTCCAAGATTAGATGGGCTAGAATCATAAGGCCCATTAATCTACGGTTGTAAAGCACGAAGCGCGGAGCTTCCTGCTTCTCTAGAAGCAGGTCCCTGGCCCCGTATCCAATTAGATTTCTACCAAAACCATATGTCAAGAATGAGCGAGAGAATAAGCCCTTAATGAGAGCAAATTTTTCTAGCTTTTTAAGAGCAGACTCGGTTTCTGCAAATTCCATCAAACAAATGCTATATTTTAGTAAAGTAAGGTTATTTAGAGAAACTCTATGCGTGCTAGTTATGAACCGTTGACTACTACTAAAGTAGGGCCATACTTGACTTGACTCCTAATAGAAAGTTCTTTTTATCTTTGAAAACTCACACTAATCTTTAAAGAATGGATGTTACAAACTGTGGTTACCTTGATAGCTAGTTCTTCCTCTCTCAAATAAAGTTCTGCCTCTCAAAAGACTAAGGCATTGGTTTGATGGCTTCATCATTTGATTCCCTTGCTCTAACACCGCCGAGCCCCGTAATCTACCCCAGTCCATTTGAAGAGACCGGACAAGCTCCGACTCCAAGCCCATCTCCACCACCAAGTGATGCACAACCACCTAATCCACCAACTCCATCAATATCTCTACCGCCTAATCAGACACCAAATCAACCAACTTCAGCGGTACCGGTCCCATCGCCTCCAGCACCCTCACCTCAATCAAAAGTGCACTATTCAAGTCCACCTGAAACAACAGTTTATTCACCTAATTCTGTCATGAATTCTACTAGTCCTCCCAAAAATTCTTCTTCTGGAGCATTGGGGGCAGGTGTCACTGTGGCAGTGGTGGTGGTCATTCTGCTTGGGTTGGGTGCATTTTGGTTCTACCGTCGGAGGAGAAAGACGCAGGATCAGGAACAAGTTGCTCCTAGACAAGTGGGGGATAACTTCGGTAAGAAATATTTATTTTTACTTGATGAAAAAAGTCTTTATATCTCATTTCGATCATCTTGTGCCAATAAATTTATTCGTCTTTTGCACTCTGCCAAACTAGATTATTAATTTAAGAATTAAAAATCCTTATGTGAATTTCAGCGACAAAATGAATTAAAAGAACTTTTTTTCTTTTGCTTTTCTTGATTAGTGCTAATTGTTAATGTACTAGTATGTTTAAAGTAAGTCTAATTTTATTCGCTATTAAAGTTAAGACTAATCAACTAGTCTAACACCTCTAATTTTGTTCCGAGGTAACATATGTCTCTTATTTATTTTCATAAAAAAATTCATAACTTTTGTTATGATTAGAATTTGGGAGCTTTCTTGAGTAACGCCTCAAACTCTGTCTTGTCAAAAATTGCTTAAATAAGTAAAATAAAATAACAATTAAGTTTAGAAAATAATACTTCAATATTTGTGTTTACAACTAGCTACTAATTATAAAGATTGATTGATACACGGATTTTTTTTATATATAAATTGCCCTACTAAATAATTGCACGGAAAAAATTTGGAAGTTATATATGAATGAAAAAGCACAGCACAGGTTTGAAATATTAAAACTATGATTAAACTCTTAAGTTAGAACTTAGAAGTACTTAACGAACTTCTAGATTTTCAATATGAATATGTTTCCAAAGCACCAGTCAAACATGGTCGCCAGGTCAACCCTTGTATGATGACTTAGATGTTGACTGACCAATATAATTTGAGCTTTTGAAAAATACAGCATAGTTGACTGGCAGTGACTTCGAGCTTTTGAAACATACATGTCCAGTCAACCAAAGCAGCCAATGCACAATCAAACCATGCATATTGACTGGCAGTGACTTTTTTTCTTTTTGCTTCAGACGGGCAGTAACTTGAGTGGTGAAACAGGGAAACAAAATTTCTTTTTCTTCAGAACAAAATACATTCTCTATTCATTATTAAATAAATAACATAAATTTATAATGAAAGCACTCTAAATATTTCTTTCTTTTAACCAATCTAACTTATTTTCCTCCACAGAGAATTCTTCACCCTGGAGAGTTCAACTCATGCCATCACCAATGGATCAGAAACAACATGATAATAATAATAATCACAAAATGTATTTTCAACCTGAACTTCAGCAGCAACATGCTCAATCAACTCCATCTGTAACACTACAGATGACTCAAGGACAGGGCGGGCAAGGCACGTACACATTCAACGAGCTATTAGAGGCGACTAATGGGTTCTCATCAGATAACTTATTGGGTCAAGGCGGGTTCGGGCAGGTATTCAAAGGAACTTTGAATGGAATGGAGGTAGCAGTGAAAAAACTTAGACAAGAAGGAGATCAAGGTGACAGAGAGTTTATGGCTGAGGTTGACATTATCAGTCGTGTTCATCATAAAAATTTGGTTTCTTTGGTTGGCCATTGCATTCATGAGGATCAGAGGCTACTTGTTTATGAGTTTGTGCCTAATAAGACACTAGATTTTCATTTGAGAGGTAAAATAATCATATATTCTCTAATTTTATATGAAGAGCTACTTATTTACATTTAAATTAATAACATTGTGATTTTCTTTTTAATGTCGATAGAAAACGGTGAAGTGACTTTGAATTGGCAAAACAGATTCAAAATTGCTCTGGGTGCTGCAAGGGGTTTGGCCTATCTCCATGAAGATTGTTAGTTCCTTGCACTCAAAACAAACAAATATTTAAATAAGAAAATATAAAAAATTATAATTATATACCTGATAGGCCAATGATTCATGGCTGAGCTTATTAGGTGCAAAACACAAAGTTTTTTATTTTGAATTCCATTGACACTAAAATGAAAGTGGAGCAAATAATGATTCCATTCAAAATAGAAATCAATTAGAGGCATGATGATAGATACATAGATAGTTTAATAAGTTAAGAAGATTGTGATTTTTGTAGGTAATCCTAAAGTCATCCATCGCGATATCAAGGCGTCTAATATTTTGCTCAATTCAAATTTCGAACCAAAGGTAAATCCGCAATGAACAATTTTATCACACCAAAAAATGATCTTGTTTTGTTTATATCTTTCTGCCATATATATCAGCCTGTTTCTCGAAATATTTTGTAGGTTGCGGATTTTGGATTAGCAAAGTATCAAGCGATAGATCGAACTCATGTTACTACAAGGATCATGGGAACTTTTGGGTGAGAGTTCTTTTCCGACGTTTTTTCTATTTCTTTTCAAGAAAATATTCACATTATCTTTTCGTAGCAACCGAATTCGTGACTTATCATTTATTTGTTATAGATACATAGCACCTGAATTCGTGACTTCAGGCCGACTGACAGATAAAGCCGACGTATTTGCATTCGGAGTCGTGCTTTTGGAATTAATTACAGGGAGGCCCCCCGTTCAGTCATGTAATTCTTATGTGGAAGAGACCTTAGTTGGATGGGTAATTTCTCCAAACCTTCACAAATAAATTTTTACTTCTTGTAATTTCATTAGCTTTTTTCATTGTTTAATTTAAAATAAAACGAACAATTTAATTGTTGTCTTTAAAACATATTTAGGCAAGGCCACTGCTAGCGCGAGCACTCGAGGATAAAGAGTACGATGATCTCATTGACCCACGTCTTGGAATGAACTATGATCCATATGGAATCGTGCGCATAATTGAATGTGCTTCAGCCGCTGTGCGCCAGACTCCTCGGCACCGTCCAAGCATGATTCAAGTATATTCTTTAATAATATTTGTTTTTCAAATGATTTATATAATACTTTTTCCTTGCCCAACCAACGAATTCAATATGCTTAACTAAGTTGTACAATAGTGCTAAACCGGCCTGTTATGACCTCTGTTTTGAATTCATTGCATTGTGATGATTTACAGGCCCAATACAACTATCCAGGTTTATTATCTAGATCAAAATATTTAAAGTCTAGTTGTATTACCAGTATTATTTTGCTATTTAAGCAATTTTATATCTATTAAATATTCAAGATATGACTAATTATCTACTCTCCTTTTAATTTCGATTCCGGGATGTAACATACATATAATACACCAATTGAAATCTTGTTTTTTTCTTGAACTTGTTCATTTACCTTCAATATTGCACAAAATTTTATCAGATAGTGCAACACTTGCAAGGAGAAATAGTTGCAGTGGATTTACATGTGACCCCTGGCGAAAGCTCGTCTATTTCATCCAACTCATTTTGGTCATCAGACGAACAAAGCGGTATAATACGACCGAAATCAGGACAACGTGGTTATGCAAGCAGTGAATTTAGTGACCAGTCGGGAAGTCAGAATCCTATCACGTTGATCCGTAATGAACCATCTGCACGATAAATCTGACAGTTTCGACAACCAAACACATTTGTAAAGAGGATACGGAGTCAGAAATTTATTATGGTTGTGAAAATGATTTGAGTAATTTCGTTAATTTTGAGTTTTATTTTTATTTTGTGAGTGGCTATTTTTATCTTGTGTAGGTAGGATTGGTTGTGATGATATATTGATATATACTGTATTCTTTGTGTGAATAGACTAGCCAAGGTAGAAATTCTTGGAGGTGAGTTTGAACTTCAATTTTCACTTCAAGAATACAACCTATATTTTGTTTCTTCTATTTATCAATCTTATTATTTTGATGTGTATTTATTTTTGGAAATGATATCACGATGGCTAGCACGCCGGATCACGACAAACATATATATATATATTTATTTTTTCACTTTCAATATGTTATTATATACCGTTTTTACCATTTTATATACTGTTTTTATTCTTTATGTAATTTTTATTTTTTTTACTTTTAGAATTGATATATACTTTTCTAACATACTGAAATAACTATTAGTTTGACTGAGTTTATTCTTTATGTAATTATTTGACTGAGTTTTCGATAGGAAGAATTACATAATGAAAGAGGCAGAAATAACTATAATGCATATATTACACATTTATAATATAACTACATCCTAAACATTTTTCTTTACATTGAAGGAGACACCGTGACTTTTTAATTCTAACCATTAGATGATGAATGTAAGGCTGAGATCTTACCATTTATTTTCTAATACACGCGTCAGATTTAGTTTTTATCCTGGCTTTGTTCTTTCCTGAGCGAAGCCATTCATCTCTTTCATCTTCCTCTCTCCATGCCCCTCTGTTTAGCACAAAAAAAAACCCTACTCACTCTCCGCCTTCTCTCTCCCCGCTTGCTCTCTCTCTTTCTCTTGGTCGGACGCTGTCTCCTCTCTCTCACTCTCCGTTTTGGCCGATAGCCGCTTGATACCTATCTCGCGCCGGCCGTCTATTCTCCAGTATTAACAGAGTCACTTAAGCTATTAACAGAGTCGCGTAAGCTCTCCTCACCAAGGCAATCAGCTAAACTAGCCGTTACAATCTTACATCTCAATGTCACAAACAATCTCATGAGAAATGAAGGGCCAGTAAACATTTGTGTTGCTGTCATCTCATCCGTTCATAGACTACATTAGAGCCGTTGATTAGAATTAGTTAGGCAGTTAGATCTTGTTTCCTGTATAGATCCGATTGGATAGGATTCAAGTCCGATAAGGATTACTGTATCAGTGTAATCAAGCTGTAAAAGAATAACAAAGAGTAATGAAATCACTAAATCTCTTGCTTTATCATCTTCTTTATGGTATCAAAGCATTGAAGAGCTAAAGCTCGATCGATCCTCTCTCCTCTCTCTTTTTCTCTTCCCAATTTACCAAATCGATTTCCCTTTTTATTCTTTCAGTTCTTCAAAATCAAGAAATTCCGAAACAAAGATGAATTCTTTATTCTTTTCTTCTTCTCTCTAGACTTTATCTGAAATCTTTGAATCCAAGATTCGTTCTTTTTCTCTTCAGATCCACCTTTCTCACCAAATCTAAACAATTCTCTTTCGAAATTCAAAATCAGATGGCTCAGAATGATAAAAAACCGATTGCTTTCAATCAACTGATTCAAATCAAGCTCGACAAAACTAATTTCTTAGTATGGCAATCTCAAATCCTTCCTGTGATTCGCGGCCATGGCCTTATGCATCATTTAGATCTGTCGATCCCCCCACCTCTCAAAGAAATTATCGAAACCACCGGAAACACAACTAAAACCCTTCCTAATCCAGACTTTACTCTTTGGGAACAGCAAGATCAGCTGATTCTTGCTTTCTTGATCTCTTCTTTAACTGAAACAATCATGACAGAGGTCGCAACCTGTTCAACTGCGCACGAGTTATGGAAGTCTATCACAAACACCTATTCCTCTCAATCCCTTATTCGAGCTGTGGAGCTTCGACGCCAACTGCTCACAATCCATCGCGGAAGTTCAACTTGTGCAGAGTACCTCACAAAGATCAAGAAACTTGCAGATCTCTTGGCAACAATAGATCCAGTGACAGATCGCGAGATGCTTATTTACACATTCACCGGAATCAGTTCTGACTACAATCCCGTCATCGCCTCAGTCCAAGAAAGAAGCACCACTCCGACATTCTCAGAATTGCAAGGTATCATTCTTAATTTTGAAGCAATGCTTCAACAACAGCAAGCTGCATCTTCTTCTGCAGCTGCTCTTGTCGCTCAATCACAGCGACCTCCTTTTACCCCAAATATAACTTAAGGCCCACCAATCCACTTTCCATCTCAGCCCAATTACACCCAACACAATTCAAACAGAAACCAATACTCAAATAATCAAAACAAAAACAAGAAGAAAAGGCCTTTTAACCCAAATTACACTTCGAATTTCAACCAGAACTTCAACCCCAACTACAACCAAAACTTTAACCCTAACTTCAATCCGAACTACAATCAAAATTCAAATGGCATTCTTCCTCGTCCCATGACTTTCAACCCTGGAAGACCCATTTGCCAAATCTGCAGCAAGGGGAATCACACTGCTACCATATGTTACCATCGGTTTGACATATACTACCAACCTTCCGCTCCATCTCAACCTCCTCCAAGACCATAAACTTTTCTTGCACAAACTTCTTCATCTTTCTCCCTTAACCCATCTCCTCAAACCTTCTTTGCAACTCCACAAATCTCTCACTCTCCATACATACAACCTCTACATGAGTGGTTCCTCGACTCCGGAGCAACTCATCACATGACCGCCGACATTAACAACCTCCATTCCTTCTCTCCATATCAAGGTTTAAATAAAATTATTGTTGGAAATGGAACCGGTTTAGAAATACAAAAGGTCGGCACCACTATTTTACCTTCTACCAATAAACCTATCTCTTTAAATAATGTGCTTCATGTTCCCCTAATCACCAAAAATCTAATTAGTGTTGCGCAATTATCCAAAGATAATGATGTTTATTGTGAATTTAACTCATTTATTTGCTCAATTAAGGATCAAGCAACCAAGGCAACCCTCCTGCAAGCTCCTCGCATTGACGGTCTCTACCGGCTTCAACCTTCTTCACATTCTTCTCCTACCGCTCTTCTTTCTGAACTTTCTGCAAATAAATGGCACGACCGCTTGTGTCACACGTCGGCCGATGTAATTGCGCACCTTGCTAGGAACAATTACATTCAAGTTTCTACTAAAAAGTTTTTTGATTGCGTTGATTGTAATATGTGTAAATCGCACAAGTTGCCCTTTAAACTGAATGAATTTACTTTCTCTCAACCTCTTGAATTAATCCACACCGACGTGTGGGGACCATCTCCAGTGGTTTCCAATGAAGGATTCCGCTATTACGTCCACTTCATTGACGATTTTTCCCCTTTTTTTGGATTTATTTCCTTAAAACCAAGGTAAATGTTGCACATGCTTTTGCACAATTCAAAGCCCTTGTTGAGAATCTCTTCTCCTCCACTATTAAGTGAGTACAAAGCGACGGAGGTTCCGAATTTTTCTTTCTTGAGAAAAACTATCCCGGCATTCATCATCAAAAATCATGCCCTTACACCGCGGAGCAAAACGGGGTGGCCGAACGGAAGCACCGATACGTGTATGAACTTAGCATGTCAGCTATGTCCAAAGCTGCCATACCTTTGAGTTTCTGGCCAGAAATCTTCAACTCCATCATCTTTGTAATAAACCGATTACCTACTCTTCACCAACCTCACAAATCACCCTTTGAAAAACTTTTTGGCCGCACTCCCGACTACTCTTTCTTCCGTACCTTGGGCTGCCAGTGCTTCCCGTATCTCAAACCCTATACATCTCATAAACTACAATTCCGCTCCGCCGAGTGTGTATTTTTAGGCTACAGCACCTCTCACAAAGGCTATCGTTGTCTTGATATCGTAACCCACAAAGTTTACATCTCGCGGCACGTAAAATTCAACGAAAATGTTTTTCCATTTCTCACACACTCCTCCTCTTGCACAAACTACTCAAGAAGCCGAACCGAGGGTCCCTGAACCCGTGTTAGGATTGTGCTTTCACGTTAGGAAGGAAAGATACAACCGATTTTTCAGTTACAT